>VWZL01005935.1:282041-404690 GCA_013396915.1 Stercorarius parasiticus | reverse complement strand
GTCCCTGCCCCTGGCAGGGAGGTTAGAACTAGATGATCCTTAAGGTCCTTTCCAACCCAAACCATTCTATGATTCTATGATTCTATGATTTATTGTACTTCCAGGTCAAACCTTTCCTAGATACCACTAGAAACTGTTTTACAATAGTAGTTGAAAATTCTCTCCTCAAATGACCCATACTTCAAATTGTGACTGTAGCTAATGGATACTGGGATTGGGAATCAAACCTGCAGAAATTCATTGTTCTTTACCTTTTTTCCCCCCAAGTCTTCACTGATATTCCCACTGGAGATGAGAGCTTCCCAGCGTTTACAGCATGTGGAAATGCAGGAGATTTTAAACCACCTATAGCTGCTCTGAGTTATTATGATATGGATATCTCTGTCTACTCAGGAACATAAGAGAATTTCATCCAAATAAAGTGTGTTTTCAAGTAATATATTGGGGACTTCTTGGGTTGTAGCTTACAGTCCACCATAAAGGCTGCAGACAAAACTTCCTCTTTTTGTATTTTATTCTATGTATTTCTTCATGTCTAAGCAAATTAAATTTTCAAGAATACAGTCCTATTTTTTTCTTCAAACTTTTATCAAAATATGAAAGCAACAGTAATCTGCACATTTAATCTACCTTTAATTTTTTGAAAGATTGTGTGCATGCATTAGCATACCAGCAAATATATGTATGTATGTTCAAATGATCCCCCTCCCTACTTATTTGAATTGTGCTATAGGATTTGACAAAACTGCAGAGGTGTTCAAGAAAAAGTAATCTGTTTCTGAGAACTTGGGATGACTGAAAACTTGAGCATAATCAACCAGACAATGAGAGAAAAGAAAATGTGACATAGATGAATAAGTAGCAGTTTAGTTTGTGGCTCACCATTTTCTTTCTTTGTGATTTTGAAATTTCTTCATAGTGACCTTCCAACTTTTTAATATTTCTATAGTGGAAAGAGTGGAGATTCCAACAAAATCAGAGAAAAAATTAAGGGGAGATAGAGGTGATCAAAGTCTGCACCCCAGACTGGAATAGAGGGGTTTATAGCCTCATTAGCAATACCCTGTCCTGGGAAAACGGTATTTCTTATTGTGGCCCTTTAGGCATTTTATGCCTATCAGTCAGTCAATGGGTAAAATACAGAATACCAGAATCATAGAATCATAGAGTATCTCAAGTTGGAAGGGACGCATAAGGATCATCGAGTCCAAATCCCTGCTCCTCATCTGACTACCTAAAACTAAACCATATGACTAAGAGCATTGTCCAGGTGCTCCTTGAATTCTCCCAGGCTTGGTGTCATTTTCATTTCCCTGGGAAGTCTGTTCCGCAGGGAATCCTCTCAGTGAAGAACTTTTTCTTAATGTCCAAACTAAACTTCCCCTGATACAGCTGAATTCCATTTCCTCATGTTTTATCTCTGTTCACCAGAGAGAGGAGATCAACATCTCTCCCTCCACTGCTCCCCTTGAGAAAGTTGTAGACTGTGATAAGGTCATCCCTCAGCCTTCTCTTCTCCAAGCTGAACAAACCAAGCGACCTCAGCTGCTCTTCATAAGTCTTACCCTCAAGACCTTACGTCATCTTGGTCACCCTCCTCTGCACACTCTCTAATAGTTTCATGTCCTTCCTGTATTGAGGCACCCAAAACTGCACACAGTACTCAAGGTGGGGCTGCACCAGTGCAGTGTAAAGTGGGAGAATCACCTGCCTCAAGCAGCTAGCTGTCCTGTGCTTGATGCACCCCAGGACATGGTTGTTTCTTTTGGCTGCCAGGGCACACTGTTGACTCACATTCAACTTGCTGTCAACTCGAACCCCCAGCTCTCTTTCCACTGGCTGCTCTCCAGTCTCTTGTCCCCTGATTTGCATGTATAAACAGGATTACCTCATCCCCAGTGGAGATTCTGGCACTTGCTCTTGTTAAATTTCATGCAGTTGGTGATTGCTGAGCTCTACAGTCTATCCAGATCTCTCTGTAAGGCCTTTCTGACCTCCAGGGAATCCACAGCTCCTCCTAATTTAGTATCACCTGCAACCTTACTTAGTGTACATTCAATTCCTGCGTCCAGATAACTTATAAAAACTTTGAAGAGCACTGGCCCTAATCTCGAGCCCTGGAAAACCCCACTTATGGCTGCGCACCAGACTGATGTAACCCCATTTACCATAACCCTTTGAGCCTGACCCATCAGCCAATTTCTCACCCAACTTATTCTGGACTTGTCTAGCTCTATGCTGGACATTTTGTCCAGAAGAATACTGTGACAGACAGTATCAAAAACTTTGCTAAAATCCATAACTGCCACATCTACTGGCTTTCCTTGGTCAACTAGATGAGTGACTAACTTTCTGTGGCTGTGGTGTAAAAGAGTATCCAACACCAATTCACCCACCCATGTGGGATCCTTACCATGTGACAAACAATCTGGAATTTATTTTTACGCCATGTCCCTTTGACTCTTCTGAATAATGTATACAAAATGAGCCTTGAGGTCCTGTCAAAAGGCTGCTTTTGTACTGCTCAGAATGGCAGGCTGATAGCCTCAAATAATGGCTTTTATGAGATTCATCTTTATGACAGTCTTAGAGTAACCAGGTGAAACTAGAAGGGCACTGAAGATCAAGAGATGAAAAAAGATGAAGATTAAGTGAAAATCGGAGGTCTTTGCATTCCTTGCTATTGACTTGTCCTGCTCTGTAACTCAGGTCACTGACCTACTATAATGGACTGCCTGCTCATGCCCAAAAAGAAGTCTTGGCATAAAATGTGAAGTGAAAGAACTCAGTAATTAATCTCCAGATGAGAACGGAGTTCAAAGTGTCCCTATCTATATTTTTTTCTTTTAGTTGTTGCAAAAAGGACTAAAAAAAAAAGCATATTACACTCCAAATTTTGTGAATCTAGTATAATCTAGCAAAACTCTTGTCTTTGGGGACAGACCACTATTGACAGTGCAGGGCATTAAAATTCCTCTCTGTTCACTACCATTAAAATCTGTTTTTATAGCCATGCTTTACTTAACCTTATGTGCCCAATAGGATGGTAATTAATTTTGGCTAGAATTCTTAGTTAATTAATAAGAAGTGCAATTACATCTGTTATGTCATGCAGGTTTCTGTTCTCCTCGGAAATGATGCTCATTTGCAGTCTGTTTTTTATATGAATATTATTGAGATATTTTTTGAAATTGAGTGAAGTGCAAATTTTAAATTCCCTGCAGTTTTATGGATGAAGTGGGCCTTTATTTTTCCATAATTATTAATACATTAAAACCCAGAATATAATACTTGCATAATGAGCAGTCAGAATTCTATTCTTTTTATAATATAGATGGGCTAAGTTATTTCTTCTTTTTTTTTTTTTCCTTCCTGCAGAGGACTATGTTGACCATATCATTCAATCAGAGATATTGTCTCATCTGCAGATTGGACTGAAATGGTGAGTGAAATGCATCCTGACACTGATTTTTTTATATAGTGTAAAGCTTTAGATCAGGTCACTCCATCTACATGTCCCTTTACTATTTTTCAGTGCTCTTCCTTGGGGAAATATAGAATCATAGAATAGTTTGGGTTGGAAGGGACCTTTAAAGGTCATCTAGTCCAACCCCCAAATTCCAAAAATTGAATTTTTCTCCTTTTACCACCCCCATGAACCTAACGCAAAATACTAATGACTTGTTCATTATTTATAAATATTTCCTGAAGCATTTCCTGTTAACCTTCTTTTTGAAAAAAGGTTCATTTCATATAAACTTTTTTAAGCAGGTCCTGCTTTTGTGCACAGCACGATGGAGCCCTCATTTCTACTTGGGACTTTAAAAGAAAAATATTAGACAAATACTTAGATTAAGCTGGAGCCAGAGTGACTCTTAGCATGATACAATCTGTGACTAATCTCTAAAGAGTTTGAATTTTACATCATCATGCTGCAGAATTGTTAACTTTATGTGGGTAACAGTAGGACTGAATACAAACTGAGACGCTGGCTTTGGTGATCAATTCTGACAGCTGTGGCAGACAGTGACTAGCAGAAATTTTTGGTTTAATGCTTAGCAGATAATTTTATTAAAAAATCACCTATTTATTCTGCATTTTTACTCAATGGAGAACACCTCGCTGTTGAGGCAAACAGAAGATAGCAATGAGAATAGGATTTGGCAGTCAGATTACTAGGGAAATGTGCTTGAGGCACACCAGTTGAAGACAGTTTGGATTTAGTTGGGATATTTCTAGGCCAACTTTTTAAAAGGATTTCTTTTTTTAAATTTGAAAGTACCCCCCCCCTTTTTTTAATTTTTATTTTTCATAACATTTCTACATGGGCAGAGCTTTGCGAAAAAGGTCAGAAGAGGGAAACACTATTTGCCTGCCATTATTTTTCTATAAACGTAGAGGCTGGAGAGCAGGAGACATTCTGACACCTAGCAGGGATGCCTGAAATTGAGCTGATGTGAGGGGGTTTGTTGTTGCATTTTAACAACTAAATTTGCTGTATGACATGTGCTTTATTAAAAGGAGAGGTTGCACTTAAGGGGAAAAAAAAAAGAATTCAGCTGGAAGCAGTGCTATGGCAGGAAACACTGAGAAATTTCCAGCCAAATTTACCTGAATTTCTGCTGCAGCATCTTCTGTCCTGCCCCATATTCCTTGAGCTGTCTGTCCTTGTCGTGGCATCCCTTGCAAGGCACACAGCACCAGGAGCAGTTTCTAGAGACAGGTTTTCTTGTAGGAGTGGAAGAAATAACTGCTATGACCATGATCAGGTGCAGTGTCTAAGAAGTAAGGGATATCCTGCCCTTTAATGCCACCAATTCTACCTTAACCATCAACGTAGATTCAGTCACAAATTGTTCCATTTAAAAAGGGGTGTACCCTTCAAAAGCAAGTGTGTTAAACAGTGCTGTGAGAGATCTGCAGTCCGTGGCCTGTAATAGTTCTTATTACCAGACTCTCAGAGGTCTCAAATAATTAAAAATCTTGCTTGCAGCTGCAGCAACATGGTTGTTCACCCCTCTTGCCTCTGGTGTCCAGTGGTGAAGCTCCACCAGAAAAAAGTGTAAGAAATGCTAACGCAGAATCAGTAAACTGCAATAATAACTGCTAACTCTGCTCAGAGCAAAATTAGATCGGCTAAAAGGAGTATCTACCTAGACTAGAGCCAAAGTCGTCATTAACACTGGGACAGCTGTCACGGTGGGTAATTTAAAGAGAAATGATAATGTCATCAAAGTCACGCTTCCAGGGGACATCCAACCCTTCCTTGTTACTTGTTCACATAATATCAGGATATGGCTTTGTTGTGAAGAATTCCTCTCTCCCTCAAGTGTACTAGGAATTAAACTGCTTCTATAAACACACAGCACGTGCACCTCATCTACATGGTACTCTACATTCTTCAGAGTGCACCAGAAACATTCCAGTCACTGTTGTTTTCCTTTGAACTCTGGCTTTAGGTTGTTTATGAATTGCAAGGTAATTTAATAAACCAATCCACTGGGATGTCAGGCCAAAATCCTAAAAATAAAAGGGCAAAAATTAATTTCAAAAGGATTATTTTTTTAGGCTTTTATGTATAATTATATACCTGGAAGATGAATCATCACTAGAAGATTATTTGGACTACACTGATTAAATATTTGAGCCTAAGACTGTCATAGTCATCACACCTAAGAAAAAATCTATTGCTCCTGAGTTTGAGAAGGTTTTTTAGTAATGGTGCAAGGAAGTTGTAAGTAATGTTTATTATGTCACTTGATCTTCTTTCCTCTTTTTGAAATTGAGATACAAAGCTTTTCTAAGCTCAGACTGTGTTGTCAAATATCACAAAATGAGAACCACTCTTAGTACTTGTTTAGGTAGGTAGCAAAGTAGGAATACAAAACGCTTTTTGTGGAATGACTGTTCTAGTGGAACTGGCAGGGTAGGAGTTATGTGCCTGTGTGGTCAGGCATGGTCCTGTTCAGAGGGCACAGCAAGCAAAGAGCATGATGATTGCACACATCCTCTCTACTTTCTATAGCGTACCAGCATCCATCTATTCTGCATAAGGCCTGAAAGTCAGGATTAAGTAAGTGTGTTACATCCAAGGGCAATAAAGGTGCACAGAAATTGTACAAAATCAAGTGTGAGTACCCTTCATACAGCACCCTTACCCACTTTTCTCTGTACTACCATGCAGTGGGGCAGCTTGCAGGCAAATGTGTTTGGATTTTTCTATAGCAGACAATTTTTGCCCATCAGATTTTTTTCCCCCATTTGGTTCTATTCCTCATAACCCCAACAGTGAGGGAAGTTTCAGACCACCACAGATTAATTTTTTTTTATTACTGCTCACACACAGTGTTGATGAAGCATGCAGTGTTTGCCAAGTGCAAAGGAGAAACAAGGCAGTGCAACATTTAAGGTTTGTCTTTTCCTTCTTTTTTCCTTCAGAAAACAAAATTTGTAATTTCAAACAGACATTTCTTAGAGCAAATGTTTTTGCCCAATGGTAGTATGTGATGTTGAGGGGACACTTTCCAACTGCAATATTTACAAAGCTTTTATTCCATAACCTTAATTACAGGTTAAGTGCATTTTTTGTTCCTAAGATGGGTAATAAGTATAATGCTATCAAAGTGCTCTTTGCAGTGGTTGTTGTCCATTAGTGAAAAGTGCTACATTTCCATTAATTATGAATAGCAATAATAATACATAAGCCATGTCATTTAGAAAGCTCTTTTAGGTAAGTGTAGGGCCTGTTTTCTGTTGTTGCTTTAATGTAGAATGTCTCTGGTATGGCTCTTAAAAAATAATCCAGTTCACTTTTGTAAATCAGAATGTAGCATTTGTGAGTGTTTTACTCCTTGATGAAAGCAGAAGGTAATGACCCTTGTACTCATTAACATGCATCACGGTGCTGGTTGTTTCCAGCTATCAGGAGGAATCTGTAGGAATGCAGGTATCTTGGCATAAATCAGAGCAGATACATGATTACTCTGCTCTATGCTGAGAGCATATGTGATACCAGCAAATGTGATGCTTTCACTGGTACCTACAGGATGTGTAGCCCTGATCCCTCTGTTGCAAACAGCTCTGCATGTCTTTCCCTTGCTTGCATCAGCTCATCCCTGTGTTGGGCAGCCACAACTGCTCAGAGGCTTTAAGGCAGCTCTGGACTCTGGCCACCTTGCCATGGAGTGGCAGCAGGACAAACACCTGTCCTGCTGCCCACAGTGCCTGCACCCCCTCCATTGGAGGCAGGCTGCACCCCATGGCCCTCAGTGCCCCATGTTCCCCTCCATTGCTGCATGGTGTCTTTCCTGGGCAGTCCTCACAGCCCACCCCTCTGCCCTCTCCAAACACACGTTCCAGCACATCCCCCCCAGCTCAGCAAGCTGTTGCACATGAAGAAGAGGAGCAGGCTGCAGTATGAAGGTTCTCTACCCCAGGTAGTGTCTGCCAGGAGCTCCTCTACTCCCTGCCTCAGCAGCCTGGCTGGCTCCACTGCACTTGGGACAGCACAAAAGGCCACAGGAGGTTTCCCCAGGTTAAAATCTATACATATAAAAAGTGTATTTACAGAGAAGGGGAAAAAATCAGGTGTCAGTATCCCATGAGTTACTTTCAAAGCTAGCTCCTGTAGACAGGACTGGGAACCCGGCTGCAGGAAGGAGGCTGAGCACACAGAGAAATCCAAACTGCTTGATCTGGTGGTGAAGCAACACACTGGAAGTGGGGGCCTCTAACTCCAAAGCTCCCTTTGAGGGGTGAGCACCTGCTCAGCTGCAACAACCCTGCTCTAGATTTTGCAGAGGCAGCTGGCTGCTGCAGCACTGCCTTGCTGCGCCTTCTCTCCTCTACTTCAGCATCACACAGCCAGGTTAGACCAGGAGCTATCATACTACCTGCCTTTCCCCATATTCTGCCTTGGAGAGCAGTCACAACTCAGACCAGAAAGCATTCTGGATCTGCGGATGCTTATGTAAAAAAGAACTGGCCCCTCCTGGCCCCCAAGTGGAGCACATGTGGCTAGAGCACACGGGAAAGCTAGTAGGATGTGAAATCTGTCCTGTCCTCAGGCGTGTCTGTGAAGAAACGAAACCCCACCATTCAAGCACAGGAACTGCATATAGAATACCATAGTGTCTTCAGGTACTTCTGTTGCAGCCCTTGCAAGGCAAGGCCAAAATTTGCAGCAATTCATGTCCACATCCATACTTATTCTTCTGCAGCCTGTGTCCAGGAGAAACAGTATGACAGAAGCGCCTGGCAACGTAATCCATAAACGCAGCTGATATTTCCTGGTGATGAGGAAGAAATCTGGGTTTGGAGCTGGTGGCCTGACCACCACAGAAGGAGGGGAGGACATGAGCAAGAGGAGGAGGGAAGAACAAGTCTATTTGCTGTGTGTTTCTGTTGAAGACGGGGCTCTCCTGCTGCCTGTCTCCTCCTCATCCTCTCATAATAAAGTGGACTTTCTCAAATGTGTCTTCATTTAGTTCAGAGGCATAGACTGGTCAGCGATTTCATGTGGGAATTTA
Source organism: Stercorarius parasiticus (assembly GCA_013396915.1). Lineage (NCBI taxonomy): Eukaryota > Metazoa > Chordata > Aves > Charadriiformes > Stercorariidae > Stercorarius > Stercorarius parasiticus. The sequence continues at coordinate 396,162 of VWZL01005935.1, read as the reverse complement.
TAATGAATAGTGCACATTTACGTCCTCCGTGCTATAGAGTATGACGAAATTTGCACAACAATAAAAAACCACAGTGTGAAGCTGTGCATGAAATTTGATTTCCCTGTGTTCACATTTCTTTTGTGTTTAAGTGCTTTGGGTTTTAATGTCATTAATATATCCAGTGTACTGCAGGAAGAGTCAACCAAAGTGTTCATTGTGGCCTAATTGTCCTTGCACTGAAGTCAGAGAGATAAGGTTAGCATTCAATGTCTCTGATTAGCCTCAGGTTCTAACATTTTTCTTTTCTGAAAAATTAGTTTCCGTATTTATGAAGTTCTGTCTCAGAGTTCAGTAGCTTTGCAGCTCATTAATGTAGCTATAATCAATTAAATAACACTGATAAAATTGTTTGAATATAATAAAAGTATTTTTACATAATAAACCTCAGAATTTTAAAGTGTATCTCTAGTAAACTTTCTCACAGACTCTCAGACAGTTAGAGACTGTTCCACAAACCATGTTAGTAACATGTTGAACTGTAAATATGTTTATCTTTTTGTCCATTGGTTTGATACACAGGATGTGTTGAGCAAAACAGTGTGAATGGAAGAGCAAAATATCATATTTGTTGTGGGTGGAGGCACTTGCCACTCCAGTAATATGGCTCACGTGAAGCTTCCCTTATCTCGGGATGAATCCAAGCCTTCAGATTTCCTCTGCCAATTTTTTATTTGCTCTGTAGTCAGAACCTCTTTACTCTCTGCTGTCACATGCTTTCCCTCCAGACAGCATCCCATTAGCTCTGTTCAGATTAATGGGTTTCTTCCCTGGCTTCTGGGAGAATGGTGGCCCCTGGTCCTACCTCTGTCTTCACAGCAGTGAATCATGCTGAAAAGATATCTCAGACTTTGAATGATGATTCCTGAACACAAATTTCCTTCCACTTGGAAATATGTTTGCTCAAATAGGATACCTAGTATTCTCTTATGAGAGTTAAGTGCTTCCTTAACCTATGTGTCTGTAAAACGTGCTCAGTCTGTTGTGATCAGCACTTAAAGAAGCACAGCACTAAATGAAATATAGCTTGAAAAAATCCTTAACTGCAGTTTAATGACCTTAGTTTTTCAGAAACAAACAAAAGAAAAACCCCACTCCTGTTGCTGAGTGGTTTAACACATGTCCAAGAGCATAAGATTACCATAGCAAATATAGGACTAGATGTTGCCCCACATCCTCACAGTAAGTGATTTCGTATTCATTTCATAGTTTTAGTTAATTTATAAGGGGGGATTTAGTAATTCCCCCTTATTCAATATTCAATGTTCATAGAATATTGAAAATGATGGTGGCAAAATCCAACCCTTGGAACAATTACTTTCAACTAGTAGAGGAATTATTTCTATTATATTGTTCTGAAAGGATTTGTTTGAAGTTGTTCTTCACTATAATTCTCAGCATTGCTCTCCAGTCCCCATTTCATCAGCAAACAAAAGCAGGAGGAATATGAGCTAGGGTTTGTCCTGGAAAACACAAGAAGCAAGAATTAGAAAAATCATTGCTTTTCATTTTGAAAACTTCAGTTTCCACCTGTGTCTTCAGGGCATGCTTTTTATTCTTTTTCTAATTTCTTTAGGATTTGAAAAAAAGGGATGCATGCAGGATGGATTGATTAAATTCTAGGCCAAGAACCATGTATGTACCAGTAACTGGAGCACCGAGAAACTAACTTCTGCTGTTAAAAGTTACTCTCAAATTTACAGAGTAATAATTGAGATGAGGTCTCTTCCAAAATTCTAATGGTTTGGGCTTATCTTCCAGACCGCATCAAATAATAACCTGGGACCTGGGGAAGAGAAGCCAGGAAATTCTGTAGAAATGGTTTCTTAGGACTTCATGGTGAAAGACCAGAACATATGCCCACACAGCGAATTATTATGTTCCCTTTTACTCTTGATTTAGTCTTAACCTTCTATTCATGTAAGAATCTTTTATTTTTTCTTTCATGGCCTGTAGAGCCTATAATATTCAGCATGTGTGTCAACTGCTTTTGCTTCTGTTTGGCAAGTTGTGCTCCTGGATTTTGTCTGGTCTTGTTTCCAGCAGTACTAATTCATTATCAGAGGAAAGAGTAAGACCTTTTGCAAATAAGTTTATGTCAGGGTGCAAGCAAGTTACAAGAGAGGACTGAAAAAGAAAGGGAACCTTTCCAGGATTTATGGAGGCATCACAGTCAGCCTTGCCGATGTAGCTAATTCCTCCTAATTCCCTGATTTTCCAGTGTTTGGAATTATGTCAAGTGAGCAAGAAGTGGGTATGATGTGGTGCCACTGCTAATATTTTATTTCTACTTATCATTTACGCTGTGTGAACATCTACATGAAAACTGGGAGCATTGGGTCTCTGTGACATGAAGGCTGTGGCATGGTTAGAACCAGTTCCAAGATGGCTTCTCAACCTAATACCTTAGAAGTTAGGGTTTTCCTTGGTTGAGGGCTTTTTTCACTCAAAAGAAAGCAACTGCAATTATATAACAAATTCATCAACAATTGTTTGCTGTGTTTTCTATTTTCATCATGTTTACCCTAATAAAAATTACTTTGCTTGGTTAGAAATCTTTGTCCAGGGAAAAATAGCAAGGAAATTGCAGGCCATGAACAAACTAGATAAGGGCAGTTCTTAAGGGAAATATCCATAATCTCTTCTAAAGCAGTCATAAATGTATTGGCTGTATTCATGCTCATTCATTATCAGCTCTGCCCTGTGACACTACTGAAAAAATATTCAAAAGATGTGTCTAGCCCTTGGAGAGATCCCCGTAAAAAAATAACTATATTTTTATCAAAAACATGTTTTTGTTATTTAAAGGAATTTTCATCCTCTTAGGAGAGCCTTAATCTATTCCATGAATTATCCACTTATCAAAAGAACTTCAGCTTTCATAGAATTTCAAACAGACTGTGAGGCACTAGGGAGAAAGCCTGTTGTAAACAAAATCTCATGGCTGATGCTTAAAAAGACTATTATATAACATATCCATGAGTGCAACCTCTTTGTAAGGTGATTATCTTTCATTTCTTTTTCTCATATGAAATACTAATACTTCACCAAGTATTTTTTCTTTTTTTTTCTTTTCTTTTTGAATGTTTTCACTGGAAGACTATAGGCATCAGGGCAGAAAGTTGGAACAAAATTAATCTAAATTCCATCACTCAGCTTCACATTGGACTTTGAGGACTTGAATAAAATAAATTCATATTTTTATAGTCTCCTTGGTTTTGGAAATGAAGTTTATATTGCAGCCATTGGAAGCTACTGCTAATATAACCAACTTATCAGGAAAAAAGAGGCTTCTGTCTAATAAAATAAGGAAAGGTGTTGCCTTTCCTTTTATTGAAGACACCAGAGTGTGATTTAGGATGAGGGTGCAGCTGCTGACCTATCTGCCTTGTTCCTTTCTGACTTCAGTAGATCATTTAGTTTCTTTTACTTTTCTTGAGTAAGATTATACAAGGTCAAGCTCTCAGCTGTTTGTAATATGCTGTCATGTTCTAATACAGAAATCTAAGTCAAAGTCAGCCAAATAGTTGTTGACTCTGAAGGTCAAGAACTAACTTCACAGGTAGCATTCCTTCTACACTGGTGACAAATTTAGACTTTACCTTTTTGTCTCTTACGCCTGTTAGGGTTGATAGAATGATCACTTCAACACTGAGACTGGATAACTTAGTAATTAATTAATTACTACAGATTTATAAATGCCGTTCCATGATTTTGGTACTCATTGAACCTTTTAGAAAACTGTTGGCACTTCTGTTAGCAACACTGACTTAAGCTTTGCCACCTTAGTAACTTCTAATTTTCTAACCGTGAGCTTTCACAGGCAAGTACTTTTTTATTTGGAATGATCACTTTGGATGATTCAAAAAATTATCAAAATTAATTAGGTTAATTTTTAAGTCCAGGAAAGAACTCATATGGTTGTTGTAGTAAGTTCCAACATATTTTGCCAGCTGTAGCTAAATGGAAAATACAATCACCATATTATTTGGAAAATGAGCAAATTAATCCATATCCCTTCTTATCTGAAACAATTAAAAACATTTGCAATCACATTTCACATACTTGACAGATAGTTGTTGGAACCAAGAAACTTCTGTTTTCTAACGTGTTTTCCATTCACATCATTACTGTACCTACCACTGTGGATATATGTCTATTTGTCAATCAACAAATTTGTACAGTTACTACAGTAAAAATGTTTGATCTTGCAAGCCTGTGAACACTAGAACAGCTGCCCCAGTATATGCCATGCTTGAGGATAAATTTTACATTCTCTTGCCTTGCTGAGTTGTGAGGGATGCAGAACACCTCTGCAGCATTTGTTCATGTTGCTGCCTTGCTACAGACCACACAGATCAAGCAGAAGAAGCTTCCCCTTCCCCGAAACTCACAAGATGTTAAGGGTTTTGCTGCAGATATTGTTTGTATATGCATATAGAGTCACATTTTTTGATGGTGAACCTTGAGTTGCACAAGTGAAAATGTGCACAGCATTTTTATGTAAAGAATTGTCTTACCTGCTAGGTAAGCTGTGGAAATAGAACAAACCTGTTAAATTACTGTGAGTTTTTATGGGATGGTATTATCTCATGCAAATGGCCACTTGGCTTTCAGGTCCTAATCCCTTCTCATAGTAGAATGAAGGGATGAAGAACTCCAGGACGAGCATCCATATTTTTTTTCCTTTCATTCTCTTTCAGTATTGATATACATGTAGTATTTGTCTCCATTTACAATTTCCTCTGTGAAGTTTAATTAATTCAACTTTCATCTGTACATGAAAGTGCTATTTAACACAAGGGACTTCTTTCTAAGTTGCTTGGGAAAATTTACCAAATATTCCCAGCAGCAGTCAGGCAGGCTGCTGTAGTGTATACAGATCCATCTCTGGGTCAGATGAATATAGTTTCATCTTTGGATAAGTTCCACTTGGATTTTCTGATTCTAAAGATAGTGGGGAAACTAGTGCCAGAAGCATATAGATGAGTGATTGTTTGGCTTTTGTGCAAGAAGTCCTCTGAATATTGGTAATTGCTTTGTTTTCAGTTTCTATGTTCTGCAATAAATTAGTTAGAAGAACAGGTTAAGATTACCTGGAGCTAATCCAAAAATTCTCTGTACTGCTGTATTGATTAATCTGCTTTCTGATTATGAAATAGAAAAGGCAGTAGCCCTACTGGGGCTTAAATTTTTACTGATGAAAGACAATCACATCCTTGAAACTGATCTGTTATATATTTACTAGTGCCTTGTCAAAAAATGAAAATAGACCTAACATACATGTAGGGCTGGCACGTGCATGCTTCCTCTCAGGCGACATCTAAGCAAGGTTTGAAACGGTTGACACAGAGGTCAGTTCATTGCCATCAGGGGAATTACAGCGGGCAATTACATTCTTGAATAATTGCAAACTTCAACATAAAAAACTGAAAAACATATCTGAGCTATTTTCTTGTTAATCTTGACAATTTCTGTGCCAGTTTTTGCAGGCCCATGATTTCTTGTACAAAATAAGCAGATGGTCATCAGTAGATAAGCCTTTCTAATGTATTTTTAGTGCTGAACTGTAGTTCGGAGTTGCCCACCACTCTGGTTTTTTTCCACATCTCTGACTTAATTTGGTGAGCCATATGAGAAAAAAAATCACAGATTGCTGCCCTACTGAGCTTATTTACCAGGTTTATCCAGACAAGGTAGCTCTGAAAGTATCTTTTTGGTATTCGAAGTAATTTCATGGTGATAATGATGTCATGTTGTTTACTCTAGAGTCTAGAAGTGGATGCGGGGTTTGGTCTCTTCTCCCAAGTAAGAGGCAATAGGACAAGAGGAAATGGCCTCAAGTTGCACCAGGGGAGGTTTAGATCTGCTATTAGGAAAAATTTCTTCACTGAAAGGGTTATCAAGCACTGGAACTGGCTGCCCAGGGAAATAGCTGCGTCGCCGTCCCTGAAAGTATTTAAAAGATGTGTAGATGTAGTGCTGAGAGACATGGTGACTTGGCAGTGTTAGGTTAAGGGTTGGACTTGATATCTTAAAGGTCTCTTCCAACCAAAACGATTCTATGAATCTGTGATTCTATGACATTATGTCCAAATATCCTTTTGCAAAAGTCAGAGCTCCAGCTGGAGGAAAGACTTACAGAGAATTTAAAAAAAATAATAAAATTATTTCTTTTCTGAGTCCAGAGCAAAGCCTAGACTGTGGTTTTCATGGGCTGCATGCCCTTCAAAGCCATAAATCACAGTTTAGATCTCTGGGTATTGCAATAAAAATCAGTGGATGTCGGCAAGCCTCCATACATAATGTATGTTTTTGACGTGGAAAGAAGTAGAGTGCAACTCCGGGTTGAGTCAAAATGATGAATGGAGTTCACTGCCAATGATATTATAACTATGATGGAGGGTACAAATATATCAACAAGGACTACTTATGTCCTGCAAGGTAAACTATCAAAAGCAAGGATATCTTGGCACTAACTGAGAGCAGAGTCCACTACATTTAATATCATAGTTATATTTATTTTTAAGTAGAGTGGGTGAGGGAAGCAAACACCAGTAACAAGAACTTCCCTAGTCTTTTTTTTTCATGTAGTTGCCATTCTGTAGTGGTCAGCATGCTATAAATGGTGGAATAGACTAAAAGCATAGGCTATCACTTAAACTCGAGAGAAGAATTGAACTGTTTTCATGATAGCATGATGAGGCCTTTAAAGCCTCTAAAGCCAAACTCCAGAAGGTGTGTGAGAAGGTGTAATCAGAATTGCTATTCCTTCCATGGCAGGATAAGAAAGAGGGTATGGGCAGAGCCCTCCCCTCTAGTAGACAGCAATATTTTTCTTCCCCTGCAAGTCACTTCTGATGTAGGATTGCTGCACAGCTCCCTTGTTGCTACAGTCACCTCCTGTTGTTTTCCTACAACTGCCAAGGTTGGCCAAAGACGAGTTAATAAACATATGGGACAAACAGCAGTTCCGTTTTCCCACATCATACAAAGAATGTAGGTAGAGTGCAATATAGCAAAAAAAAAAAAAATTTGGAACTGCTACCATTACTCTAAACCTAAAAAACTGCTCATGTTTGTATTATACCGATCCTTTATAAAGTAGTGTCATTGTAGCAGACCTTTCACATTGCCACCAACAATGGTCAGTTACACAGTATGGTTCATATATTACAGGCAACCACAGTATTATTTCACATGTCGATACGAATTGTGTTTTTATGAAGCCTTATTTCTCATATCAACAACTGTATTCTAATCGGTTCCCTAGCACTTGCTGGAGCTCTAATCTGGTAGTTTAAACTACACAGGCAATCTCTTATGCTTATCTTCTACTCCACTAAAATTCATAGCACATGAAGCCTTTTGCTTAAATCAGTCACCTGGGAGTAAAGGCCTTTGATTGCTTTCTAAAAAGGCTTAATTCTGAACACAAAAGACTCAAGTGTTTGCAAGCATTAAGTTCTTGTCTGAAACACATAAATAACTTAACAAACATTGCATTTTAAATGAATTACAAAAGAGTTTTAAAATAAATGTTAAATGTCCGCTCAGGTTTTCTCTTCAAATGTCAACATGTCCAAATGGTTTGGCGTGAAAATGCTTCTTCTCTATTCAGATCCAGTCATTATTTTAGCAGCAGCAACCTGTTAAATTGCCAGATTTTTGTTTTCAAAATTAGGGCAATTGCCTGGGGCTATGAATCATCCCTGGGGGATTGTGAATGTCCAGCTGTAATAGTTTGCATGCATGCCAGAGAGCAAGATTTTACAGTAAATTCTTTGCAGCAGCATCTTGCTGGCTTTATGTGTGAGCATGTAAAGATCAGTAATATATCGACAACCCAGTTAAAGTGTGTACAATGCTACACTCCTAGTGTGCTTTTGGAGCCAGCTCCTCACTTATGGTTAACTGCTGTAAAGTTCATTTAGCTTTTCAGTAGAAAAAAACCCCGGCATCTGTTCTGGGTTGTTTTTTTTTTCCAGCTGATGAAACCAGAGCTCTACCTTAGCTGGGCTAGAAAAAAATATTTACTCTGTGTTTCTAAAAATTATATTATCTGCTCATTTCTAGAAACAGATTTAGTCAGTATCCACTGCAGCAACCTTTTACCATGTTGGTGTGGGGACGCAGATTACCTAAAAATATCCCCCTGAAGTCAATCCTGCCCTGCCATAAGGAGTTCATGGTGGATAAAATCTGCTAACTCAGCTTTGTGTACCTTTCCTGGTAGGCAGCGTGATTAGTAAGTACAATGCTGGTCCTGCAGCACAGCATAAAATGGCTCCTATAGAACCAGAAAATTATGAGCAGACTTTACAGACGTGCTAGGTATCAGTTGCTTTTATATTTTAATGAATGCAAGTCTTACAGAACAGAAGAGCTAGCAGTAGTCTGGAATAAGTGTAAAGCACCAACTTTAATGCATTGTGAGTATTTGGTACTTGTTACACTCTCACAGTTTCCCTCACTTTTTTGAGGTCATCTCTGGCATATTTGTTTGAAAACATACTTGACTGGGTACTGATTTAAAGTGTTTAAAGTAATTTTTGCACAAGCAAACAGGAAAATTAAATTAATTTGTTCACAGGTGCTGTACATCTGCAATACGAGCTACTGTTGGGAATCAGAAATAGTTCAAGTCCAGGGGAGTGCTGGATCCATGTTGGGATAAGACACGGGCCACACTCCACGCTCCCCTGCTCCTCAAGTCTTCCCGTACCATCTCAGGCAAACCTGTGCAAAGGCCCTCCAACATGACACAGCAATACTGGTAACGTACCTATGTGTACTTGCATTGCCATCTGGTGCTATGAAATTAGACTGCTGCCCTTTTTGTCTTGGAAGTCACTGCATCCTAGACAGAACCTCATTGGTACCCTGAAGTACAAATTCTCAAAAACATGATTCAGACACCTGTTTCAGGATTTGTAGCAGCTATATAACTTAAAACACATTCCAAATGAAATGACATTCCAGAGCCTTTAATTGAGAAATGACAGCCTTAGTCACTTTGTAGGACAAGCTCTTAACAAAGGACTTAAAATCTCCACATAGACCAAGACATGCTTGAGCTTCCCCACCTCCTTTTCCATTTTTTTTTGCATTCACTTTGTTCTGAGCAAGTTTCTATTCCCTGTGCCCTCTACCCCAGATGGAGTTTTGCAATCCCTGCTGTAGGCTCTGTAATGCAGTGTGCCTTCCTGATGTAATGAATAGTCCACTGAAGCTATCAGCAACCTTTTTTTTTTTGTGTGTGTTCATAAAACAGCATCATCAAGTAATTAACAAACTCCTTGATGTTTTGACATTTTGAGTTACACCCCATAATTGCAGGGTAAACAAAACTCATGGTGGCAAAGAAATACCTGAACTCTTTTTAGATAGTATCTCACAAAGGTTTAAGGGTCCTAAACCAGATTTTTGGAGGAATACACCTACATTTCATGATATCCAAGGTAATTACCTACAGCTGAGACTAGGTACTTAGGGAAAAAAACAAAATGCGCTTGCAGAGGCATGGGGGAGGAGGAAAAAAGGGAATATGAAAAAGAAGATGATGTAAGAAGTAGGGTGCTGACTTTTCAGTGATGAAGTACTGAGCAATGACAAATCTAATCAGTAGGTCTAATACCTATTTATATCTAATCTTGGTATATCTAATTTTGAGAAGCAGTGGGTGCTTTTCTTTGAAGATGCCTTATTCTATTAAGAACTCAATGAACAAATTTCTATTCTGTGAAAAACTGCCTTGCATATTCTGATATGAATAGCCTGAACTGTTTCAAGGATGTTGTGACAGCTGATGTAGAAATACTCACCAAAGCAAAAGTTACATCAGTTGAAAAAATTAGCAAACCCATACTATTCCATGGTACCTTGAGATTTCTACCACTCACCTACTCTTTTTTATTTAGTGAGGAGGTACAATAAAATGGATATATGCAAGTCCTGAATGCTTCTCTTGAGAATTTTTTGGGGTTTTTTTTACAATATTCTTCCACTTTCTTTCCCTGTGTTTTTTGTATCTTCCTGTTGACCATTCAACTTATGCACTGAAACCTTAAACGTGACTGGAGATGATGCAGGAAACTATTCTGCATTACAAGTACCCAGGGCAGATCTGTGGTGGTACTGTGGAGGAAAAATCCTGCAGTCTGAAGGGCATGTGTGGGATAGTTCAATTGGCTATACCCTGGCATTTGAAAGAGAATGTCCACACCCAAAAGGTAGAGCCAAAAGAAGCCTAGAGATATCATTTGATGAATGAATATATAATAGATGCAATTAGGGTCCCTAGAGGACTTCCAGATGAGCATAAAACAAGAAATTAAATAGCGGCAGGTTTTGAATCCCTCTTTTTTTGGTGGGTGACAGTAAATAAAAATGTAGACTGCATAAATTATATTTATTATAATCAACAGAGATTTATAAATTATACCAGGGACCCAGTAAAAGGAACTGCGGAACAACTTGATGCTACAACCAGAACGGCTTGGGAAAATAGGATAGGCTTAGATATGATGTTAGCCGAAAAAGGAGGAGTATGTGTAATGCTAGGGAACCAATGGTGCCCTTTTATACCAAACAATACGGCACCTGATGGTACCATAACCAAAGCTCTCCAAGGAGACTCACAACTTTAGCCAAAGAAATAGCTGAAAATTCAGAGATAGATAGTTCTCTAAACAGGTGTTTAGATTCTTGGTTTGGGAAACGGAAGGGAATGGTAGTATCCATCTTCACTTCACTAATAATAGTAGCCGGAGTGTTAGTGGCTGCAGGGTGCTGCATCATCCCTTGCATCCAAGGGTTAGTACAACGGCTGATAGAAACTGCCCTGACAAAGCAAATGGAAGTAGATCCCCCTCCATATCCTGGAAAAATGCTTCATCTAGAAGAAGAAAATAAAAACTCCCGAGAAGAAGAATAAGAATGTAACATCATGCTGTCAGCCTTAGAGGCCTCATATGGAACCATGCCCTAGAAATGCAAAAAGCAATAAGATTATGAAAAAGGAAAGGGGGAAATTGTAAGAAAGGCAGGTACTGGTTTTGCAATGAAGAAAAGATGTTTCCATCAGAGGTGACATGATAAGGGAATGACTAAGACAAAGAGGCTCCAGCAAAGGCTTGTAGAACATCTCTTATCCCACAGACAAAAGGACAAACTGATTCATACCGGATTAGTGTCTAGAAGGGTAGTCAAACATTTAACCAGGGCTAATGACATTGATCAATTTCACCAAAAAAAGGAAAGAAATAAACTAGTCAGATAAGCCCTCTAGGTGGAGCATAAGGAGAAGTGAACAGAGGTAGGACATCCGGGAAGGATTTTAGGTGCTCCGGACAGGCTGTGAACCCTGGAGTACCTAACCAATGGGAAACAGGGGAGGGAAAATTTGGCTGGGATTAGGGAATAAAAAGGTGTGCTCTAAGAACCAGAAGTGTGCCTACTTGCCATGTCACCCACTTTACAAGAACATGAATAAAAATGTGCATCACAGAGAATTCTGCCTGAGCCTATTTTATGCAGACCGAAACGTATTTCTCACAGCACCAGTTTATTTGTGCCTTCTTTAGAGAGTCATACAAATTTTCTTTAATTTTTGAAAGACGTGTTACTGTCCATATTTTATGACCTGGGTTTCAGTCACACACTGTAATTAAAGTTATTATGTCTTTTCATTCTTTTCGCTAGCTGGGTGTTAGCTTTCTCCACCCCATTCACCTCATCCACCACTTTTCTTTTATGGTTGTCACTGTTGCACAACAACCATACACTGATATTTTATCTACATATGTCACATGTGTGTTCATTGCAGCTATTCTACTGCCTTTTTATGCTCCTCACCAGGACTGAGCACACCTCTGTGAGAGCAGAGATCCACCGGTTGCAGATTAATCTCCATAGATCGTATCTTTAATAGCGTGTCACTGAAATTTGTTTTCCTATTTTCTAAAACACTAATCATCTCTAAATATAAAGTATAAAAATGGTTAACAACAACAGTTAACCAGCAACAAAACCCTCCAGTAGCCAGAAACTTAATAGGTGGTACAGAACCATATCTATGAACTACAGAAGAAACTCGATGCACCTAAACTCTGAAATTATATCAATACTAGAAAATTGACCATTTCTGATCATATTTGTTGACACTGAACTTAAATAGTGAGCTTGCTTCAGCAATAACTTGTTGGAGTGACACTGGTGTGTTTTTTGCTTGTACCCTCCGAAATTCTCTAAAACAGCTGCCAGCAGTGGTTCAAGAATTTGCAGTGGGATCGGGCCACACGATTTGGATGCTGGTATTAGCTGTGAGTACAGCTGGTCTTTGAGAAGACACCAGCAATATCCATTTGGATATGGAAGAGGTTGCAGTGGGAGACAGCAACTGAAAAGTGAGCAGAGCTGCAGATTTCACTTCACTCTGCTGTTCCTGATCATCATGCAAAAGTAGCTGCAGGAAGTCACATCATTTAAAAATAAATTAATAAGTAAACCAAGAGCCTGAAATAACCATGTCTGTACATTTCTAATGCTATGCATCCATCTAACTAGTGCCTCATTATTTTTTTAATGAAACAACTAAATATTTTCTAGGAAACACAAGGACCTTTAAAAACCACCATGATTTAACTAATTAGTCCCTCAACACATCCCAGGGAGTAAACAAATTAACCAGCAATTTCCCCCTTTGAAACCTGCAATTTTTCTCTGTTTCTTTGGTCACTATAATTACCAGAGGGATTAATGCTATTGGTGCTCTCATTTGACTGCTTTAAAACACTCACATGTGGAGCACAGGGTCGTTATGGTTATTTACTAGATGCATAGATTAAACTAAATTCATTGTACCTAGTTCAGAAAACACTTTTTTCTTCTTGGATGCAAGGAGATGTGAGGAGGGAGCAGCAACAGAGGTGAGAATTTTCTTTCCACAGGCTGGTTTTGCCACATCTCTGCAGATCAAATGTTGCTCCCATTTGTATGCATGTACATTTCTGTAAACTGTGCATGGATAGATTTTCTGTCCTGAGAGCAGTATAAATACCAGTAGACTGTTGTAGCAAAACAATGTCAAAAAAGGCCTGTAGTGTCCTGCAGATGTATAACTAGCAGTTGTAAAATGGCAGTAGATGTGGTGTTGTGACATGACATAGTTTTATAAGGATATTTATGCAGCATTCTCTTCCACAGGCTGAAGGCGGCAGAAGTGTATTTCTTCTGAAAATACAGACTAACTGGAATTCCTTTTCCTCTTCTTTCCCTTCTATAATCCTTAATGCAATTTAATGATTGAACTTCACATCACATTCTCCATGATACTTTTTCTTTCCTTCAGTTTTCCTGGACCTGTTACCTTACATCACAGTTTTGTCATCCTCCAGAAACACTGCCAATTGTCAGCCTAGCATTGGAGTCAGGGCCCTGATTCCACTCAGATTAACTATAAGAGAGCCCTTTTTATCAAGATTGCACTGGAAATAATAGCAGGTCTCTGGGAAACTGGTACCTCCAGAACTGCAAAGGGTGTCAGCTGCCCATACAACCCTTACAATGCTGTCCTCACCTCACCACGGGCAGGTCAATGAGTATACCATGTTATAGATTTTACATTTTTTCAGATGTTGACAATAAGATTCTGGATGTTTGTAGAAAACTTCAAAAAAGTGCTGGGTAGCTAGTAGGTTGAGTTGCAGATAACCAACAGTCCAGCAAAGGTAATATATAAGACAACGCTCTTTTGCTATACCAAAAATTTAGGATAGTTTTTTTTTTCCCTGGAGCAGGTTTCTCTGAAAAACAGTTGAGGAAAGATCGTGGTCCTCATTATTGTTGGCAGTTTCCTTACTTTCCCTTTTTGTTTAATATCACTACTTGGAAGTTAGCATTACTTGAAGTTGTTCCCATGCAATGAGCAGAAGTCTGTATACATCATTTTCTGAGGTGATCTTAGTTGGACTTGTCATTTAACTTTCTGTGGATCTATGCTTCTGAGGGGGCTTTTTTTCAGGACAAGAAAGGGGTGAAAGATTTTGCAATCCTCTTGTTACGCAGGACAAAGATAAAGGGATCCTCCTCTTCACAGGGACTTCAGGAGTTGCAACAAATGTTCCCTTTTTCTCTCAGCACAAGCATGCAGAAGTAAAGGTCCCTAAATATCCAGTAGTCTACATGTTCTTATATACGTATGTGTCTGTGACTAGAATAAATCATTTTTCTAGGAGTGCGATATCCCTGTCTGCAGCACTGGAGATAATGGTGTGTGTGGGCAGACAATTTCTCTCAAAAACAGAGGTATTTACAAGATGTGTTGAGACTTAGGTGGCCTCATTGCAGCACTTGGAACCTAAAATAAAGTTTGCATTGTGTCTGCAATTGCAGGATATAGATTGGTGCTTGTTTTGGAAACCAGAGCTTCTAAAATAACGTCATTAGAGTCTCAAGGGCTGTGTGATTTACTTGTTGCCCCCTGATAGGCATTTGAGCACAGCTGTGAAAAAAATTGTAAATTACTGTACCTTTATAGTCCTGACCAGCTGGCCATGGTCTTTTTAAAAAATAAATTGGTATTTTCCTTCAACGGGGTTTTATTAGTCTGAAACTGGTCTGGATGATGCGTGATGAATCAGCAAAGAGGCAAGGGGGGCTGGATTTCAGGCTTTCATGCAACTGCTGACAACTGAGGGGACCTAGGCACCAATTTTTCACCTTAGTGACTTGAGTGGTCTCCAGTACTGGCCTGATACCACTTTCCAGAGCTACTCTTTTTTCTGAAACTGACATTTTTGTCTGTCTGTGATGTTTTTATGCATATTCCAGTGTACTGAATCCATTTGAGAAAGAATTTAAGCAGAAAGAATTAACAATAAACATTCTTTACAGAAGGCTTATTTATAAAAACATTAAACTTTATGGAGATTGCATGCATACAGCTCATTTCAAAACTATGTCATTTATTTAAATGCCAAACTGCTTCCTAGTTGACTGAGTGTAAAATTTTGGCTTAAATTACTAGAAATCCATAATAACTTTCTACTTGTACTGAACTTGTGCATGAACTTTACCAGGAAATGAACATTATCATTTATATAGAAACGTTTGATCTACCTTTTTAAACGAGAACTAAACAAAAGTTCTGGAGAGGTCAATGTAGCCATGATTTGAATACATTTTCCTTATTGTACAAAATTCCACTCTGCATCAGTCACAATGAAAAGTTTTGGGTGTCGTTTTTTTTTTTCCTAACAGCCTTTAAGAAATTGATTTTACTTTAGTAAAGATGATAAAAAATATCCAATACACTCTTCCACTATAAATGGAATGTATTCTGAAGAAATGGTAGTAGCTTCCTGTAACACAAAAATCACTGGTATTGATTGATGGTTTTCACTTGACAGTTGAAGACCAGTACATTGCTCATAATAGAGCATCCTTCAGTTACCTTTTGGAATTCAAACTGCTTCAACTTTTCTTCAAATACCATGACAGTAGTTTTGTAATTTTCTACAGAAAACTATTCATGAGCTGCCTAGGAAAGGCTCAGTGAGGATAACTCCATTCTAGTAAAAATAAGCATTTGAGGAGAAGCAGTTTTAGCAAGAGTTCAATTTTTAGCTCCTTCTGTAGCATCAACTTGACAGTAAACAGAAGTGAAAAGTGCATTATTTCTCCTTTCTCCCTTCACAATATTGGGGCTCTTCTTGAAGAGGTCAAGGGAAGGAGTACACAGCTATTTAGACACCTTATTTTATTTCAACGGCAGATGAAGATTATGAATTTATAAACAATTAGACACTTAATTCCTGCTTACTACTCACTTTTCAGTGTCCTCTTCACTAGGTGACTGTCCTATGACTGCTCTGTTCTCCCTAGCACTAAAGTCACTACAGAATAAGGAATGTAGAAACCCACGTGGTATCATTCTGGGCATGGTCAGAAAAAAGACTTCAGCCTCCTAGCAATTAAAACACATCTCTCTGTTCCTTACAGTGAAGTTCTGTTTCTAAGACTAAGATTTGTATGCCCAGAGCATCCCAATCTTGAAGCTTCTGAATGTCTAAGCCCCTGCCTTGCTTTTTAACATTATCAAATCCAAAGGTATTTACCTGTGACAAGAGGAGCATACATAAACCCAGCACCACATTGAACGTGACAGGAGAACGTGCCAATACTTATTTTTCCCACATAATTACCATGCCTGGTTCCTCTTTTCTTCAAAAATTCAGTAACAAGAAGGCTCACCCAGGGTGTGGGATTTCTATGGCCAGCTCATCCTTTAGCCTAAGGTCCCCCGAGCATTGTCTTCCTCTCCAGTGGTAAGCATCTGTATCAAGTTAGAGGTTGTTGTGTTGGTATCCCTTCCGTGTTGCATATAATTGCTAAATGACCTGTAGTCAGAGAAAAAATATAGGAGTGAACACAATTATCTTGCCTAGTGATGACAGACTGTCTCGGAAGAGAGGACATGTAATTTCCAGCCTCTGCTCCAGTTGTTATTTAAGGATCTTCTCTAATGTTTCTTTCATTTGTATTAAAGCAACAGAGAATAGCTTTTGTTAAATTCTGAGCAGGAAGACCTGTGAGATTTCCAAGCATGAGACATATGTTGTGCTTGAAAACAGCAGAAAATAAACAGAATATGTCAACATGATCAGTAGATTTCATATGCTGTTTAGTACTTCTGCAAGTGTACCATGTCAGTGCCATATATCTGCAAAATGATTTTTCTTTAAGTGTGCTATTTGTAAAATAACTTTCTGTAACAGTTTGCTTTGTTTATTTTTTAGCAAAGCCCTTCTTGTTCTTACTTTCAAAAAATTTAAGGTGTATTTTTCTTCCTAAGCATGAATTTCAGAATGTATCAATTTAAAAATATAGTAATAAATTCTAGGAATGCAACCTCACATCTTTAAAAGGAAAAGGCAAAAGAAAAAAAGAAAAAACTTTGACAGACCAGCATATTGCTGGGTGAAGGCAAGCTGATTGTAATGGATTGTCAAGCTGAGATAATAGTGACACAACTATCTGTTTGTTTGAGATTTTTTTTCCCAGTGAAATTCATGCCTTTCACTCTTGTTTCTATTACCTAAGCAATACACTTCAGCATATTGGGTTTTTTTAGAGGTGGGATGGTTTTGTGGTCTGAAAGAGCTCTGCATTTCTGACTGATCCTGGACAAATGCTATTTCTTAGCCCAATTACCACATTTCTTTCTTACTACAACTACAGGAATAAGGAATATACAGGGAATAAGGAACATACTGCTTTTTTAGCGATTTATTAGTGCAAGGACTATAGAGTGTCAAGAATAATTTTACTGAGCACTGTATGTATGTAAAAAATGTGAGCACTCAGATTTGAAAATTTCATAAAATTGAA
Organism: Stercorarius parasiticus; assembly: GCA_013396915.1. Lineage (NCBI taxonomy): Eukaryota > Metazoa > Chordata > Aves > Charadriiformes > Stercorariidae > Stercorarius > Stercorarius parasiticus. The sequence continues at coordinate 378,732 of VWZL01005935.1, read as the reverse complement.
CTGATGCTGCTTTTGAATTGCACTTAGGTTAACGTTATAACTTGTTAATGGCTTCTTTAAATTTTGCTTGGCATTATTTTCCACAACAGATAACACTCTTGCCCGTGTTTCTAAGGAGCACAACAAATATAGCTCTACTTCCTCTTTTTAATTTAATGGCAAATAGAATGAATAATCCCTGCAGAATCCAATTATTTAAGGCTTGCTCATGGGAATTCGGCCAATGGAAGGAGCTTAAACTGAAAACGATTGATTTGAATATCAACCGCAAGAAGCTCATGTTGGTACTCTGTACAAAATGCTGGCTATTAGATATTGCAAGTCGTGACAAAAAGGCCTTTCTCTTTCAAATGAGACAATGTACCTTTCAGAAGGTAGTGGCTATGTGTTACAAAGCAAATCTTACATTTCTGCCTACAGTGTCATAGTTATATGATTTTAGTGATGTCCTCAGGAAGAGGGACAAATAGAAGAAAATGAAAGTGCTTCTGAACAGCTATGTTCAGCTCAGTGGGTGTATTCAGCTAAATGGTTCAGCTTCTGTGATAGAAACTTATCACCATTAAAGAGTTTCCACTTTTTTGCTAGCTGAATCTGTTTGTATGGTTTTCTGAAGGACCAGGTTAGAAAGCCTGCACTTCAGCTTATGCTAACAAAAGAAAGTAATGGTTCTGGGGATGTTGCTGTACAGTCCTCCTCAAATAACAGCTCCAGGGACAACAGCCTAATCCTAGGACTTAACCAAACATATGTTACCATTTCCTTCTCCACTTACTCCATTTTCTATGCCACATACTATATCTTTTCACTTTCATTTTTCCTTTCTTTCATTTTCATGTAAGAGGCTCTGAACACCATCTAGCAGCAAAGAGGTAAAGATGAAGTGGAAGAGAGTGGCTCAGAGGTCTGCTTAGAAACATGTGAAATGCACACATTGTTTATTCATTTCCATTTAGTTCTGTAAACCTTAACAGTCATGACTCAGTAGATACCATGCTGAAGGTCATTTTGGAATAAAAGCAAAATTAAAATTGTACTTTATGTTGTCATTTTACATCCTTCTTTGGATTATTTTCATTAAACTCAAAGGCTGTCTAGCATTTCATGTTGAATTATTTATTTATGTATTACATAGTTTTACTTAATTTGTCACTCACATAAGCAGACACATTTAGTGCAATTGATTATCAGAGGTTTAAATGTGATGTTTGTGAATATACAGTTACAATTAGCCTGAGTGCAAATGCAATTAATGTGGTACCTTTATTTTGTAAAAGTACTTTTGTTTGTACAGCCTTAAAAATATGGGCAGAGTTTATGTCCCTGAGAACAGGATTTCTCTGTACTATGTATATTTTAATTAAATATTCCTGTCTTGAGAAAGTATAATACACAAAGTGTGTAGTGAAGAGAACAGTGTGCATTCCATTTCCAAATGAAGAATGGAAACTCCTGTATTTCCAAATTACTTTTGTATATGGTTAATCATACACAAACAACACAAAACCCCTCAATGGGAATTACTCCATTTACTAATCTCACTGTAATTTTTAGTAAAGAAAGCTTCAGTGTTCAGATAGGACTAAGGAAAGAGTAGCACAAATGAGCTTAGCGAATACCGTCAGGTGTCTGGGCTCAGACGAGAATACAGTGGTTTTACAGTATAACAGAAGTGGTGATGTATGGAAGCAGCGGTGTACTGCTGTGGGTCACACATACTGTGACACTTGTGGTTCCACAAATTAGACCCAAACTTCACTTCTAAAGCAGGGCATCAAGCATATGACTGCATTCAAACATCATTGAAAGATAACATATTCAGAATTAAATTGTTTACTGGTTTTACCAAAGTCTAAATCAAACAGATTTATTATGGAAAAGAAAAAGATTGTTTTCTATATGTTTCCTTTAAACAGACACATGTCGTTGTTTGTGTATCTACCTTAAGCTTTCTGGACCTTTCTTTTATTTCTTTTAGGAAAACAGGTACACGAATGTCCCTGAAATCTTTATAATGATCTTTTCCATAGAAAAGAGCACTTGGAAAGTGCTCCGTCATGCTAGTTTGTTTAAAGTTTGAGTGGTCTTTGTCTGTGTTTGTTTTTTCTTACACACAATGCAAAATTTACAGAAAGGTCAGAGCCACAGATACGTCTTCATGCATGATTTTCACAGATCAGTTAATCCTGAGGCACTGGAGGCTTAATCAGAGGTGGGGGTAAATTAGGAATTATGAAACAGAAAGGCTTTCAGTAAAACATCCAGTTTCAGGTCACTTTCTTCTTTTGTTCGGCAATAGTCATCCTCAAGTTACAGAGTTGCTGGTGTCCTAAACTGGACAGTAGCAGAATCTCACAGCACTGGCAAAATCTGTCTAACCACAGTCTTGTAAACCTAAATAGGGGTGTCGAGGCAGCTTGGATTTCTGAGTTCTCTACGTGCTTTTTTTAATGGTGAAGAGCCTCTATCTTGCTATGATTTCAGGAACCTTGTTACTTTTCAACAAGACACTCGACAGTGTTTGAAAGCACTGCTGGTACATGTGATCTATGTTTCAAACAACGGGCAGAGGAGAAGGTTCAGTCATTCATTTGCAATTAGTTTTGGCCACAAGCTGTAAAGCTGACCTCGGGTCATGAGTTTCAAAGGAACAAGCAAGGATGTTTGCACTGACTTTTACCTAAGTAGAGCACCAACACTCAGAGCTGGAGGAAAGCAAAGGCCTTTTTATTGTTTTTATCTCTCCAGTTGTTTACTCTGGAGACGTTTTGAGGAGAGAGTATTGAGATACTTTGACATATCCCTACTGGGCCTGGCCAAATTCCAGAATTGGGGATGCTTAAAAAATGAAAATTGGTAGGGAATAAAAGTTAACCACACTTTTTCAGATCTCAAATATGATTAATTTTAAACCTGAGTCAAGGGTAAGGGAGTCATTCTATTCAAGATTGCCTATCCTTTAACACACCTCTACCTAGATTTATAGAGCTATACCTTGTAACAGTGTCATAATCTTTTAATGTTTCTTTTCTCTTCTTTGCCTTCCTTTCTCTTCTTCTCTAACAAAATATTAGCTGCCCATCTGTAATTTCTGTATTTTAAAAACTGTGTCCAGAGATTTCACTCCATCATATAAATTGTCACTACATAGATGTGATGCTAGCTGACTTCAGTGATACTGCTTCAAGGTAAAACTTGCGTGAGGAAGAACAGTCATAGAATCGCAGAATCGTAGAATGGTTCAGGTTGGAAAGGACCTTAAAGATCATCTAGTCCCAACCCCCTGACATGGGCAGCAACACCTCCCACTAGACCAGGCTACTCAAAGCCTCATCCAGCCTGTCCTTGAACACCTCCAGGGATGGGGCATCCACAGCTTCTCTGGGCAACCTGTTCCAGTGCCTCACCACCCTCACAGGAAAGAATTTCTTCCTAATATCTAATCTGAATCTCCCCTCTTTCAGTTTAAAACTGTTACCCCTCATCCTATCACTCCACTCCCTGACAAAGGGTCCTTCCCCATCTTTCCTGTAAGCCCCCTTTAGGTACTGGAAGGCTGCTATAAGGTCTCCTCGAAGCCTTGTCTTCTCCAGGCTGAACAACCCCAACTCTCTCAGCCTGTCCTCATAGGAGTGGTGCTCCAGCCCTCTCACCATCTCCATGGCCCTCCACTGGACCCTTTCCAACTGGTCCATGTCTTTCTTATGATGAGAACCTCAGAGCAGAACTCCTTCTTGTGCTAAAGAGAAAATTTCACTATCTCTTACACAGCAAAAGGCCTATACTGCCTTTTTTGTATTCCCAAAGCCTTTTGTATGATCAGATTTATATATTATCTTAACCAGACTGTGTTGCACTTAGAAAAAGAGCCAATAAAGTTAATCTGTATGGAAAATAAGGTTGAGTAGAACCAGTTTTCCAATAATGACTTTGCTGCATGGCTGACATGATTTCAATGAATTAATCCTGCTCAAATTTGTATCTGGGATGTGACTTTATGTGACAGTGTTCTCTGACATGGCGTTTTCTTATGTTCTGGTTTATCTCTTATCAGATTTTTGTACCTTGACTGTTCAGGGGGACAGACTGGCACTGTTTAACTCAGAATGCCTAATTAACAGTGTCAACCCAAACGCAGTGGTTATGACTTGTTAGGAGTGTTAGATGACAAGAATATATATATATACACTGTCACTAAATATAAAACCTGGGGAAACAGTCTCTTTTCAAAGCACTGGTTCCCATGCAAAAAAAAAAAAAGAAAAGGAGAAGAATTTGCAGGGAAAGAGGAGACAAAAAAGCCTGTTCACATTTCATGTTTTACGTTTTACAGTGTTTCTTTTAAGCAGAACTAAGGAAAAGTTTCTTTGATCCCACCAACCCAAATACCTTAATGAAAAAAACAAAGAACAAATAGGAAATTTTATAATATCTTGCAGCATCTTCAACCTGATTTATTTAGTGCACTGGACAAAAAGCTCATTTATTCACAGGGAGAGGATTTGCCTTCAAGCTGCCTGGTATTTTCATGCCTACCTTCAAACCATTTATCATTTGAAAATACCATTATGAAATTTGCCCAATAGTCAATGATTTAAATTATCTTTGCCTGTATGCAAAGTAGCTTACTTAATTGATGAGAGGAATCCTCTCAATGAGGCAATGTTTTCTTTTCTCTCTCTTTCTGAATAATGTTACAACTTAGAAATTTCAACTCACCTTCAGCTTTTGCAGTCATTTCCAGTATACATTAGGAAAGTGAGCACTGTGCCCAGCAGGCAGGCATACAGCATGGATGCTGTTTTTGTGTTCATGTTGGGGTTGTTCTCTCAGTGAGCATTCTCCAAAAGGGACTCTTTGAGCATACGTTTAAAGGAAGTCACCAAACTGAGAAGGGCAGCTTACCTGGGAAAGCATTTTGGTAACTTGGAGTCTCTAAGAGGCTGTTGTTGGAAGGACAGAAGGTTTTGGAGAAAAGAGGGTCCATGAGATCCCTGGAGGACCCGATAGGATGAAATATGAAAGAGTTGTTATAGCGATGAAGGAAATGAGGCAGAGGCTGAGATATGGGAGCTTCATATAAAATGGTTCCCAGGCTGGTAAGCATGAGCTAGGTAATTGTAAATTCTAGGGGGAATCCAGAGTCTCAACAGTTCTGAGATTTCACCATAAGTGAGATACAGAAACCATATGCTCAGAAAGCCAAATTGAAGGTGATGTTTAGGTTGCAGACTCAATCCAATGGGTGGTTTTGGGCTATGAGTCCAAACGATTAGTGACAGTCTAGTGTTTGGATATGCTCCCTCTGCTCATGACCCATCAGAGTTCTTGGACTGGCCTGACAGAGGCGTTTTGTGTGACAGAGGCATTTTTTGCCCTCTTCCCCTGTTCAGGGTGCCTTGCCACATGCTTTAAGGGGTTCAGCCCCGATCCAGCCACTCAGCCCCGATCCAGCCACTCAGCCCCGATGGAGCTGGGCATATCATCTCCTTGCAGAACAACATACTGCTCTTAGCAGACAATGGTGCTTTTTTATGCCTGGAGTCCCACTTAAATGGGAAGATCCCTTTCCTAAACAGATAGACATAAATTTACTCCTTTGACAGAACGGAGACATCTAGAAAGTTAGGGGCATGGCATTTGCGAATAAAACTGCAGTTTCTATTTCATGGAAATGTTTGTATTCCCCTGGTGTTCACCCACCTCAATCAGAGACATTTATTTAGTAAGCTAAAAAAAAAAAAAATCCCCATAAATTCCTCTGAAGTTCAAAGTATTTCAGTTACCTATAAAGTCAGAGTTAGTGGAAAGCCCAATTTTTAAAGGGTTTCCAATTCAGACCACTGAAATTAAGAAGTGTAATTTAATGTCCACAAATGAAAATCTTCTGATACATGCAGATGTCATTTCTGAGCTTACTCTACAATGACAAATGGACATAGAGTTCAAGGGAGTATGTTGAAGGGTACTAATGGTGTACTAGTGGGTGATGATTCATAACTAATTGTCTCAGAACAGTTTGCTATCAAATGATTCCCTCTTGAAATGAGAATATGCTGCAAGAGAATTTTTTTTCCTATTCTTTTTTCCTCTTTGATGCAAAGCAGTTGCACCTTAACCCAACTCCAAATGCAAATAGAATAAGTGTTCTAGGATTGGTGGTAATAGTTTTAATTTCATGTTATTAAAGCCATAAAGAAATTGAAATAAAATGTACATTTCAATACTGTAATGCTATACTACTGTACTATATAACTGAACTGTATTCAGCTATGATTCAACTGTATCCAGTAGCTCATAAGTAAATATTGCTTTAACCATGGTATTTCATTACTTACAGGAAAATTATACTTGTTCTCATCTCTAAACTAGCCAAAATTGTCAACAGTATGCATTGACTGCAGCTATAACCATCAGACTTACAGTGTTTTTCTTATGGTCATAAAGCATCAGTGCTATTCAAATTAAAATGAAAAGTTACATGAAAGAACCACAAGCACTCAACCTCAAAGCTAATATTTCTATGAGGACGCCATATGTCTACAGTCTCTGCTCTTTCTAGAGCAAAAAAATAATCATTAGGATTTATATGCATTTTAATCTTGCAGTATAAGGAAGGAAAATAATCAGAAGGCTTCAGCTAGGATGATCTATTAGCTTCTGAAACTCCTTAAAAATGCAACAAAAAAAAAGACTTAAATTAATGAGGCTGGATGATTATTTTTCATTATTCTGCTCTAAAAGCTTTGCATCTGCTCAGCAAGAGATATTTTATTTATTTTTAATGATTTTTCCTAAGCTTGTATCTCCTAGCCTGCATTTTTTAATAGTTCTTTCATAGAATAGTGTCCAGATTTGCTACATGTTCTGAGTTCATTCATGTTTTTAAGGGATAATTAATGGTAATGATTGACATTGAAACAAGGTACCTCCGAGTTTAAAAGCAGAAGGTAGCATAAAGAGAGAAAGTATTAATTTTTTGCTATATTTTAAGTAATTTTCATTGTTTTTATTACTTTTATGTAAATTTCTACCAAAAATATTTCAAAAAAATCCTTTCTATTTATCAATATTTCTGGTTTTCCTCTTCCACTTTCTTCTTTTCACATTTAACCTGTTCTTTTTTCTTGCAACTGAGGAAGAAGATGAATACTTTTTTCCAATTTAATTAATAAATGGTACTTTGAGAAATATGCTTGCCTTGTTTTCTGAAGGGCAGAGCACCAGGGCCTTAGCTGCTGCAGGGAAGCACAAGGACATTTTTTAAACTTATAGCCACAGATCAGGGGGCATGCAGTTATAACTGCTCCTCTACAAAAGGGGAAGGGAAAGATTAGAGAAGGAGTGTGAAAAAAGTAGAGACAGAAGAGGTCAGTAGCTGGGTTTAGGAGGAAATCTTTCAGCAGAGCCCACCCACAATTTTCCTGGCAGTGCCATGGGAAGCTCCAGGTGGCACCAGCTGGGGCATTACCCCAAGATCTGGAGAAGTCTTGCAAGAGTGGGTGTCTCCTCGAAAAAGGACACTATGCACGGCCCCAGCCTGAGGAGCAAGAACTTTGTACAAACCTTTAATTTCAGTGGCATGCATTAACTTCAGAATTACTGGGTTTTCTTACTTTGGTTCTCTGTAAAATCTCACCAGACAGAAACATTTTTTACAAAATAGTTGCTAAGCTGCAAAAAGCCCTCAGTCACCTGATACAACTGAAAAGAGCAGAAAAAGATGTCACTTTGCAAATGAAAATTATGCCAAAACATTGAACCCCATGTTCCCCTTTTATAATACACATCCTTATAAAACTTCTGAAATTCTAGGTGACTTTTAGCAAATAGACACCAGCAACCTAATTTGGAACTGATAATGAGGTGAAAGAGTAAAAACAGGACAGACTTCTCAAGCTGGCACTGATGTTAGTAGATATCCAGAATACAACAAAGTTGATATTTCAGGCAATTATTTAGTCTGGCTAAGAATTAGTAAAAAAAGGTATTTTGGTTTTTATCGAAGGAGAAACAGTTTATTAGCTGGTGAACTTATATCACTATGGTTGCAAGATTCCTGGGCACTCAAGTTAAAGACAGCAGCTGTTTCACCATTTGGGCTGCTTAAAATGTCATTCCTTAGTATTGCACCCAGTGTAAAGCAGAACAGTGGAAATGCTCTTCCCTTGTAGAGTAGCTACTACATAAAACATCTCTGTTTCACAGCCTTAATACCCTATAAAGAATGCAAAGAATAAAGTGTCACTTACTAAAAAAAGAAGAAAGGAAATAATATGTTGTTTCACCAACGATTTCCTCCCTTCATGATGCAGTGAACTTTTTTTGATGAAGAAAGGTAGCCTAGTGTGCAAGAACAGGATGTCCAGCAAAAATGGAGCCCTCTGACAGAGGGCTCCATACATTTTCTAATGTATGCAAAATGAATGTGTTCTCATTCTTATCAAACCTGAAGGCAACATTTAGCTTGGAAAAAGATGTAAAATCAACAGCAAACAAAAATAAACCTGAAACTAAAGAATTTCATATGGGATAAAATAATATAGAGTATTTGATTCTGCTAGATTTAAATATAGCTGAACTATTTTGTTAATAGAATATGTTTATTGTTCCACTCAGTAATTTACTCATTCTTTATCTCTTTAAGGACTTATTTCTTTTTATGGCAGTGTTCCTCATAGAGTCAGCATAGCAAGTGTACAAAGTGGCATTTATTTGCAGGTCAGGGTAGTGATGTTTTCTCTAGGTGGTGAAGCAGGACTATGTTATATTACCATACAAGCTTAGTTGGACCTATTTGCTTTTTTCAAGTTTAAAGTGGATGGCTTCCTAAAGACACATTGTAGGAGCACCCCAGCAGCTCTGCTGTCAAAAGCAGAGCTTTTATGCTCCCTGTTCAGGAGGAATTTCTCTGTGGCATTTCAGAAAAGCACAGCAGAATAAGCAACGATGGACAGAAAAGAACAGGATAAGTCCTAGTCATATTAAAAAAAGAAAGTGCTCAAGAGCTGATGACATGCTAAATAGAGAAAGTCTAACCACAATGCGTCAACATGATTGTCCTGTCTTTCTGCTACTCACAAACTTTGTGCTCGTAAGTCTTTTAGTTCACTTGAGATCATTAAGTATACCTGGCTAAGAATAACTGGGTAACTTCCACAGTACATTCAGAATTATTTTTCTGTTTCTTGTCTCACATTTTGCATAAATGTCCTAGTGCGGAACAGGGTTCACTTCAGCTGCAAACTGATGCTCACATTGCAATTTTAAATTAGATTATTTAATACCACAAGAGTATTTGTAGACAAGTTTGCCTAAAGACAATGAATGGAAAGGTTTGCCCTCAGAAATTCTCTCTTTTACTCTCTTTGGAGGGATAAAATTGTTCTAAAACTTACACGATTTTGGGCATACAAAGTATTTCTTCAGTTTGATGTCAGACCTAAAAACTGGTTGTTTAGTTTGCATGACCATAAGCTTGTCTTATTCTTCCCCTGACTCTGGATTAGACTACTAATAATAAAGTTATGGCCTCCTCCTGCTTCTTCTAGATAACTCTTGTTAATTCTAAGGGGCAGGTCAAATCCAGTGGGAATTAACACCATGCTCTTCAACTCTTTTTTTGTTTGGTTTTTTGTTTGGTTGGTTGGTTTTTTTTCCTTCTGAAAAAATAAAACCAAAATATTGTAAAAGCTAGAAAAATAATAAAGGAAGCTTTCTTTAGAAATGATATCTTATCATATTATTCTAATATCCTGCAATCTTACATTCACCTATTCGTTATTGCTTTGATTTACTTAAATGGAGATTTACAATGCTTCTCTGACACTTCATTATGCTAACCACTTCCCCCATGGAACCGAAATATCTCTCTGCACTTCACTACACAGTCTCAAGACAAAAATGAAATCTTTCAAAATAATATTTCTTTGCTTATTGTCAGAGGACTTCAATAGTAATTTGGCAGAAGATTGTCTGATTGTTATATTTGGCTACACCCCTTTCTTTCACTTATTCAGACTGTTCCTACTTTACAGTTGTCTGGTTGGTACCAACTCATTTTTGAAGCATGGTTCATATGCCAAAGTTTATCATGTTGTTCATTGAGTTGGTGTGTTCCCCATAACATTGCTGCCTCGATAAAATCAGTATTGTCTTGATGGACACTTGTTTCCAGTAAAAATTTTATTAGCAAATGTAGATAACACCATGTTCACGCAAAACATTGATATCTAATTTTCATGGCTGTTGATAGGGGCCTTAACACAAAGCCTAAATATTTAGATTCAGCTATTTAGTAGAGAATATGCTTTCATGAGTCCCAGAGATTTATTTGGTGTTTGGTTGGGGGGTTTTTGAGTCAGTATATTATAATGGCTATGATTTCCAAAAGTAGTTTAAGAATAGTTAAAATCTGATGCATACATTAAGAGTATGTAGTCAGTCAATGCTGTGATGTGTACATGACTAGAATCATAGAATTAGCCAAAAAGACCCTGTTTCCCTTTGCATTCTATTGTTGGCCTTAATACATTGAGATTTGGATACATCTGTTTTAGGCTTTTAGCATTCAATTGAACGACGTGCAAGTTCTTAGAGACTAATAACAAGTAATTCTGTTAGATAAGAGTTCATCTGTTAGAAATGCTAGAGTAAGAAAAATTCTGGCTGTAACAGTCAATCAACAGATAATTGTGAGAGGCAGTTGGGGGAAAATATAGATCTTAGTATGTGTAAGTTATGGGGTTTTGGTAGGTAAAAAGAAATCAAAGCTGTTGCATTAAACGCTGGTGAGAGTCCTTTTGGTATGATATACAGTTCTGACAACCCATATTTTAGAAAGATAAATTCAAAACAGAAGACGGGCAAGACAGGTAAGAAATACGGTGAATAATATTTAGTCTAGAAACTGGAAGACAATTTAAGATCTCTGAACCTGGAGAGGAGAGGAGAAGAAAGGAAAAAGGAAACGGGAACAGGAATGGGAAGGAGAAGAGCAAGGGGAAGGGAAAAGGGAAAGGGAAGAAGGAAGGGAACAAGGAAGGGAAGGGGAAAAGAAAGGGGAAAGGAAGGGCAGGACAGGGCAAGGGCAAGGACAAAGGAAAGGGCAAGGGCAAGGGCAAGGGAAGGGGAACCACAAGTGCTAGGCCTTTCCTTAAAGTAAGATACTGACTTTGTTTTTCTGGAGATTAATTGGGAAACTGTCAGTTATTCCTGATTTTTTCTTCTCATGCTACTTCACTACAGTTAAATTCAAAGTAGCATAAGCACATTATAGGCACAATCTCATTAAATGACATTTTGTTCTTCTGATACAAAGACCTAAATAAAACCTTGAAGCACGGTTGCATTCATTAATAGTAAATCAGTTAGTGGAGGTAATAACGGTCTGACAGATAGTGATGTGAGCAGGGGGGGTGAATGGAAAGACAGATACCCTTTGAGGAAACAGTATCAAAATGTGAAAAGTGCAAACCCGCTACAACGGTAGCAAAGTTCTAACCTAGTAACAGCATTAAATAGAATTAACTACAAATTTGGAAGTATCAGCTAGACAAAAGAACAACCTTAGGCTTACCTGATGCTATAGGGCAAGCTATTTAGGGAATTTTCCAACATTAGTGGGACTTATTAAAAAGGAATTATTGGGTAAACCCAGGTACTTCTCAGAAATATATTGGGTCAGTTATTGAATAGCAGAAAATTAACCTATCTGTATTTTTTATTCTGGCTCCATGGCATTTTTGCATGCAAAGGCTTCCAGCCATGGACCAAGCAGGCTGAAATCCCTGGGGGCCTTTGAACTTCTGTCTGTGCCTAGGAGCCAAGGACTGTAGTGGGAAATTCCTGGCCTCCTCAAGGCCCTTGCTTCGCTTCCAGGATTTTGGCTGCTGGGGCTACAATGGGCTATCTGGAAGTCCTGAGTCATCTGGATCCTTCTTGCGGAACCAGAAAACTTGTATTCCTTAGACAGAGCTTCCTTTCTAGGGTATTTTCCTGGACTACATAAAACACAAAAGATGATAGTTCTCCACCGAATTGGACCAAACGAAATTGCAAAATACTGAAATAAATCCCTTACAAACTAGAAACACCATATTTCATCTAATTCTGTCTCTAGGAAGACTATTTTAACAGATGAGTTATCCCTCTGCTAGATGAAATTTAATTTCTGTTCTTCTAGTGAGCTGTTACAGATTGCAGATAGGGAAAGTAATGCTCTGTTTAACAATGAGAACCAATAACCCTGCAAAACATTCTAACCCAATCATTCTAACAAACTGTGAAATGTATATGCCAACAGCATAGTCTAATTGGGCAAAATGAACTCATGTAAAATATTTTGAAATTAAAATGAGGGTAGTGATAGCCCAGGTTAAAAAGTGTAGACCACTGGGGCAAGATGCCCCATTCAGAGCATATGGTTTGCCCATAACCAGCATTATTTGAAAAGAAAGAAAAGGCTGTGCATTGCATCTAATCTTGAAAAAAAAATAAATTTCTGTATTTTCAGGCATTGGGCTGGGCTTCAAGTGCAATTTAAGAAAGTCTAAAAATGATTATATGCTTTGTAAATGTTGTTCTCAAATGCGTGGTGTGTCTTACTCTGAATTCTGTACTGAAAATAAACCACCCAACAGTCAGGAGGTAAAAAAAGTAACACTTAGAGGATGTGAGATCACTCTCCTTATGAAACCTCCACATGGATAAATAAAAATAATGCTCCCTTTGCGGCAACTGGAACGGTGCAGGATATAAATATCAGAATGACTTTTGTTAAGTTTTAATGAAGAGCAAGACAGTATAGTTCTTTCCAGCATTGAAAAGAGACATTTTAAATTCAAAATCCAAATAACGACTTCAGTTATAGCCTAAATCCAGTTTGTGTGAGCCAAGCCAAGTAACTTGGAAGAGTGATGTTTCTACCTAAATTGAAACAAGTACTCCTTTGTCATACATACATAGGCGTATTAACCAGTGTGGTCCTACTAGGCCCAATGGATGGACCTTCACTCCCCTGCAGATGCATTTGAGGGCATCATGTTCCCTGGCTGCTTGGCGCATCAAGCTATTGGCACACATGCAAAGCACACAGTTAGCTGGCACGTTAGAAGGAAATATCTGGGTACCTGAACTTTAATGGTATGATCCACTGCATGCCCCCCACCCCCCAAAATATAGGCAGAGTCTCTATCTAAAAAGTGTCCGCATCCAAAAAGAACAAGGCTGGAAAGAGCCAACCTGGATGTATGAAGGGCAGACTGTGCTTGACCAAACTGACTGCCCTCTCTGGTGAGTTAGCTGACTCCATCAATGGGAGGAGAGAAACAGATATTTTTTATCTTCACTTTAGCCAGGCTTTCAGTACGGTCTCTCATAACATCCTCATTGCCGATTTGGGGAGATACAGACTGGATGAGTGGACTACTAGGTGGGTAGTAAAACTGGCTAGATGGACAACAAGTTGAATATGGGTCAGCAATGTGTCCTTGAAGTAATGAAGGCTAACTCCATATTGGGCAGCATTGGCAAAGTTTAGGAAGCAGGATTATTTTCCTCTATTCAGTATTCATAATCCCTGAACTGGACTATTGCCCTGAGCTTCAGATCTCCCAGGAAAAATAAGATATTGATAAACTGTAAGATGTCCACCAAGATGGCTGGGGAACCGGAGCACAGGGGTTACTAGAGAGTAACTAGAGAATTGAATTTGTTCAGTCTTACGAAAAGAAAATTAATGGGGTGATTTTCTTACTATCTTCAACTACTGTATTGGAGGGTGTAGAGCCAGACTTTCCAAGAGGCAGCAGAACACAGCGACGGGATGAAAGGTAGCAGGCTCAAGTTGCAGCAAGGGAATTTCCAGTCATATACTAGGAAAAAAAAAATCAAATTAACCACTGTGGCAGGTGCCACTGGGGAACTTCTAACCTAAGAGATGTGGGGAATTTGACTGAAAACTGTTCTGAAAAACATGATATACCTTTGAATTTTTCCTTGCTTTTAACAGGAGGTGGGACTGGATGACCTTGAGAAGCACATTCTAAGCTATGTTTTCTGTGATTTTGCACCACAACACCGACAAACCACACTCCTGGTGTTACAGCCAGTGACTGCCTGGGTGGACCAAAATTTCTCTCCCTCACCATCCTTCATTTCCTTCTCAATGATTTTCACACCCCATGTGCTGTTACCACTTGCATATTGCTGCCTACTTCAGCACTGCAACTGCAGCCAGCTGCTCCTACCAGCCAAGCCCTGTTTCTCACATAGAAACAGACCATAAATGATGTTATTTAATCCTTTGACCTGTTCCATATACAGCCGAAGCCATCACCTGCCCAGCATATCACCCTTCTCTTCCACTTAGTAGAGGATAGCCATTTCTGAGTAGACACTTGTACAACTATGTGAATTTCCAGGCTTAAAAACAAAAAGCCATGAGAATAGAAGTCTTCATTTACCTGTAAATTGTACCTTGAATTGCAGCTGCCGTTTCCTTTCTCTTTCCTTTTAGTCCTAATAAATTTTTCTAGACTTCTCCCTTTCCTCAAGTGTCAACAGGTATAGAAGGGCAGGTTGTGCATGACCCAGGCAGCTTGTACAGAATTAGCGTGCTCTAAGGGTGCTGGCTAGTTAAGTCTGTAGGTACACCTCAGAAACACATCCCAGAACAGTCTACCTCCAGGTATCACATTTTTAGGGAGGTAAAATATTTGTTGTACCATAGTCCACCCAGAGCTGGAGCATGGCTGTAATATTCTTCTATTTTTTTCTATAGCCTGGTAAAATCAAGTTCAGTGTTCAGAGTACTAGCACAGTAGCTACATTATGTCAATAAAAGTCCTTCCTCCATTATAGATTTTCAGATTTTCTGTGTTATCTGGTCTTCCACCCTTCATACCTGTTCACAAGGAAGGGTGATGTTTACGTGCTGTTTACACGCGATAAAAAAACCTAAATATAAGGGAGTAGTGTAGTAACATGCAATATATATGTCTTTGGTATACATGCACTTGTTTTTTTGCTAACAGATGTTTACTAAATTTATTTTTTTTACAAGTATGCTGATTTCTATTTTGAAGTCTCTATTTTCTCCTCTCAGAATTGAATCAAAGCCTGATTTTTTTCACTGCAGATTATTTTTTTGATCTTTGTTCTAGACATTTAAAGATAAAGATGATATACCATCTGCAAAAATAAATAGAAAGGTAGGAAAAAAGATTTAACGCTCCACACACACATACACAAGATACTGCCCTATAAAGCAGTAGTAGTTTTTATCTGAAAAGCACTATGTTTCTAAAGTGTTTTCTTATCTTGTAAGATTGCTTGGATTTTTCTTCAGTTGGTAACTCTAGCAAAAATCTTATCATCTTATGGTGATTCAACACTAGAAGTCTACTGGCAATATTCATTAAACACTTCCAAACTCTATGTAAAAATCGTTACCTACATTACTGTAGTTTTAAGGCTGTCCCTAGACAGTCAACAGTATGAAAAAGTTGTGCTGTCACATATGCTAACATATTTTAATCTCAAAGACCTATGAGATGATAAAATTAATCTGAAATATATTAAGTTATTCTTATTAAACATGTAGCTGATTTGTTTGGTTTCAAAAATGAAACCTTAACATCTGTATTAAGTATTTAGAAATAAATTATTCTGAAATATAGCAAAAATTTAGACTAAGCTGATTATCATGTGATTCGTCACTGTGGATTTTACAGTATTTTTATAAAAACAATCAGTGAAGTAAGACAGTAAATCCCCATTTCAAGTGTAAGGGCAGTTTACTAGGCTGGCCTTGAAGCAGTGGTAAAAGCAAAGGTTGTAAAATTAAAATCTTTTAAGTTGATCTGTCATAACAACTTTTAAACATATTTTGGTGCATACAGAATAGTATTATTAATAAAAAAATGTTCTCTGTCATTTTCTTCATATCACATAAAATTCTGTAGTCCCCAGTCATCAATAATCTGGGATTATACATATGTTGGATCATCCGACAGGTAAATTGGGTATGGAAATTAATTTTTCTGTTAGATTCTTATGTCTCATTGACTATGATGCTGTTAAGACCGCATAAATTGGTTAGCATCATTGTGAAAATGGAAATTAAACTTGTTTTTTACTGAATGGTCGCTCCTGTTTAAGGATTGACAACTTTGAGTCTGATCCTTTAAGCACAACAGGAATACCATACACCTAAGTGAACTTTTAATGCGTTGTCTCATTTTCAGACTTGTAGACACAAATACGTCTGATTTTACTATAGCAATTAATGTCTAGGATATCCTTATTTATTCTAATTATCTTGATTATATATAAATTTGTTCATTGTAAAATGAACCTTTTGCAAGTACTGTCTAAAAGAAATGTTCTCTTTGCATTTCTTCACATTGTGAATTTGCTTTTCATTTTAAAGTTTGCAGTTAAGACATCATAAAGATATTAGCAGAAAAGAAACAAACCAGTATAATCCATCTTGACAAAAAACACACAAAGCTTTTTCCATGATACTTGAAAAGTGCCGTTAGCACTTTTCTAACTGCTCAGATAAAGTGAAAAATTCACAGTAAGAACTAAAGGCACTAATCAAGTCCCTTCTCATTGGTGAAAAGATTTTACAGATACCAGCAACAACTGTTACCAATATTTGTGTTCAACATCTGCTTTTTATGTTTGTGCTGAGATTTCTACACACAATTTCATGTGTGAATTTATTTCTGAAACTAATAAAAAAATTTTATATCATTGACAACTTGACTGTGCAGGTCCATTGACTGCAGAGCAAGAATTGTACCCTTAGTAACACAATAAGGCAACGCTGAAAGTTACAGATTTTGCACTGTAGATCACCATGTTTCGTATAATTTCCACCATCAACTTCAACTGTTTTACTATGTTGTCTATGGCAAAGAAAACATTTTAACTGATTGCCTGCTTTGCCACACAGCAATAACTGCTGCTGCCTTTCAAGAACAGCAGACACCACTATTTTGCCTTGGACATAGGAAATATGGATGCAAATTAAAGGAAAGGTATTAATAATAATTGTATCACCTCCACCAACTAAGAACAGTTGGGTAAAAATAAATCTATAAAAATAAACTTTTGCATGGGAACAGTTACGTTCACACTGCATATTTCCCATAGATTTTGGAATAGCTAACTGTACGTCCTTGAGTGTTCATACTGCCATTCTGTGTGATACAATAGATTTCAGTTTTATTGCATCTTTTTCCTGACATTTAGCATTACACTTCACAGGCCACTACCTTCTGCATATGTCAGATGTTGTCAGCTCTCTACTTGATTCGATGGTATGTAATTGAATAGGACATGACTTGAAGTGGTAATGTTTTTCAGCCAAAGTTTTTATGAATGCATTTATTCATCTGGCAGTAAATGGGCTCTCTCTTATTTCTAGTGCAGCTGCCTCTCTTTTCCCATTCTTTGCTAAATACATCACCATCCGCAACTCAGGCTGTATGATGTTTTCCCAGCTAAAGTCTCTGTAAAGCCTATTGTACCAGAGCTTAACTAACTTAAAGTAACATCACTGACCAGTGTAAGCAGGGTGCTAAACAACACAAATACTCACTTGCTTCTTACCAAGGTTGGGTTGGTGTGATACTATGTGTTGCATTCCTAACATGAAATCAGGATATGTGTGTGAATCTGTGTTAAAACTAATATTTTAAAGGATTTCAGAGTAGCTGTTGGTTAGCTGTTGGTTGTGACAGTTGCTGACGTGGGTTGTTCACCCTGTGTGCAAATGACATGCTTCCCTGTGGTGGGACATGTCAACAACATGCCATGCTGGGCAGAAAGAACAATCTAAATTTAGGAAGATAATTTATCTAGTCAGATACAATTACTCCATCTACAATTTGTCCCTAACCAATCAGTGCAAAAACAGCTATTTTATGTTAAGTGTCATAGGGTCTGCGTTGTTTTTTTCTGATTTTGTGAAAGGTTTTTTTTGCATATGATCTGGAGAACAGTTCTGGCAATTCTACTGTGCTGCATCAGAGCCAGAACATCAAACCCCTATTAACCTAGGCAGCAAATTGTCATCTGTTATCAATATTAGTTTTGATTGTCAGTTAATGACCCTTAGAAAAATATTTATGAAACAACTCCTCAGTTCATTCTAAAATATTTTATAGGTATTTTTCCCCTAAACACTCAAAAAATGAAGAGTTGTATTGGATATTATATTGCTTTGCAGTCTGGATCATTGACCAGAAAGTCTGAATTAAATGATAGGTTTGACTTATACTTGAAGGTGACATCTCAAGCAGTAAGTATTTCAGCAAAGTCAGATATTACCAAACTTGGAAAAAGCAATTTCCATTTTCTTAGACACTTAAATGGTAGTGAATAAGAAAGCAAGAACCTTTGAACGCTCAGAGAAGGTTATGCACATTCATCTTCCTAACCATTCTCAGCTTTGTAGTTATATGTGAATTTAAAATATGATCTGATCAGCTACACTTTAGATAGGCAGAAGAACACTGTGGATCTTAGAAAACAACTATAACTCTTCTAAAAAGAAGTCAAACCAAAATGAAAGAAAACTTTGACATAAATATTCTCCTGCATTCTTACATCCCATGTAAAAAACATAGCAGGTTGCTATTGTTTCATGTATGTTGAGGGAATGATGGTACAATTCTTGCTTTCTTCTAAAGTCTTAGACTGTACATTAAATCTGTAGATTAAAAAAATCGTCATTCTAATAGAAACATTACTTTTTTGTGGTGAACTGGCTTTCAAAGATGCTAGATGATTACACTTAAAAGCCCACTGTAATTACATATAGGCCACAGAAAACTAATTTTAATAGGAATGGATAACAAATCTATGTACTCTAGCTTTTATCACTTTTTTATCACAAAATTGACAGTCTTTAATCTGCAACATTATATGCTGCATTGTTTAATATAGTCTCCAGTGAAGTGGTATACATCTGAAAGTATCACATTATGTGTTTGAATGTACATACTAATTCAAACATGGAAGTGTTGAACCAATTGCATTGCATTTAAGATTTGCGCTTTTCAAGTTCAACAAGATTTTTTCTTTAAAGGAGAGAAAAAAGAACCAGTGTAAAACCAGCCAGTTAAATCAAATCTTTATTTTTCCAGTCTACAGAAATAAAACTGAATTTAAAAGAAAAAAAAAGATTAATGTCTTCAAATTCTATCGGGATCTTCCCCATAGGCATAGTTCCCTTTCTCAGAATGTTTTAAAGATGGTAAGGAACAAAATTATATAAAAAAATAAAACTCTAAGCCAACCAGTTACCAAGCATCTTGACAGATGATCAACTCTCTAGATAGGTTGCTGTGTTGTTTTTTCTGGTCTGGGTATTTTTTCAATGGATCTATCATGATTAATCTCTCTTTGAGATTGCTTGCTATAGTAATTGTATTGTCCATATGTCATTAAAGTAATTTATAGAGTATTAAGATTCTTATCCAACCACGCTTCAGATTTTTCATTAAAAAAAAATAACTAAAGCCAGCCTGTTTTTCCTCACATCTGGAAATATAAAAGATAACCAAAAAATCCTGAAAAGTAATCCTGTGCCAGATACACTTCCTTTCTGTGCAGATGATGAACTGAAAGCTAAAAAATGCAGTGAAACACAATTCCTTCAGCACCACAGGGGTTTTTCTCCTACATCACAGTAACTATGTCCAAATGCCAGAAAAAGTCCTTAAACAGTCTGGACTGAAATATAAAGTATATATCCTAATACTTATAAGAAGCTAGTATTTTTTTTTTAAAGTAGAGCACAGAATAAAATAAAGAAACCCTAATATTACAATGTCCAAATGCTAAAGTTTTGACTTTCTAGAATATGTTTTTGTGTCAACTTTTAGACAAAAAGTGCTAGGATAAGAGAGAATAGGTTTTATTAATGATTATATTATGGTTGTAGCTTTTCTTGTTGGATCATATATTTTTAGCAGGATAAATAAAAGAAATAATATTTAGCATGTTGATCTTACTTGATGAAACACAAAAACCCATGAGAAAATGGTAGAAGATGAGTTTTTTCTGACACATATAAAGCAATAGAATAAGCACTAAACTGAGACAGAAAACCTGAATTACATCTGACCATTTACTGGTTTGTAATCCCTAATGAAGTCTTTGTGTGAGATTTTCCCTGTGTGCTAAATAGCACAAAGTTTCTTATTGGTCTGTTGATGTAAAAATTCATATAAAAGTATTATGCTGTACATATCTTGTTCAATTATATCAACAGAAATTGCTTATATCTGATCCTCTTATTATTCAAAAAGAAGAAAACAAATGGAAGAAGTTCAGAGTATAATTTTCATTGAAGGTCATTGGCCACTGTTATTCTTAGAAAGGTCACCCTTTCAGGTTCATTCATTGTCCTTCTTTGAAAGCTTTCTGGATGTGTCAAAAAACACTGACAGTTTTCCCAGTAGATCTCAGAAATTCTACTTGTGCTATTTGGAAATATGTCATTCCAAAAATCAGACAAGCTGAGCTCTCCCACTAATTTTTTGGATTTCTATATCTAACCCTGGCTAAAGTCATAAGATAGGAGAAGTGGAGTGGTACCTATTTATTTATTTATTTCAAATAACCAGTCTTGATCAAAGACCAAATGAGCTACTGGTCACTCAGTGCACATGTCCAGTTAGTGAACAAATCTAAGCCAAAACTTACTGAACTTTACTTGTTCTATTTTCCCCCTAAAGTCTCTCAAGGGCTGAACATCTATTCTTTAGATTTCAAAGATGCTAATGGAAGCGTTGTCTCTTTTCCACAGATAGGGGATTAAAAGCAAAATCAATAGACAAACTATCATCCCCTGTAGGTAACTTTTACTCTTCAATTGCTTGCTCTCTTTCTCACTCCATGATGCAATTAAGACTTTTTGTCATTTTAGTTTTTCCCCCAGTAAGCATAAAAGATCATGTCAGTGAAAGCAAAAGTCACTAGTTCTATGTACTGAATTATTGCTCCTTTCGAGACTGAGATGAAAACTCCAAATTTATTTCACAGGAAAGCTGCTTTACATGAATGCTCAAGAAAGCATTCTTAAGCATTTCCTCTTTAAATTTCAAAGATAAAATCAACCACTGGAGAGCTTTTCTTTTTAAAAAAAATATCCTGCAAAGAATACATAAATTATGTTACACGTTATAGACTAAACATATTTCACCTCCACAGCCCGAAACAATTTTTCTAACCTCTAGGTCAGTGTCTACACTGGTACACACGTTGATGAATCCCATTACCTTAGACCTGTGAAAATGAAGTTGCTTACAGCCTCCAAAAGAGCGGTGGGGTTGTAGTGTGTGATTTATGTTAGGGTGAAGACAGCGGCCAGAGGCATCTGGGATGGGAATGCTCTGCATGCGAGCTCTGGTGCATCTAGCAGTGCCTAGCATCCTCAGTGTGAGCTGCCAGCTAACAGCCTGTGCTTGTGTAGGAGCTTATGTGTACTGGAGGCCAACATATGTGACCTACAAGCAACCAAATTCAGAGGAACTGAAGAGGTACTGCAGATTTCTTCTCAAGCAAACTCAGCGGACCAGGAGTGCACAGACACCCCTTCCACAGACACCCCATCTCCTGTGGGTTTCTCTGTGGTGGTGTCATCACCATGGTGGTGTCATCACCATGGTGGAGCTGCAGTATTAACAGTCGAGGGGCTTAGCAAATGAAGTCAGAGGGACAGACTTGTTTTATTTTGACACTGGAATATTGTGAAATGAGAGAATGATACCCAAGGGGGTAAATTCTGATGTGTCCAGAGGGAGCAAATTTTCACCCTGTGTTGTAAGGTTGGGAGAGATGACAGGTTTTGAAAAATTGGCAGCTATTTTATAAAACTGCATTAAAAGAACATAGAGAAATTAAATTTTCAGTTCATATGTTCCATAAGTTTCCTTTGTCTTTGAGAAGAAAAAAGTTGTTCTGGTTTTGTACGTAAGGAATTTGGACACATGGATATTAGTCATTTTGCTAAAGATCAAAAAAAGTTTGAGTTAGAAAAAGGAAAACATTTCCTAAAAGTCCCCTTTTGTAACTTACAGGTTTATTTTTCTCTTGGTTTGGTAGTTCTCCATATGAAAAACATCAACAATATAACACCCTAAAGTCCAAACAACTGCTGTTTGTTACCACACCAATTCCATTGTTACCACACCAAATACAGTGTTCTTGAAAATAAGTTGAAAACAGAGAGACAAATTTATTGCAAACTAAACCAAGAATGAGTTTAGTCTCTGACACTGAGAAAAAACTGAACTTGCACATACTTCCATGTATTTGAAAGTTTAAATACAAGCAGCTCAAGCTGTTCTTATTCAAGTTTCTGGTTTGTGTTCTAAAATACCCATTTTAGTGACATTTCAAACTGTAAAACATATTTGTGTGGGAAATGGATGACTAATAATATCTTTACAAATGACTGATAATTTTTTCTGTTGAACTTCAAATTCTAATTACCATTGAATGCACTTTAAAAATCTCCTGCTGAAAACAGTCCTAATAGGAAAGTTTATTTTCCTAAACTAACTCAAATAAAAAGACCCAGTAGAAGAGCACACATTTCAAGTTTCTGAGGAAACACAACTGACAGGCTAAAGAAATCACTATGATCAACAGAATACAGCTATAACTACTAACTTGCACTAAAAAATATTATCTCATATCTCATAGCTTTCTTGACTGCAATGAAACATTGAGGTTTTTTAATTAGATAATCTAACTTCCATAAGTGTAAAGTGGTGGTGTGTAACCTAAATGACCCAACAATGTTTAGACTATGGTAACTTCTGCAGATGCAGAGATGCAGAGCTAAAAACACAGCAAACAGGCCATACGATAAAGCTAAAGTATATTACTTTCAAGTCACATCCTTTTTGAATCTCCTCTTATCACCACACTAAGTCCACAATATACAAATTTCACTTATTTATACCCCTGGACTAACATACTTTACATACCTATCGCACGTCATCAGCTTGACAGATTTTGACCTGGCTAGTCTAGACTAGCGGGAGAAACAGTGGTGCTGTGGATCCACTGGTTTTGTTGGAAGAAGTGCCTTTTGTACTCAGGAAATATTTCATTTAAGTAAACATATATTCTTTACTTATTAATTGTTGACCAGATATATTTTTGTTCTTTTTAATAGCTTCTACATTACTTCTCTGCACCTGTTGAGATACCTGTTAGAACCATATTCCCACACATTTATAGCTAGGCCACAAATGCTAACCAGAGGCTTTCAGTGTTACCACCAGCTTGGACAGTGTCTGCCAGCACAGAAATGATTGCCTGTGCTCTCTGTCTTCATGCCCATCCACTGCACAGGAGGGAACACCAAGCCCCATCTCTTGGGGCAGTGCTGGTCCCGGGGTATGTTCTTCCTCCCTTACTCAGAGAAGACTGCCCATTTAGCAGTACCTACTTCTAGAGGAGGGGCAAAAGCACATCAGTGCCTCTGGCCAAGTGGTGCTTATGCCTTTTTCTCTAATCTATAAATGTCTTCCAGCAGACAAGGGAGCTCTTTGGCTGCAGCCTTTGCTGCAGCCTTTGCTGCAGCCTGGCTGGCTGCTCTTCCTGAGGAGAGAAGAGGCAGGAAAAGCAGCCAAATAGAAGCACTGCTGCTTCTTTCCTCCCCTCCTCTCTGTCCACCCGTCCCGTTGTCCCAGTAATAAAATGTTGCATTTGCATCCATCTGTCTTTGATGGTATTTTCCAGTTCTGCAATCTGGACACAATTTATGTGCTGTTACATAACTGACAGGATTTTTAAATTATTATTATTTTTTGCATGGGAATGATTTAACAGAGTTACTGTATCCATCTGACTACTGGACTTGTCAGATTATCTTGAACCATTTGTTAGTAAGTAATTAATCAATTAAAATGGTCCTCTACCATTGTGGGATTACCTGGTGGCTTTTATTAAATGGCATTCAGTTTTGGCCACTAGGTAAGCAAAAGACCATGAAATGATTAGGCGTTGCTCAAACTTTCAGAATGAGACTAACCTTGAATTCAGATTTGAGTTTGAAAAGAAAGAGGAGAGCAACCATAGACAAATATGGTTTTGGCACCAAAAAGGGAGGGCAGAATTTAAGATTGTTCCTTTTACCCCAGGCTGTTTTTTAATGTTCATATTGACTGCTATTTGCTCTGAGTGTTTGCTCTGTGACCTAATAGATTTTATTATTCAGATAATTCCAAGTATATGTAGTTGACAGTTTTCCTCTTATATTTCATCCCTTCTAAACATTACCACTGAAATTACACATACTCACTTTCCTTCCATATTCAACATCCCCAAACAAGCCACTGTCCACAATTCTGCCTCTTTTTCCTAATACAGTCCTTCACCTTTTGTTGGTATGTGAACATGCTCTTCATAAAGCCATATATAAAGAGATTATTATTTGTACACTTACAGATTTCCTTCTATGGAACTACCTTGTTCTCTCTTGCTGCTGTATTAGACTTTGTTGCTCCAGTCAGTACTTCATTTCTTTGTAAAAGACAAGTCTTGATCGGTGCCAAGTCTGTGGAAGGAGAGCACCTGCTGTTAGTGGTGCAGGGTGATCATAGCTGTAGAGGTCATCTCCTCTCATTAAGAAGATCTGCTTCTTGCCACATGGTGGGAAAGAGGACCACACTTGCCCTTCTCTGCTCTGCTGCTTGCTTCTCAGCTGAGGTAACTGCTTAGTCACTTTTCTGCTTTTTGAAAATGCTTTCCATAGGAACCTATCTGCTTAACCTGGGGAAGGGCTGGATGGTGTTATTGAACATCTGTCAGAAGTTTCTACTTTTGAAGAACTGAGACCCCCCTGGACTAAAGAGGAAAGGAAATAGAGCTAAAATCTTGTGCTAGAGAGTGTGTTCTCCTACACAGACATATAAATTATCCATCCAGTGTAGAGTTGTTTTATAAGGAGTTACAGATTTGACTAGATCACTGAGTGAGTGGCAGTCTCTCTCCTGGGGTAATCTACTGTTGTGATGTCCATAGCAGCAGCGTTCATTAGTGCAGCTCAGTATGACCACTGAATTTTGATTTTTCCTTTGAAAATACACTTTCATGAGTCCTCACTGATCTCAGAATTTCCTGAGAAATAGTAAGTTCTAGTAAAGTCTTCTGACACTCCCATTTTTGCCCCCTCCTGACAAATTATATTGCTCCTACCTCTTTATTAAAATGATCCAACGTGCACAGGACAGGTGGCCCACAGGTAAAATCTCGAATTCAATTCATATGCCTAAGCATACGGTGCCATTGTAATGTGATTTTTTTAAGAGTGCCTAACCTTGAATAAATTAGTAAATAGGCCGACAGTATGTTCTTGAGGACCAAGCTGACCAGCAGCAGGACTGAGCCAAATAAGGAAGGGAAGTACCAGGGGCAAAGCATCTTTACAACACCACTGAGCAAAAGCTGCTGTAAAGCAGATATATGTTAGAGTGATTGGGACCTCAGTGCTCTCCCCAACTCTCTCTGAAAGCTAATGAAAAATGATTCTTCTCTTCTTATATATGGAAAAAAATGTTTACCGTTCACACCTTATAAAAAAGCACATCTTCTGCTTCTTTATTTCCTGCTTTTTCTACTGAAATGAATACAAATACAATGGCATCTTCCATGTGACAGACACTGTCATCCACAGCTTTCAGAGCATCAGAATACAGATGCACTTGTAGAATCCATTGTGAGCTATTTCTTGGCATCTGAATGATGAATAAATACATCTGACTGAACAACAGATGCTCCTTTGCACTTCTGTTCTATTATGATTTTCAGTAAGTCCACCATGACTCATGATAAAAATTAGTGCTCAACCAAGGTAAACTATATCAAACAGAAGAGGCTTAAACCCCATATTCCTCTAGTTAATTTAGAGAAGAGTGTATTTTTCAGAGGGAGTATCCAGGTACATACTTTCAAAGCTGCTCAAGGTCTGCTCTCCCTCTCTTTGCAGTTTCAGTGGAGTTGGACTTTAGACACCACCGACTATATGAAATAAACTTGTGGATTAATTAGAAAATGTACATAGAAGGTGGGTGGGACATGCCAGTTAAAATTCCAGTTAAAATGCCAGTGAACTAAATGTGACAAGTATGTATTCACAACCTTGAGTGAGAGTATGTGTTAACAATTAAAATATTTTCCATTTGGAAATAGGAGTAGTAACCAATGACAAAAAATATAGAGGCAGACAAATTTTGTAATGCTTGTGGTGTTTCTATGATAGGGCAAACATCTATAAAACAATTACTGAATATATTGTGTAAATCCCAGGACACTAACTCGGCACATCCATTATTCCACACTAGGTTGTGTCAGGATCGGCACTGAGAACAGTAAGTGATGGTGCATTGAAAAAAAAAAAAAAGAATACAAGGAATTATTAAGGAGTTCTGGGGCGTATTTTACTAAAAATAAAAAGCTTTGTGCACTGTGATGTCCAATTACTTCACAGTTATATGAAATTTGCATTCAATACTCAATATTTCATCACTGGTTCAAATGCCTACCAATGTGTGTAAGTATTCAAGTTTGTTTGTTGATCCCTCCTTCTGTTCAGTATGAATTATTGCTTGCATAGAGAAATTCTTATTTAACCGAACAGCTATTAACACGTGTTCTGAGTTGCAAGAATTGTTAAAGTACTACATTTGACATTTTTTGCAATGGTGGTAATATAATATGGAGGAGTAGAAAATTTAGTAAAAGCGTCCGGAAGCTGGTAGAAATGAGGAGGAATAGCAAGATCCATACAGTAAGTTTCTATTTTGCACAAGCATCATTTTTTATCTGTCATTATTTTCAAGTAAATAATAAAATATTGGCTATCTTCAGAATTATTTTGCTTTTTGATGGCCAGAAGACAACCACTGATAATCTGTTTTTCATGAAGGTAGATCGCTTTGGAAGCGTAGGTGTTTGCCACGGTACAATAAAAGAAAGGTAAGCGTTAGATAAGATAATACTGCACCAGTTCTCTCAGGACTTTCAGGTGTCTGGTTTGTATAGCTGAAGGCTTTAGGACACTGCCTAACATGTAAGAATCTATATTGATTTAGATAATTGCCTTTACAACTTCTAAAAGATGCAAATTTAGTGTAGTTATGAAAAAACCACAATGCAGGCACCAACAAGGCTTCTTCCAAACTTGTGTTTCCATTTAAAACTTTATTTCGTATGTTCAGAACATCACCAAAACCATAGAAACTTGTAGGCACAAATGACTTCAAATCCAGAGTTTCTGAATAAAACATTTTCTAATGAAATCGCAACAACACATTTCATGATAACTATATATCTTAGTATTTCATATATACATATAAAAGTCATGCGTTGTAAAGACTGATTATGTCTAGATCATGTTTTCTGGGTGCTAAAATTCACTGCAGATCTTACATTTTTTAAATATGTCATATTTTTGCTATACATTTTAAAGAGTTCGTTATACTGATATCACATTCCCAAATAAAACACAAAATGTAATAAAGTTATATAGATTCTCTATTTATGTTAGTTTTTTCCCTGTATTAAAAAAAAAAAAAAGTAAGAGTAATAGCAAAACAAATATTTTAAACTAGCTCACAATTATGTAAGATATCTAGAAGCTAGTAGTATAAACTAGGATGACAATGCAAGGGTATAAAGTATGTTCTCTTTTGAGTCTGTGGTCCGCGAGTAATATTGCTTCTGTACTGGCCTTGCTTTGATCCATGCAAGTCCATGAAACAATTCATGGCTTATTATGTAGCAGGTGAGGAATCAACTGAGAATTAAAGGAAATGGTCCTCAAGCCTACCATCTGGCAACTACTTGTTTTATTTCCACCTCTGCTATACAATTACTCTTTTCTTGCTGAGGCACAATCAAAAAAAGTCCAGGGACAAATTTGCTTGTAGTCATAACCTTTTCAGTTTAGTTTAGATCCCCTATATTGTACTTCTGCAAGATTGCTTACTATCTAAATAATTCCACCAGTGAAAGTAGTAATGTCAAAAGGATCTTTGTCTTTATTTGACCTTTTTTCTTTGAGTTTCTATCAGTATTCCGTGCTGGCTGCTTAGGCATGTGCCATGCATGATGACCTTTGGCACTGACATGTTAGCATCGTCAGGAGACCTCTATACTGCTGACCTCTCTATGTGACCCATTACTCTTTAAGTGTGATCATTCTTTTGATTTTCCAGTTTCGTTAGTGGAATTTGATGCTGTGAAGATGAGTATTGTCAGACATTTGCTTACAAACAAAGTAGATGTATAAACATGTATAAAAGTCTTACTAAACATAGTGCTTTTAAATATTTTGCATCCCTGACTTGGAAACACTCTTTGATCTATTGACAGACAGACAAGAAAAAGATGCGCTTAGCTGTATAAGCCGTACCAGGTTTCTTATGTGTTTTAGAAACTATTTTAGAATGTGAAGAGACAGTCTAACCACAGTTCCACCGTACTGGGACTGAGCTGATCTGCTTTTGTTGCTAGGTCTGCCACTAGCCTGCTGGGTAACCTATGTGCAGTTGTTTCCTCTCTTCGTGTCTCAGTTTCACCACCTGGGAAGTTAAGATAATGATGCTATCCTTTTTGTAAATTGCTTTGAGATCTATGGAGAGAGAGCATCGTATAAGAGCCAGAAATTTATTGCAAAGGAGGAGCCTTAGCTTTTTTTCGTGCTCTCTCCAATTTTCCCTTCTGACACAATGAAGTAAACCCACTAAATTCTGCCTTTGTTTAAATCAGTAGGAGATTTACACTTGATTTTAATGGTGCCAGAATTTCTTCCGAGTCAATGACAGAAGTTGTGCTCCTTTCTAGACAGTGCTAATAGCAATTCTTGCTCAAAGAAATGTGTACTATCACTCTACCTGTGAAATGCCTGCACTTTTTTTTTGAAAGGTGGAAGGGAAGCAAGCAATAGCTCCGAGAGCAACAAGGTAACAATTTTTAATGCAGTACTGCATCTGAACAGCCCCTAGAAGGTATTTGTAATACAACAGCATGCATACTAATAATACTAGTACTTGACTGCACTTTCCCATAGTAAGATTTTAACATACATATTTACCAAAAATATGGTGGTTTGTTTTTATTATTTCAAAGCAGTTCCTAAAGTGCAAATTGTAGCTTATTCACTTTGATGGGTTCTTTAAAAAATGTATGTGCTTCTTTTATCTTAGACAGTCTTTTTTATCAGTAGGATACATATTTTACTCATTCATACTATTTTTTTTAAAAGTTTTGGAGAGATCCAGAAAACCTCACATTTTGTATACTTTTCCCCCTTCCAAAAGTTTTGAGAAGAGGTGTTTCCCCTGACAGAGTGGTTTAAACCATTTTTTTTTCTATTTCGAACTTTGTATTGCATTGTAACATAGTACTGACTAGAACTCTTAACATGCCAAATCCTGTAGTACTTGTCCCAACAAGTCTTCCCTTAGAGACTCTTGTGGGCCCTAATGCCAGATACAGGATTTGGTTCTATAAATAGTCACAGCAGTTCAAATCATTAGTTTAAATGGTAAATATAAAACCCTTCAGACAATATAAAGGCAATAGATCTAGTAGTGCATGAATGCAAAACCATTCTAATTGGAACATAGTAAAGTAAAGAAGTTTCACTCAGCTAATCTGGTAATTTGAATAAAAACTTTGTATACTACACCAACCCCTCTCCAAGGGTACCACCAGTTCAATAGACTTTCCGTTCATTCACTAATCACATGTGTTCATTTAGCCATCAGCAGCATCTCAACGGGGCCTTTCCCATAGAGGCTTTTGTAGGGGACTCCCCAGCCAGTCCTCCCTGGCAAAGCTTTCCGTTTGTGTACGTATGACATTTCTATACAATCTGACATTCTCCACAGGCAAACATCTGCTCTTCTGAAATACACTGGGGCCAGAAGCACAGGTCATTCTTGAAGCAATGGGTCCAGAAAAGGAGATAATTCCCATCTCTCCTACAAGGGCTGGCTTTTCCTTCAGTTCAAACACTGCATCATATTAGGAAGAAATCTCATGCTGGGGGGGAAGAGAGATTATCTGCTCCTTTTAACTGCGCTACCCCCACACTTCATTTTAGTGTGAAAGAGTTCATTTATTTGGTGGGTCCAGATTACCTTATGCACACTGCCCCACCGGCCAGTAACGAAAATTGCACATTTGTCCACAGTGTGATCAAGCCACCCACCATGCATACGTGTGTTCTATGTTCTTTCATGGACACTTTGTTTTTCTTCTAACATTATACATTGCCTTCTCTTGCTGTTATATGCAAATGTAAATAATATCATGTTGTCTTCCCAAATCTGCCACGTTACGCTAAGGATGAAGTTTCTTTTCTTCCGTAAATTGCAAAATTAGATATCCTAGCCCAACTTTCTTTTACTTCCCGATTTTATTAGCTGGTAACTGGGGTACACGATTTTTTAATTGTTGGCTTTTTCACAGTAACCGCAGTAACTTGTTTTTCTAAATTCCAAATATTTCTTTTAAACCAGATACTAATAAATAGGTATGGTTGATTGCTGTCTATAGGTTTTACTTGAGTATTGTCAGACAGGTGAGACTGCATGACTCCTGACAATGAAATTTCACATCACCACACATTTGCCTTTCAGCTTCTCTTTCCTTTTCTGCTGCTTGCTTTTTTTGCCATCAATTTGTAAACTCACAGTCCTGCGTTTCTCTAGGTTTAGCAACTCTTGGAATAACTCTTTCACGTTGTGGTTCAGCTTGGCAGAGGTCTCCATGAAGGCACATTTCCACTTCTTAGCCATGGCTTCTCCTTCACTGCTGTCCACCTCTCGATTTTGATTCTCATCATTTTTGTTCCCCACCAGCATTATTGGAATACTTTCTACGTCTCCTTTAATCTGACATATCTGTTCATAGATCGGTTTGAGTTCCTCCAAGGACTGTCGGCTGGTGATAGAGTAAACCAAAATGAAAGCATGTCCTTTAGAAATAGAAAGACGCTGCATGGCTGGAAATTGATGGCTCCCTGTAGTGTCAGTTATCTGCAAAGTGCATATGCTTTTATCACAGCTGATCACCTGCCGATAGGTGTCTTCAATGGTAGGGATGTAGCTCTCTCTGAAAGTGCCCTTCACAAATCTCAAAACCAAAGAACTTTTGCCCACTCCTCCAGCTCCAAACACAACAACCCTGTAATCATTGCTTTGTTCAGGCATGTTTCTCAGTGTATCTGTTGCTCAGCTAGAGGGAAAAATCTAGGAAAGAAAATGACAAAAACAAGACAGACATTAATACAGGTATGGATGGAGAGTGCACTTTGTGATGTCTTTCCTAATAAGAGATATGAATGTGATGTAAGTGATGGCATACTAGTTGTAGTAATTTAAGAAGATTTGCAGTGGATTACAGATAGATTTATTTCAGTAGTAAATTTAGGATTTGCAATCCAGCCTGAACTGGTAACAAAACAGCAACTTCATCGCTTCATGAATGATTTTAAATTAACATTGTGAGTTTAAGTACACTTCCTACTGGACTAAAATCCCCAGAAATAAAAAGCTGCATCTGGGAAATGGTATTTCAGCAAGGCCAAGGCCTGAACAAATTGTAGAAACTGAATTACTCTTCTGTCTCTAAAACAAGTCTCCTCAAATCATTGTTGAAACACAATGGTATACACATGTATGACAGTTAATTATTTGAAACACGCCATCTCTTCAGTAGTTAGGGAATTTATCTCCACTACAACTAGACAACACTCTTGAGTGACATCTAAGGTGTATTTGTAGCTTATTCAGCAATAACACCAAGTATGCTTTGTTCCAAAATCTTTGGGAGCATATGCCCCATTATGATGGGTTTTTCTACTTACACTTCAGGTCAAAGAGTACATTGTGGTAAGCTGAGATTGTTCATGTTCAGTCTGCTTTTTCATTGTAACTTTTATTTTACAGCAGATGATATATGACTGGAAACATACTACCCTTATCAGAAAGGTAGTGCAGATATCTTCGCAATATTTTTAAGTGGATTATATTGTCAAGGTTGGCAAATGCATATGTCAAAGGTAACAAAACTCCGTGATCCCTGAAGTCAGTACTCCTTGAAAAAACCTATCTGTAAATGGTAGGACCACAAATATTATCGTCATTATTAAGTAATAAAATTAGTAAAGGTTTCACAGGGTTGCAAGCTGTAGTTGTTTTAGAATTCACTGAATTAAATGTGAAGATCAATTTGGCCTCCCACCAGTAGCAGCTTATTAGGTACACAACATGTACAAGTGTCATTTATATGTGGTGAAATTTAAGCAAATAAACACTAAAAAATTGAACCCTAAAAGTCTAGGATATTGTTACTTTTCAGACCAAAGCCAGATATATAAAAAGTACATATGGAACAAACTGCAAAATTTGCTGCACCTATATTTGTTGTTAGGAAAATTAGGTGATTTAATAAAGAGCCTTGTCCAAGTGCCTTAACAGTGCCAGGTGATTTAATTTGTCTGTTGCAATGTTGCCTGGGTAGCAGTTAATCCAGAACAACCCAAAGGGATTTCTTACAGAATAAAGAAAGTCTTCAAGCTATTTCTTCAGCAGCAGGAGTGATTGCATTGTGAGGCAGGATTTTAAGTTACGATTTACCTGTCTAGCACGGGGAGAAGAGCAGTGATGTTGTAGAGATACAGATGTGAGTGGAGCTCCCATGACATTTTCCCAGCTGTCAGTCCACAATGAATTTTTCACTTCTACATTTTTGATGTTGTTGCTGCCTGTGCCAGCTAGATTAAAGCTATGGCTATCCATGCTGCACGAATGTCTTCACTTGCTGTTCAAGCATACCCTGATTTTGCAATCCTTCTTGTCCAGGGCAATCTATTCTGTCCTAATTCTAATGTCTGAACAAGCTGAAAACACCTGTCTTTACATAATGTGTTGGATGAAGGAGTTGTACTTCCTCATCTCCCACACTGTAGGCAGTACAACTGGGGACCCTGATCCTGAAGCAAAGTGGAGAGCTGTCACAGCTCTGCCTGCCCAGCCTGGCTTCAGGCGGAAGGCAGCTTCACCCCTTCCATCTCTCCTATGCTGCAGTCACTGTCATTCTCAGAGACCTGTTTAAATATAGAAAAGACTGATAAATAAGAGTGTTCATCCTGAGGCACTGAAGCGAAATTGTTTCTCTCTGACAGCAGAATTCAAGGAATGGAAAGAAGACTAGTCTCAGAAAACACTGGTGTCTGTTCTTATATAAGAGAGAAAACCCTCTGAGTAACAAGGAAAATGGGTGAGCAGCTCGTGCTGTTAAACAAGACCAAAGTAGCTAGCAAGAAATAACAACAGAGGAAGCTAGCAGGATGCTGTTCCGCTGAGAATAAACTTGTACCTAAAAGCTGCAAACATGCAAATTCAGAACAGCCACAGAACTTAGAGTTGTGGGTGACTGCAGCAAATGGACTATCATAAGAACTATAGTTTAGTATTTTTTGTGAGCAAAAAGGCAAGAGAGAAAACCATGGCTATTTTACTTGAAAAGCAGCTTAAGCATTGCACAATCAGATAATAAGTAGCATAGGAACTATGGGATAATGAGAAAAAATGCACTATGAAAATTTTTACTATGAAAATCAATGAAATACAGAGTAGAGAAATAAAATTTTAAAATCTATCTAAGTGTATTTCTGCTATATTAAACTTCATGCTTTAAGCATACTCAGAAAATTCAAAGAAAACTGGCACGTATGGCTGCCCAAAAATTAGGATAAATTGAAATGTGGCACTTAATGGCATGAAGTATTATGCATCTGAAAAGCTTCAAAGGGAACCTGAAATGGCATGGTAACAGTCTTCAAATACATAGTAAGTTGCAAAGACGGCCAGTGTATATCAGTTGTGGGAAAAAAATAGAATTGATGAGCTTATGTTGTAGGAGAGATCCACATTAGACAATAGGAAAACTTTACAGTGGTAAGAAGAGCACACCAATTGCGTAGGGAGATTTTGCAGACTGTCTTTAGAAATGACCATAGAATCACAGGATAATTCAGGCTGGAGGGGACCCGAAGAGGTCCCTGGTCCACCCTGCACGTCGCAGTAGTGTCAGCCATGAGACCAGACAAAGTTGTTCTGTTCTGTCAGGGTTTGGAAACCTCCAACATTTCCCGCAGCCTCTCCAGACAACCTGCTCCTCTGCTAAATTGTCCTCAGCATGATCTTTTCCCCCTTACATCAAATCTGAACTACTTGTATTCCAAGTCATACCTGTTGTCTCTCCTTCTCCCACTGTCCATTGCTGTGAAGAATTTTACTCCATCTTCTTGGTGGCTTTTCTGTAGGTTTTGGGGGGCTGCTGTTTAGTGCCCCCCAAACTGTGCCTTCTCCCGGCTGAACCAGCCCTGGTCCCTCAGCCTGCAGGGCAGACCAGTGCTGCAACCCTGGACACCTCTGTGACTTTGGTGCCCTCATCTGAACTTGCTCCAGTTTGCTGATGTGTTTCCTCTACTTGGGGTACCAAAACTGGGAAACTGCATAGCTGTTGTGTCATGAGTGCTGAGCAGAGGGTAATTATCACCTCCATTGACCGATTGGCCATGCTCCTGTTCATGCAGCTCAGGGCATGGTGGGCCTTTTTTGCAGCCAGGGCCACTGCTGGCCGTGCCCAGCTCGCTGCCCACCATTGCCCTAGGGCCTTCTCCACAGAGCTGATCCCCAGACCAGGTGGCTACAAAGGAGCAGTAACCTTAGTTGTTGCTTAGTCTCTCCCACATTCAGTTTTACCAAGATAAACATTACAAATAATTGAATTTTTTCTCCTGCTCACTAGCTGGGAGCAAAGAAAACAAAAACTCATGCGTATCTTTTTAATCACACCAGAGAAAGCCTTCCCTAAATAATTTTCACCATGTGGTTGTATTCTCTGTGTGGATCTGGTCAGAGATTCTCCTGCAGTGAAAATCATTCTGTGGGACTGTGGTGCACTTGCACCCAATTGTGCATTTCTTAATGCTTTTCATACTCCCTTATTAGTGTGTTGATTTTTCTTTGTCTTCAAATATGCTCACTAAAACACACGACAGGGCAAAATAAAGTACTACATTGTTTCAACAGCTTTCAGTATTCTGGCCAATGTGGGTATGGAAAAATTAACTTGAAAGAAGCCTGACTCTTCAGATGTACAATATCTTCTCTGATTCATACTTTGAGAACCTGTCTGTTTCATAATCTGCACATAGAAAATAGCAATTGCTTTTTACACTTTACACTTTTAGAACTGACTTATTCTGGAGTTAGTGTGTAATAAATAATAAATAATTTCACAAACAGTATCAGTGAAAATGTACTATCATCCACCGAAGTGTCAGGTTTAACAAAACTACCCTCACTTAAAAAGTCAAAACAATTTTCATAACATGCATCGATACCCTTCATTTTTTAACTGTTTAACTGAAAAGTTCAGCAAGTTAGCGAGTCTCCACGTACCTCTGCTGACTTAGCTCTTTTTTCTGCAGGTGCTCCGCTAGGACAAGGCTCAGCTGCTGTGTGTGACCTCAACAGGCTATTCACTGGGACAAAAGGCTACCTCCAATTGAAACTCAACCACAAACCTTTACATTTGTTTGCAATCTTTCCCAAGCTATTTCTGACATGCCAGGTAAAAGAACCAAAGGGTTGTTCTGACAAGAGGATACAGTTTAAGGACTCGGTCATTTTGATATAAAATCAGTTATTTTGTTACATAATGATAACAAAAACATACCTTTAAACAAAGTACCTCTCATTACAAATTATGAACTTCATAGTTCAAACCCTTAATGTTCTTTGGGTTTCTAATTACACATGGTTGTGTTAGCATTTGCTAAATCTGTGTCACTGTTGCTGGATTTAGCCACTGGATCTCCATAGTTATCTCCTATCTCTAATACTTTTTTATGGTCTAACTTTTTTATCAATTGTGTTTATGACTTGCCTCTTATGTTTGTATTTAAGCCATGAATAACATATGCAATAATGGGTAAAAAGTATAAGAAGGCTGAAAAACAACTTCTGAAAATTAATTTACTTGAATAACATGAGAGTAACATGAGATTAGAATGTCACAGCTGGTGAGCCCTTACAATTTGTACTTGAAAGTAGGTATAGAAAAAGTTGCTCACTCTCCAGTCTTTCCACAGTTTTGGTTTTGTTGCAAAAGATTTTCATCATATTTATATTGTTAGACTTCCATGAAATGTCACAGGTTGCAAATTTCTTTAAATTGTAGAAGGTGTCTTTTGGGGTAGCATTCATTTTGTAAAACATCCTGATACTGCCTTTGTTGTCTGAAGTCTGAGGCTTTGATTGCGTCTTAACTGATCCAGTTCTTGAGGTTTTATGATGTTCAACTGAGATGTCAGCCTGATACGCAATATAGCAATTGTCAGATGCTGTGTATTAATTTCCTGAAAGCTCTTTTTCCTCAGGTAAAATCACCTCATGTCAGTCACTGATTTTTTTTTTAGTTTTTTTTAAAGTCTAAGGAGATGTCTCTGTTTATATTGACATTGTTATGATGAAAATCCAATACAGTACAAGCAATGCATTTAGTTCGAAAGCTTGCATCAATTTAAATTAGCAGTCCATGAGGCTATCCGGTGACGACATCGCTATGCAAAGATATAAGGTGCAAGGTGCAGAATAATACCAAATGTAGTTATAGATAAGATGGATTTCAGCGTGGTTGTAAGGTTAATGGCCAACACATCACAGGTGAAAAAGGTACACATTATTTATTTGCAGAAGGGTAAGGGAGCCCTGTAAGGAGTTTTCACTTATTGTCCATTAGATATATAAACAGGCATTTCTCTGGGAGCATTTTCACCATATCTGCCAATGAACATGAACTTAAAGAATGCGGATTTTCCTGCTTCCAGTGTCTTCATCTTTTACTACCAGACTCGATTTTTCATTTTTTTTCTTTCTTTTCCTTTGCTTGTTTTACTTTGGTCTTTTCAAATCAATGGAAATTTGGGTATGTTTGAAGAAAAAATGATAACAGCTAAACCAGCTTTTTCTTGCAACATGAGGTTCTAGTCCGTGTGGAAAGCACTTTTTTTATTCGCACGCTGAACAAAATGTTCTATGAAAGTCTGCTTCTTTATGATCAGCTAGTGTAAATTGTGACTTCTTCACTGCATAAATGCTGTACCAGTTTTGATTTATGTCAGCTCTGGCTTTTATGCAGGTGTTGTCCTTGCCGTCTTTGTTAACAGAGAAGAATATTTTCATACTGTTAATGTCTGTGTCACTGATATTTGGGCAAAGCATTGGGCAAAGTATCCATTCAAAATACCTCCTCTTTTTTGCTTTGCATGTTTACATAGAAGAGGGGTATGACTGACCAAGTCACATCAACATGAGTAGCTATGCATAAATTGACAGTGCTAATCAAGGTAATTAAAATTATTTGATGCATTTAGACTACAGCTACATCCTGAATTTGCTTTGCCATATCAAAATTTCAATTTGATAAGTTATTGCAACATCATGCCTTGCTTTCAAAATGTTTATCTATATATTGGTGACTTCCTTGCACTTGAATTTAAATCTTTGGTACTTTTGTTAGCAGATACTATCCAGGGATATTAGTCTAAATAGTACTTATTCATAATCGTTATAACTTTTTAGATTTCTTTGCAAGCCAAAAATATAGGGAAGTGTGTCAGATGTTTTTGATCATACCTTCTCCCTACAGAAAAACCCAGGAAGTCTTGAAATGCAAAAAAGTTGAAGATATCAATTGACTGTATTTTGCTCAAGGTATTTTTGCAGTGTCAAAGATCACTAAGCCAATTGACCTAAGGTTTCTCTGGGTTTTTTCACTGTCTCCAGTGCAGTTTGAACAAAGTATCTCGTTTTATTCCTAAAAATAATTATTTGCCTACAGCTGTTCCACTTAATGATACCTCTCTGAAAAGCATCTTATTACTTTAGGAAAGATGATTATGCTGATGATGATTAAATGTTGATAACTAGTTAAATTGGTTGCTTCCAGAAACTTCTCAGACTCCAGCACCAGCTTTGCTGGTGTTTCATAGTGATAGCTTGGTTTTTTCATTAGTCTAAAAGCTCATGAAAGAAGTCCCTCCAAAACCAAAGTTTATGCAATTGGTCACTGAATCTTACCCAGAATTAAAATTGATTTCAATTAGTGCTGGAGGATGGCAAAGAATAGTGTTTCAAAATAATGGCACTACTGCATGATCAGTGAACATTAAACCTCCTCAAGACTTCCAGCACTGAATGGCCAAGAACTAATATACTAGTCTACTGAAAGAAAGCTGAGTTAGCATCATGTAAAGTACTGTTATTGTGAAAAGGAAGACAGGGTCTGTTCATGTGACATGTAGGTCCCAGTTCAGCAAAGTCCTTAAGAAAGTGCTAAAATTGTGCACATTTTTCTCATCTGTTTTTTTAACCTGGGCTTAATTGTGGTCTAATTGAACATTGTTTCTAAAGATTACACATATAGCACCCATGGTATAAAGGCTGTTTACAGTGGAGGAAAGATTAAGAAAATAATTGATTTTTGGCTGGTCAATATAGATGCAGCAGTTAAAAATGACACGAGAATTTTTCAATATCACAAGTCACGTTGGCCAAACAGTATACTGAAAGCAACTTTAAGATCTGTGTAGAAGTTACCAAGTGTGGCCAAAAAATATCTGGATGATCAGAGGCTTTTAGAGTTCTAGATTTATTTTCCGAGTCAGTACAAAACTGGATGGCATAATAGGCAGGCCATGGCAGAAAACGACAGAGAGTTGTTCTCAACTATAGTTTGAGAGAAAAGCAATGCCAACTTAGTATTTTATGTTATCAGCCAGAAGGAAGCAGACGAGACTGAGCTACAGAGAAAATGGCATCTTCTATGGAAACAAAAAATAAATGAAGTTGCATGTCATAAATCTGCTGTTTCCTGTGGCACACTGTCCTCATTGTAATATTTATTTGATCTTCTGAAAGTAAGAGACAAAATCAGACTTCCTTCTTATCCGACATATTCACAGAAGCACAAATTCAAACTACAAATTCAATTTCTTTTGACTTAAACATTTTCTGTTTTAGAGGTAGACTCTCTACAGTGTTTGAATTGTTTGAATTTTCATAGAAAATTCATCATTTAGAGATTTCTAACTGAAATGAAAGTAGTGGCTCAGGCTGTACAAAACCGGATGGGACTAAGACAGAGCAGAAAGCTAAAAGTGCCCTGCATGACCAGAATGACAGTAAACAAAGTGTGTGCTTTGTGTGAGGGGCGTTTGGCCTTGGGGACTGCAGTGTTTGCTTTCAAATATCTAAAAAAGAAAAAGGGAAGAAAAATAAAAGTTTCTCCACTTTTTCAATGTTGGCTAAAGTGTTTCTTGGTTTTTAGGACAGTTTCTTCACTACGTTACAAATACATATACTACACTACAGATACAATCTGTACAGTCTGTATTAAGCCATGATATCAATTTTAGAAAGTTTTTTCAGAGACGTTCTCCAAGAGGTTTTGCGGATTCCCTTCATGCTGTTGCCCCAACATAAAAGAGTAATAGAAAGGACAAAAGTCTTTCTGAATAATTTGTTGCAGTTTTGTTCTGTATTTACAGAAGTAGAATATTGTCCTAACAACATCTGTATGTAAAGGAGGTGGAATCCAGCCCCTATGCTGTTCTGTGGTCACAAATGCTGTGCTCTGCTTTAGCAAATTGTCATATTTTCATCACACAGATGTTGAAAACCTCATTCCCAAAACAATGCCTTTTCAAAATTGTTTGAAGCCCTATAAATTATCATATCGAACTGATCCCTTGATAAAATAAAAACCCAAACAGATCGTTGTCACAGTGCGAAAACCTTTACTAGCTCTTGGGCTAAGATACAGCCAGCAGAGATTGTGGCAGAAATAGTTTTGCTAGGCAAGATCTGGAAAAAGAAAGGGGAGAGAATTAGATGAGTTTTCTACAGGGGCAATAGGTATCATGGGTTTCCAAAACTAGGTTTAACCAAAGTGGCATCACTTGGTGACAGAGAAGGCACACTGGTGACAAAAGAATGGATGATGCAGAAGGGTCCGTTGATTCCCTTCTCTGCTAACGGTTCATGTGCAGAAAATGCAGAAGGTGCTGGACCGGATCCAACAAAGAGCTTTAGAATTAGGAGCACATTTAAATTATTTGATCTGTTGTTGCCCAAGAGCTTTCAGAACTGACCCCTGAGTAACAGGTATGTATTAATGAACCATTACCATAGAACAAGATTCAGCACTATTGAATATACTTACCACAGGAAAAAAACCCCACTTCCTTTCATGCAGAAACAGCGATAATATACTAAGTTTAACCAGGGTGGACAGGTGTCCTACTGGTTGTCACTTCCTATTTAGTGGATTGTCTAATCTTAAAATTAAAAAAGGAGAATCTCATGACTCAGTTCCTGTTTAAATTCAGGCTTTGTTTTAGGCATGTTACAGACTTCATTGACTTAAGTGGAGCTACTCTTAAACTTGTTTATCTACTCAAACATTTGGTAAACCAGTATCTTAATCTTTTAAGTGCTTAGGGTCTAAACTCTGTGGGAAACAACTCAGAAGCTTTTGCGTATGTGTAGTTAGGTATTCATAAATTCACATATAGGAATAAAAATGTCAAGATAACAGCATTGTATTCAACTCCCTTTGTGACTGATTTTTTTGAGTTTTCTCCTCAGGTTAACAGACCAATTACTGTAGTTTTTTGCTCAGTTTTCAGTAAATTTAATTTACCTGAATAAAGACAGAAAGATCGACTTACAATGTTGTATGTTCACTTTTCAACATGTAGGACATTATGACATTGGGTAGAGGAGTAGGGTTATTAGCTGGAATTTGTCACTCATAAATGGAGAATCAAAGACTCAGTCTGACCTTTCAGCCCCTCTGGTTTTTGGTAGCAGAATACTCTTCTTGGCAACTGGCTATGACTACATGCTGTAGTGAACTTCTCTTCTCCAGATATCCACTAGCTGAAATAGGAGACTTTTTATTCTGCATTTCATGGAAAAAAGGTGTGGCTCTTAAGTTTTCCTTAATGGAGAAAGTTAGAAACATTCGAAACACTAAAAAAAAAAAAAAAAACAAGAAGGAAAATTTCCCAAATAATCATTTGGATCTAGAGGCTTTGGATATTAAATTCCATATATTGTGAGGTTCGTGATAAAAATCCTAGCATAGGCAACAAGCTAGCTCCATGTAAATGTGTGTATTTACACAGAAGAACCATGTGTCTGTGGAAGACTGGTTTCCATTCGGCAGAGGAAACTGTACAACGACCAGTGGCATTTTTGCCTTTCCACTGTAGTTCTCTATATTCTTTAATATTAATTTGAGACTATTTAAGCAAGTCTTCTATAGAAGAAAAATTATTAAAGCTTAAGGGCCTCTGATGAATATATTCTGGTGAATATAACTCCTATCATTATTTTTCCTTGCTGGGCTGGAAAGGATAGCTTGATTGCTACCTTGACCATTGGAGCACTTCTCGTACTCTGCCACAGTCCAAATAACACCCCATTCAAAACAATGTGGCTTAAAGTGAGAATATCAGTATCTGTCTTGCTGTCCTAGCTGTGCATGGTAAGTCCTCCAAAAACCCTAACAGCCAATATAATATATTTTGCAACTGGTGTGTTGGGCAATAACTTGTGAAAGATAATGCAGCAGGTTTCAGGAGCCAGAAGGATCCCTGTCAAGTATTTCAGTAATGCAATCCATTGTTGATATCCTTCCAGGCACTAGTAAGAAGCCTGAACTTCCACCGAAAATTTTCTGCAAATCAGAAAGGGCTGGAAACTAGCAATTAAAGTATAACTGGGGGGGCATGGTATCATTCCTGATAGCTTTCTTATAGACATTTCTAAATGTTCAGAAGAAGCTACTTGCTGTCTATGATGTGCAATTTGTCATAAGATGGTTTGGAGGGAAAATTTTATTTGTATTTATTTTTATGCTAAAGCGTATTTTCTTTAAGAATTGAAGATGCAAATGTGCATCTCAGGACTTTCACAAAACTGAATACTTGCCTTACTGGATTTTTAAACAGAAATGTCATTTAATACTACTCTTCATCACTGTCCCAGCTTTCAGTACTTTCTAGTCTGAAGTAAGAAATGTAGGTTTAGCCTTTAGAGTAGTTTATTCTCAATTCATGTTTCTTTTCCTTGTAGCAGTAGACAAAATTATAAAAACTATATTCTAAACATTAAAAAATACTTTCTCAACAATACAGGGTAACATTTTAATGTTTGAGTGAATAAATTGGGAAAACTAATGGGTTTTAGTTGGGTTTACAGCAATATTTTAGCTATTGGTGGTAGGTAACATTTGATTATTTCAATTAGTAACTTTTTGAGAACAGATAAAAGCTGTCAGTCTAGATTTTCAAGGAACAATATAAAAATAAATAAAAGAGGGTAAGTCTCTTTTTCTTAGCTTCGTATTCATTTTAAGTTAGAACTACTGGACATTTTGTGAAGGAAATATCTGCAGTCCAGGAATGGATTTGCTCTTTTCATACATCTGTTTTACTACATACATACTTTTAATGGGGATGCTAAAAGGCTATCTTAACTTCATTGACAGTTATTCAGATTCAACCAAAAACCAATTCCATTACCCGCAGTCAGGGTGAAGGTGATTGCATTTTGCTGCCATAGGATACGGCAGCCCTGCGCAGTCAGAGAAATCAGAGACTGATTTTCATCTCAGATACAGAAATCTAAGTTTCAACTCTAACTTATTTGCCCGAGAGGAGGTGCTCCTGACCTCAGTGTGAGTGGAAAAGTGTGACTGTCACAGGCCTGACAT
Source organism: Stercorarius parasiticus (assembly GCA_013396915.1). NCBI lineage: Eukaryota > Metazoa > Chordata > Aves > Charadriiformes > Stercorariidae > Stercorarius > Stercorarius parasiticus. Next base: position 335,829 of record VWZL01005935.1, on the reverse strand, counting down.
ACCCTTTTTGACATTTTGCTCTTGTCTTCCTTTGATACTAATCTCAAAAATTATACAGTAATCAATATTTCACTGTCAAAACAAATCAATATTTGCTTTCTCAAACAGGCAAAATAAAGTATGTGCTGTTTTAATTCTCACAGTTGCATTGTCACTCGGTGGCTCTTTTCTACTGTCTTTCCAGCAGTAAGATAAGATAATTCAATGCACATTTTAATGCAATGATAAGAATGTAGTGAAAATATCTGTTTGTTGATACTTAAAAACCTTTGTTTGGGTGGAAAGCAAAAAAAAAAAAAAAGGAAAAAAAATTCCACTGATGGTACTGATGTTTCACAAAATTGCCATTTTTCTTCTTGTATCTAATACTGCCTCCTAATACAAAGTATTAATGGGAAAGTAACAAACATTTCGAATCAGCTCTACATACCACGCCAAATCTCCCACAGTGAATACTGTTTCAGTTTAAGTGTACAAATGGTCTGATACTCACCTGCAGTGTGGGAGCTGGAACATTCGAATGCAGCTTACTACATATTACAGAATAGTTACTGAGGATCACTGAACTGAAAGCAATCCAATGTAGTATGTATATCAAAACCATAAAAAAAAGTAGGAGGAGGCTTAGGTTATAAAGAGAAAGAAGTTGAGGAAAAGGGAATGTGGAATTGAATGCTGTCATTCTGCAGGAGCATCTCTGAACCAGAATGCTGTTTATTGCAGGTTTTTAAAATAAGGTAAGTATGACACAATAGTGCACACTCTGTCACAATGAAAAGGGGAGTCTTTTTTTTTTTCACACATGATGGTGGGATCTCTACATGGGCAGGTGTGCTGTTTAGCACAAAAGACAGTCAGGTGATCCTCAAAGGAAACTAAAACAAGCATTAGTAACAACTTCAGGAACACCATTATCATTTTATATATTATCCATGATTTTTGTTGGTACTACAGACACTGTAGTGTGTACAGTACAGACACTGCTGGAGTAATATAATCTTGACCACTTGGCCAGAAGGAGACATGCCTCTGAATTCCAATCATTTTCCAAAGACCTCTGCTCTGCATGAGAAGGGGGTATTATTCAGCCTGATGACCATCAGGGCGGTGTCTGCTCATGTAAACCACAGTGCAGCACAACCTAGAAGAGAAATATGCTTTCATTTGGCTCTGATGTGAGATGTGTAGAACACTGTGTTTCCAAAGACCTTGACCTATTTGCAATGAGGCTTTTCAAAGCATGCAACTTCTGATTAAAAGTATGAATGTTATTTAGTACTGAAAGAGACCTTCTGGATTATCAAATCCAATTCTTTGCCATTGCAGACAACCATTTCACATAATTTGTTCCATCAAGTCCCAACTGAAAAGCATTTAGAACCTTTTCTTTTTATTACTTCAACGAGAAGGTAGTTTCAGAACCTTGCTGCTCTAATGGTTTGAAACCTTCCAGCCTAAGTGTATTCACAACCCATTTATACCCATTCATTCTTCTCTCTTCCCAGGGATGAAGATAAATAGCTGTACATTGCAATCATTCCCTCAATTCCATGGGGCCATTGATTTGCATCTGTGTGTTTGAACCTGTTCCATGTTTGGACAGTTCTTCATGCAAGAGCCTCAGAAATGTGGTGTGCAGTGTGAAAGAGAGCATGAAACCTGCAGGGATACCATATTTCATAGCCCCTGAATGACGGTACAGATGATATTCTAAGAGAATTGGTCACTACTGCATTTAGTAAGTACAGCTGGACCCTGGGGGACAGCAGTGCATCAATCAGAAAAGTTAAAAAAAAAAGGGGGGGGGGGGGGGCAGGGGAAGACAAAGTAGCCCTCTAACACAGAATTAAAAATTGTGAGACCTGCAGACATTCCAGCTACAGTGAAATACAAACCCTGGCAAAGGTATAAAAGCAATCAGTTGCAACAGCTTCATTTTCATGGAAAGGTATGAGGATGCGCATATTACATACCTATATGTGTGTGCATTTATATGCAGGCATATATGTATTCATGCATGACTAGGTACTCATGAAAACAAGACATTCAGGAAATGCTTTTAAAATAAAATACATCAAATCTTGTTGCCCCATTCCGGGCTCACCCAGCTGTGACTGAGTGCTGCAGCATACAGAGCATCCCACATTTCACGGGCAAGATAGCAAAAGAGGAAGTATTATCAAATTTTAATTCAGTCACTCACAGACACTTGAACATTACTTACTTACTTTCATTCAATTGAGAGGGGCACAATATACTGAGCAAATAAAATACCATCTGCCCATCAGTGGAATAGTGTAAAGTTTTGTTTCAAAGAAAGTAACACCTGGTGTTATTTAATTCAGACTCAACATTTTTGTATTATTCCATCACATAAATTAAAATGTAGCTTTCATTTAAAAAAATTGAATCTCTCCTTAAACCACTGCCGTGGCAGTGGTACAAACTGGGGCAAAATTCAGCACATCAAGTTTTAATGAATAACAGTTTTTAAAAAAGGTTATGAAGCTATTACTATTACTAGCACCCCAGCACATAGAAAAATTATACTGTTTAACTAGTCAGTGTATATATGACCAGCTTCTGGCTTCCTCTTCAGCCTCATCTTATAGCATGACATGTTCTTTACATAAGACATACACTTAGATCAAATCTTGAGGTCGTAACTCACGCAAAACTCTATTGACTTCGGTGGAAATTTTGCCTGAGTAAGCACTGTGGATTTTGGCCAAAGGAAATAAAGACCTCGAATCTCAGTGCAAAGCTACGTTTATTGTGTGAGGCAAGGTAGAAAAACAAATGGAAAAATATTTACCTGTGTAGGAACAGAAAGCTCCAAATGCTCTTCAGTTTCTGCCTGTCATGGCACCAGCTGTTCACCCTATCTTCCCTGGGTTTCCTCCACGGGCAAGAAGTCCCTGTCTTAATCAGGGGGACTGCAGCTCGGTCGCCTGATGCTTTCCCTGCGGTGGCTGCTGCCTGCCGTAGGCTCGCAGGCTCGGCGCTCCGGCGGCTCTGCTCCTCTCCCGCTTTCCCCCCAGTGCCGGGGCCGTGGCTAATGCTTTTGTTGGCTTGATTGCAGCCTCTCTCTTTCTTTCTGCTTTTATGGATGGACTGACTCCAGCCCCTGCTGGTGCTACTGCCCAAATGGCGACTGCAAAGCTCGTATAGGCTTTTAACTGCCACCTACTGAATAATTGTGGAATACATATATATAAGTACACGTATGTAGGCTGTAATTTTCTGTCTTTCTCAACAAATGTATTAGATTTTTACAATCGTTCTTTAAGCCCTCCAAATGTTCTGTAGTTTACATTAACCTGTGTTCATAATTCTCCCTTTCTTTCAGCACCTAAACACAGACTAAGCCTGTTCCCTTGACTTTAAAAAGCTTACAAAGCCTTTGGTGAGGCTAATCCACAGTGGCCATAAACCAGACTAGCTCTATTCAAATCAATGGAGCTCTGCTGATTTATACTGGCTGAGAAATTAATCCTTTAGGTCTAATATTTACTCACAAAAATACACTACATCATAGCAAGTATGAAAAATACGCCATAAAAATAGATTTCATCTGAGACAACACTCAAAATCTCACTCATCTGAAACACATTTTTTTTTCTTTTCTTTTTTTTTTTTTTCTGACAGCAGTGTGAAATAGGATTCTTGAGTTTTATGGGCAATCATAAATTAAGAAAGTACCTTGCTTTTTCCGCTTTTAATGGTGATTTTTCAGGTGAAAAATCCAAAAGCAAGATCTAATGTCTCCTTCTGCTGTTTATTTTTAAAGCAACTCCTAGAAATACTCAGGGCTTTTCTTTCTAGACTAGAAGTGGAGTCCACTGGAGAGGTTTGAATTCCTGCTGCAGAAAGGAAGTCTAAGTACAGGGTCTCTCTATGAATCTCCAGGGGCTGTGTGGGGAGATGTTACCCTCATAACGCAGTAGCAGGGTTTCTATAGTTTCTCTAAGCTCACATAGCTGGGTCGAGTCGTGACATAAAAAGGCTCTGTGCTCGTCCCTGCAGAGGTCAGGTGGCACCCAACACCCCAGCACAGCAGCATGATAAGTGTTCAATTTTTAGGCTTGCTGTGACTGCTGAGAGAAGCACGGGTTGAGCACCTAGCTCCTAACAGCTGATATGATTTGTTAAATGCCACTCTCAGTAAAGGATGGTTTTGTTTTGCTTGTTTTTATGAAAGATTCATTCATCATGTTAACGCTTTTGTTGAACAAGAAATGAAAAGTTTTGTCCTCTACATGTGTGTCTTACAGAAATGTAAGTGTCTTAGCATACAGGATGACCTGGCCAATATGCCCTGAGGAAGTAATTTGCAATAGTCTGTAGTTCTGGTACAGAATAATCCTGACCCCTGTTTCTACAGGCTCCCAAGCAGCAAACTGCGGATCAAACCACGTGCATCTCTCAGCCACAGACCTGCTCCTACAGCCTGGCAGCAAAGCCCTGCCTTTAGTTTTGTCACCACTTCTCAGCAATATCTTAATCCTGTGTGCTTGGAGAATTGGTTAATTAGTATCTTGAAACCAAAAAGTCAAGGTATTATAATTACTGCTACACAGCAAAGCTTAGTCTATAAAGTTTATAATACTACACAGGGATTTAGCCTGTGTTTTTTCCTGGTACTACCTGATGGTACCAGGAGTGCAGAATCTGGGCCCGCTTATTCAGGGACTCTACAAAGTGCTTCTGTAGTCACAATGTGGCTTCTCACTAATTTTCAAAGGTAACAGATCTCAGTCCTCAGTGAGTATAGTAGAAGTACCTGATAAGCTTTAAAGGTATGATTTTCCATAATGTATACTCACTCAGTTTACATTAGAAGTCTAGGAGATTTTAGTTCTTGAACCCTATTCCAACAGGATGGTTGTTCAAACTTTTAAAAACATACCATTTCAAAATCCTGATTCTTTCCAAAATTGAATTTGCTTCTGTTACAAGTATCAGTATAGCCTGTTGTAATTCTTTCCTTATCTGTCCAAAGAACTGAAATCTTTCATTTATAGGTGGCAGATATGTACCTGCACTGGCAGACACAAGGTCCAGTTCTACAGCTTCAATGGAGTTCTCTCCCATTGAAATCACTGTGAGATTTTTCTGAGCAGAAGCACAGTACTGGATCACCAGACTATAATGCACTCACTCTAAAGGATACTTGTTAGGGATTTCTCTTACTACCTCTGCTGAAAACTAATGTGACAGTTTGTAATGCTGCTGCTTTAAATGGGGTTGTTCAGGTGTACCAAATAAGGCAGACTTCCAAAATCCCAGGAGTGCCTCAACCTCATCATCAATACAGATCATTCACACCTAAATAGCAGACTCCACAGACCTAAACATAGGTGAGTTCCAAGCAGGCCAACAGCAGCACAGCAGAGTAAAGATTTTCCTGCCCTAAGCTTCAGGGAGGTTGCATTGCTCTGAATGCTGGTGTTAATGCAGGGCAGAGTGGACAGGGTCTGTGGACAGTGAAGAATTGCCCTTCTCCCAGGGGCACCAAGGACCTCCACTGTGCAACTCCAAAATATGTACCAGTATGTGTTGCCAAGTGGAAGGGAAATTGCAGAGGGCAAGGGCACAAACCTCTACGAGACTATTTCTATTACAAGCTTCCTTCACAATGAAAAGTCTTAGGCAAGCTACATGATTGTTATGTTTCTGTGCTGCATCCTGAGCTAGAGAGGGTGTTTAAAGAACAAGAGACCTCCTCAGTTAGCAAAATACGAGCTACATAAAGCTTGAATGAACATTTAGTACAAACTGGCATGTGCACTGAAGGTACAGCTTCTGAGTCAAAATTCAATCCATGGCCCACGTACAGCATGGGAAAATGAGAAAGTCTTCAGTTTCCGTGTAAAAGTTTAAGATGTAAAACACTTGCTCACTTGTAAAGATTTTCTCTCTGTAAGGTTGAATATGGTCTTGACAAAGAGCAGAGAGCGGAGAGCAAGGACTAAGCTCAGTTTTATCGTTTCTGGGATGGTTTCCTCCTGTTAACTTCTTCTGTTTCTTGGGAATGCTTTTATTAAACCACATCCTGGCTAAAACACATCCCTCTTCTCTTGCATGCTTGCAAAGCTACTGTCTTAGCTATCCAATGTCTTAAAGAAATATAGCTCTTCCCTACAACTATCCTTAAAAATGGCTAATAGTTACCATAAATCTCTAAAAATACCTTGTTATCTTCCCATACGTTATGTCCAAGTTGTGCTCAAAAATGAGCTAACGAATTGTCTTCGTCAGCAGTATGTAGCACATGACAAAAGATCTTAACATACTATTTTTTTCAGAAAGATTTACTGGAGTTCTTGTCCAATAGGAAGAAATTAACCTTAAGGAAAAAAAATAAAATATCAAGAGTGGTTTTCCAAGACAGCTGATGGTCAGCAGTGGATCTTTTAATGCCCTGTACTTAGTGCAGTAATTAGATTCCTACTCTGTGAATATGATATGACTGTAGCCAAAGGAAAGGACACACAAAGGCTGTATTTTGTATTTGTGCACCTCATTTGAATATGAGGCAATTTCCACCATTTTGTAAATGAAGTGTAAAATTTCAATAATCTTTTTAGTGCCTGGACACTGCTTAGAACCTGAAAAACTAAGAAAAAATTAAATAACTAACAAGTCACTACTGCATATAATTTTGAAAATGTAATAATCTAATTATTTACTGTACTTTTACAATTTGGCTAAGAGCATCCTAGACCATTTACAATGCACTAGAGCATGTGACTATCTCTAGTAGAATTCCATCTTATGTATAAAGCAAAAGTGATTAAAACTCATATGTTGTGTATCAGGCAGTTAGTGGTCCACACCAATGTCATGAGATGATGGGGCCAAATTCTCCCTAGGTGTAATTAAGGTTGTCGTTTATGTTGAAGTGACTCCAGACTACCTCTTGTTTTAATTGGGGTTAGAATATGTTTTAACAGTAAAGCCCTATGAAATCTTGTGGACAATTCTATGATTCTATGAAAGCTAAAGCTACAATTCTTCTGGAGAGGGACATTTTACGCTGTAATATTTTCAGGCCCTGTGGGTAGATAGATTAAAATTTTAGGACATCACTTTGCAAGGTAATGTGTTACACACAAAGTTAAAAATAAATAAAAAAATTAAATTATTGTTGTAATAAAACCCTGCCTAGCTCTTAGCTTGCAGTAAAAGAAAGCAGATACTCCAGCAAAATTGCAAGATGTCACTCCTGTAGGCTGTAGATGCAATCGGTAGCTTGGAGAAAATATTGTCAGATGCCATAGAGTACAATTTCCTTCTCCTTTAGATTACTATGGATTTCAGCTCAGGCTTTCTCACTCAAGCCTGCAATATGATGAACACAGTTGCCTTTAGACACCCTCTTGACGTGCAATTTCCATTATCGGTTGTATTACCCTGAACCAAAATTTTCCAAGTTTTTACCTGACTCCTGGTGAAGTGAATGGCACAAGAAGACATTTTTGCCTTATTGTCTATGTGAGGGTCATTAAGTCCAGTGCTTGCTTCTGAACACTTGAGCGAAAACAGGGGTTTGCTGTTGATTTACAGGGAAAGCAAGACAGGCTTAATCCTCACTAGGTTCTGGGGTGTCAGATACCATAAAGGTGATTGAAGGAGATAGGCTATTGAATCCATTCTCTAGTATCTGTCCAGGTACACAGGGGAGAGTATTATTGTCACTGAAAATTTGCAGATAACTGCATTTAACCTGATTTTCTGTGAAATGGGAAGAGAGTGTAACACTACTCAGTATTTAAAATGATCATTTCCAAAAAAAATACTGACAATATTTATAATAACCAAAGAATAATAGAAAAACAAAATTTCTTCGTTGTGAAGAGCGAAAAAGGGTCACATTTAACCAGCCTTTTTTCAGTTTTCTTCATAGACTCACCTCACTAACACATCACACACAAAATAGTGATTTGACATCAATAAATTGCATAGAACTGTAAATACAGAAAAAGTGACTATGCTGTGTTACAAATCCATAAACAATATTTAATATTATTAAGAAGACTTTGTGAAATTTCTAAACTTTTAAGAACCCTTCATAGCAAAACAGAGTATTTCTGTCTTCATTAATTTGTATAAGCACCCATCACACAATACACTGGATATAAATTAGTATGTTAAGAACAGTCTTTCCATTTGCTGATCAATATTCACACTAAACGCCACACTTTATTTGACCCATAGTCATCCAGGCATACTGAAGGAAACCTCAGTGAAGGAGGAAAGTTAAGAAACTTGTGACTTGATAAAGGTAGATGAATTACATTAACCAGAAGAGCCATTCATTGATCTTATCTCTGCTATTCATGGGTGCCATTATATTACTGTACACAAATGCTTTCTATACCAAGCATTTAGACACCAGTGAAAACAAAGAAGAAGCAGAATTTCAGAACTGGGGTTACCCTTCTCCTCAACATTTACATGGGACTGAGAATCAGGAAAGACAGCTCAGCTATTGCAAATGTAATTACAGCTCACAGGAGGACAAATGATATTTTAGGTAGTTAAAGACTTTAATTAATACGAGCATAATGCCTTAAAAATTCAAACATTATGTGAGCTACTTGCATTGCACCTGAAAATAAGATTTTGAAAAATGAAAAAAACCCCACACCATAACTGTGCAGCCCTTCATTTTTTAATGCATCCATTTGTCTTGTATCCCTTAAAAGGAAGACACCCCATTCAGGTTTTACAACAGGTCTTAGATGTAAACCACTATAGGGCTCACAAAGACTGACTGACTGGTGAAAGAGTTATAACTGCTTTACTCAGTATCATCCAAAAACCCCCTTCATTCACCATTACCAGATAGAAACTGTCACACTGTACAAGAAAATATCATTATTTACCATTGATACATGAATTAATTTTACAGCACTGTAAATATACAAAAATATAAAAAATGTAATCTGTTATTATTCATATCACTTACACTAATCCAGAAGATGTGGACAGGTTGGATTGATAAGACAAAGCCAACTGTATGAGCTTCAACAAGGCCAAGTGCCGGGTCCTGCACTTGCCTCACAACAATCCCACACAGTGATACAGGCCTGGGGAAGAGTGGCTGGAAAGCTGCCTGGTGGAACAGGACCTGGGGTTTTTGGTCGACAGCTGGGTAGATATCAGTCGTCAGTGTGCCCAGGTGGACAAGAAGGCAAATAGCAGCCTGGCCTGTATCAGAAATAGTGTGGCCAGCAGGACTAGGGAAGTGATTGTACCTCTGTAGTCAGCACTGGTGAGGCCCCACCTTGAATACTGTGTTCAGTTTTGGTCCCCCACTACAAGAAAGACATTGAGGTGCTGGAGCATGTCTAAAGAAGAGCAACGAAGCTGGTGAAGGTTTTAGAGCACAAGTGTTATGAGGAGTGTCTGAGGGAACTCCGGTTTTTTAGCCTGGAGAAAAAGAAGGCTCAGAGGAGACCTTATCAGTCTCTACAACTACCTGAAAGGAGGTTGTAGTGAGGTGGGTGTCAGTCTCTTCTCCCAAGTTACAAGCAATAGGACAAGAGGAAATGGCCTCAAGTTACACCAGGGGAGGTTTAGACTGGGTATTAGGAAAAACTTCTTTATGGAAAGGGTTATCGAGCAATGGAACAGGCTGCCCAGGGAAGTGGTTGAGCCACCATCCCTGGAGATATTAAAAGACAGGTAGATGTGGTGCTGAGAGACATGGTTTAGTGGTGGACTTGGCAGCACTAGGTTAATGGTTGCACTCTATGATCTTAATGGTCTTTTCCAACATATATGGTTCTATGACTCCATATAGTCATTATATTACTTTTGCACTTCCAATGCCACGTAACATCCCCATTCATGAACTGCTCATCTGTTGACAAAAAACGGTTTCTGAAACTTGCTATTACTTTCTGTGTTTAAGGTTAACCAGCTGAAATGTTAGCTATAAGTATTCTGTGTCAAACATTTGGATTACATCAAATATTTCAAGAAAGATCTTGCCTTTTTAGTTATGACAGTGTATTGCAGCCTTTGCAAATGACGTTAGTTTTATTTATGCGGTTGCAATTCCCAGTTTTCTCTTCAGACCTTATTGTTGCCCATTTGAAATGGAAACTTTTGTCATAGTTTGTCTTGACATCACAGATCTAATTGCTACTAAAATCCCTCAGTTGCAACAATAATCGCATGATAGTAGTGAGGGGAAAAAAGCCCTCTATCATTTCCTAGATTGCTGCTCCAAATTGTTGTTGAATTTAAAGAGTAGAATCAAGGTAACAATACAGGAAACAATAGAAAGTTGTTAATTAGACATGAATTCTACTAATTTGAAACTCTTTCTAATATCAGTGGTTTAAACTTGTGCCTTTGCATAAATGTCCATGGGCAAGAATGGTGTTTGGCTTAGAAGCCCTATACTGTAGGTGCACAAAATTTGCACAGAGAATCCTAGAATTACAGGATGTGTTGGATTAGAAGGGACCTTTAAAGGTCATCTAGTCCAACGCCCCTGCGGTAAGCAGGGACATCTTCAACTAGATCAGGTTGCTCAGAGCCTCATCAAGCCTGGCCTTGAATGTCTCCAGGGATGGGGCCTCCACCACCTCTCTGGGCAATCCTGTTCCAGTGTTTCACCACCCTCATTGTAAAGAACTTCATCCTAATGTCTAATCTAAACCTACCCTGCTCTAGTTTAAAACCATTGCCCCTCGCCCTGTCGCTACATGCCCTTGCAAAGAGACCCTCCCCAGCTTTCCCGTAGGTCCCCTTCAGGTACTGGAAGGCTGCTATAAGGTCTCCCCGGAGCCTTCTCTTCTCCAGGCTCAACAACCCCAACTCTCTCAGCCTGTCCTCATAGGAGAGGTGCTCCAGCCCTCTGATCATCTTTGTGTCCCTCCTCTGGACCCACTCCAACAGGTCCATGTCCTTCTTGTGCTGAGGGCTCCAAGAGGGTTCCATTATCAATTCTCCAGATTCAGCAGTATACGCAGAATATCAGCAGGACTTTTTCATGCTCTCCTTTTGACGCTGTGTTAAGTCTATTATTACCTCCCACTTCTACCAAGTAGATTTGAAGCAGACAGTTTGGGTGGCAAGAATCCTTTCCACTACTCTCCACTGCTGCTGCATGCAGACGTGTGCACTGTTGTTATTCACCTCTTTCTTGAAGATGTTCACAGTGGGAAGTAGAGACATTTATCTGTCAATGGTATGTGCTAAGTTGAGCTCTATGGTCTTTAAGTGCTTGATCACCAGCTGCTTTTCTCTCCTAACACTGTCATGAAATGTTAAATACTACAGCAGTATTTCACACAGTGTACAAACCTTTTGGTACCAATATCAATCAGAATCTTCTTCCTGAATAAGACACCTGGTGTGAAGCAAGTTTAAGAACATGTCTATTTATTTTTCATTGTCATGTAACACAGTGATAAACAGACCTGTTTCACTTTCCCTGTCCCGCTGCGTCAGCCCTTTACTCAGTTGATTCAGTTCTTCCATCAGCATTTCAGTGGTTACAGAGATCTTACATGTCTCTGGTAATGTTTTAACAAGAAATGTTCCATCACCTTGACAAGAATAGCTGAGGATTTAACAGATTTCTCTCTCTCAGATGGGAGAAATGTTGCCCTTTACCTGATTAACACTGAAATTCATCTTTACCTGTCAAGGTTAAAAGAGGAGCACTGGATGCTACAGCCACCTGCCTGTGCTCCAGCAAGGCTGGCCGAGTCTGCTAAAATTTCCCCAGGGTGACCGGGACACGCAGGCTAGGATGGCAGCTCTGACAACCTTGCCCAGAAATCAGGTTGTGTTCTCCTGTGCTTCTGTGCTTAGCTGACAAGGCTTGTCAGAGTGAAAGCGGAGCACACTACCCTTTCCACACATCCTCTTCCTGGCATTGATCAGGAAGGCTTATACCGACAATGGCAGCAGCCTAGCGCAGCAGCCTAGTTCCACCTTGTGTTACAGGGATCCACCTCCTCCCCTCTAAGATAAGTCAGGCAAAAAGGTTGCATTCATTTTCAGGTATGAAAAATGAGTAAATAATGAGAATAAGAAAGGCTGTTGATAATATTACTGTCAGATTCCCCCTTGTCACCACTTTGCCAAATTCTCATTGAGGTTTCACATACATGATGGGAATATGTCTATCTATCTGCCCTTTATTTTTTGGTGATTTTTCAATTCTCTCTATGGTTCTTGTCACGTATTTCTCTATTAAATGTCTTAACATTTTAAGGCCTTTGCTGGTATCTGTACAATTATTCATATCTGCAGAACTATATAAAATGTCATGGCATCAACGACACCTGAGCCTTCTCACCAATTGTCCTTGCTTCACACTCATCCTGTCACTGTGGACTCACTGCAGAAGCCAGTAGGCCAGACATACTGATCCTCCTTACAAGACAACCTCTCTTCCCAATGGCTCTGCACGTCCTTAAAAATACGCAATCTTGAATTAAACTTGTTAGCCACACTAAAATATGGAATTGTCACAGTGGAAAAACCCAACACGATAGACTTAATTTCTTTCATCAAAATTATCATATTAAATAGCTTGATCAGGCAAAAAAAAAAAATTCCTTACTTATCTGTCTTTATTAGTTATTAATTGTCTTAGAGAATGCAAAGTGAAGGTTGTTTATTGGAGATTACAAAATTCAAAGTCACTTTGGAAAATAATGTTAGCCAAGGTATCAGGAACAATCTTGCAAAGGACATTTTTGGGTAAGCAAAGTCTCTTGGCAGAAATTCTATTCATTTGGAGGAAGACAGAAGTTATTTACCTTTCTGAACTTTATTCGAAGTAACTGAACCTATAGACCTTCAGTTTCTAGAATACAGTTCATGCTTGAAGACATTATAGGCACAATTTGCATGTTCTTCACTTACCCTTAAACATGAATAATAAGAGTAGCATTAAACCTTTCCTAAGTACATGCCAGATCATAATCCAAGGGCACATAGTTAACACTGTACTTCAGTGAGTAAAGCTGAGGTCTGGAGAGGTGAATTCATGCATCCAAGGTCATCTAGTCTACTGGTAACAAGGCTAAGAATAGACTCTGGTGAGTCTTAGCAGAGCTTTCTGGTCACTAGTCCCTCCTGCTAGTTCCTTATGTGCACTATGAGAACTTGGCTGTGGGCTCATGGATCAGGGTATTTAAAAACACTTGGATCACTTGCAGGCATAAATTTAACTGATTTTCACTGGATTCTGATGGTACATCTTTACTGCTGGTCAAGGGGTAGAAGCAGTCTTACTGCAGCTGCATGGGCAAAGGAAAATTTGCTTGCACAGAACTGTCAGTCACTTCAACTAGACAGCTTCTAGAATTACAGCAGGTTATGGACAGCACTCTTGGATATCTGTATGTTGCACATTAGTGGGCAAAAAAGACACAATCTGAGTCACATGAAATGATTAACAAAAATGTTTATGTTCCCATTTCAACGCCTAGCATCTACACTCCCTTGTGTTTAGTAGCATTAAAATGTATGCATTTTTATGAATCCCCTGATGCACTTTTTTCCCTTTTTTAGATAATAGAGATCTTTCAAAAATGTCATTTGAATACTGCAAAACTCCCAGTCTTTTAGCTCTCTTTCTTTGGGTGGCAGCTCTTTGATGAAGAATTTCCGTGGTTGGGAGAGCACCACTAATGAAGCATTATAATGAACTACAGCTTCTGTAGCCTTGAAATTGAATGAGATAGTGAGGATGAGGAAGTAGGAAGCTAGTGAGGTGAGAAAGCAAAAATAGTTTAAAGATGTGGGGTAGGACTACTATCAGTTGGAGTCCTAGGATAGGTATAGGAAAAATGGCCATGCTCATTCCAAAGCAAGAGGGAAGCAGTCAAGGTTGTATCAAAGTCCAAAGGATGACAAAAGGTCAAACACAAACAGAAAATACTGAGCTGCCGCCTCCCTTCACTGCTGCCTTTATACTTTTGGGAAGCCCTTTTACACAAATCCCTGCTCGCTGGGCTGGATAATGCCATTAGTAGCTGTCTGCTCTGAGTGCAACTGTGTATCGTTGATTGTATATGATGAGGCTGCCCTCATGCAATTCATGCTACAGTTCCTAAGTACAAAATACACTTTTTCCTCAGTACAAAATATTCCAGCTTCAAAAAGGTGAGGTAACTGTATTTATAACTGTTCCTGGGTATCTCAGAGATGCCCACTTATCCCAGCTGGTTGCCTGTTGGACTAAGATCATAAAAGAAAAAAAAAATGTATGCATCATGCATCCTGTAGGATGTCAGGAATGTGACTGTAATAAAAATGTTCCCTGCTTGAAATATAACAGCCCTTTCAGTGTAATCTGAAGGCCTGCTGTTCATTTAAATTACCCACTGTGTGGCCTGTGTGTTATTGTACTGCACAACATAAAAGGAATATATAGCATTTGCTTTCCCTAAAAGAAATAAGGAATGCTAATCTAGAATGTTTTCAGAGTAGCATTATCACATTTATTTAAGAAAATTAGTACTTAAAAAATGAAGAAAAACTTAAAAAATTATACCATTTGTGCAAGCTAATTCTACCTTTTTCTCTGCCACTTTTACTGTACCATAGGTTATTAATATGCAACAACATGGCTTTGTTTGGAGCATTACAGGCCTCAGAATACCTGGACTGTAACTGTGATCATGTGATTCTTTGTACAGACAACCAGCTAGGCACCTGCTAAATCAAAACATGAGTCCTCTGAACATTTCTCTTGAGGAAAGGGGGTGGAATTAGATGCAAGAAGGTGTATGACTTTTGTTAATAGGCTCTGAGTCACTTAGACTATGTCTAAAGAATATAATGTGTACTGTGCAGAGATACTTGAGCCTATGCCAGGTAGGCTACCTCCAAAATCAAAAACAGCACAACCATCTTGGCTCAGCAGTTCTCTCAAAGCAATTGGTTCTACAAAAAAGTGCAGTGTGATGCCTTCAGTAACATGATGATTGTACATCTGGTACCTCTGCTAGTACCTGCATCCTGTGCTGCAAAGATGTATACTGCATGTAGACACGTCCAAAGAGCCCACAGTCTATAGTGGCCAAAAGATTAAAGGTTTGCATTGGCATAGGTAAGAATTTAAACAGCGTTTCTTACTGTGCAGCAATGCAATCACTAACATTACTGCATTCATGCTGAGGGAGTTGTTCAGGTGTATAAATAGTGTACCTAAGAAAATAATTTTCCTGAAAAGCCCACCTAAATATTAGACAGTTATGACATAGCCATAACAATAATCCTTGTGGGGTCAGATTTTTATTATTTTCACATTTGGGCTTTGCAGACTTCAGATGAAGATACAACTTGGCTAGTAGACTTCTTTTTTTTCTGTAATAGCACCTACTGAAGAAATGGGATTTCTCAGAATAAACTGAGATTTTATATAGAATATTCTTATGCAGGATAGTAAAACATGTTTGCCTTATCTCTTGCCAGTTTTATAAAATATCCCAGGGCTAGCTCAAAGTAGGCTGCTGTTGCCCTTTCTAGGGTAGATTTTTTTGTAAGAAGTAAGCAGCCTTAAGAGAAATACTCAGTGGGTGAAAGCCTAGCTTCATTGAAATGAGACTTCAAGATGTGCCAGTTTACAGAGCTGAGAACTAGGACCTTTCTGTATAAGTGGGTTCTAAAAAAATGAGTCCTTTCCATTTTGTAACACTGCTGCAGTCCTGGAACAAGGATGAATGCAGGTATATTCTCCCCAAATCAATTGTGCTGGCATAGACAGAGAGAATGCACTTGCATTAACTTCATCATTCTGTGAGTAATACAATATCACTAAATCTAGTAAATGTTCTTTCCCTGCTAAATTTGCTGACATTTCACTGATAAACTTGATCATTCTAATTTATTCCTGTGTGGACATTAAACATTTCATTTTATAAAATATTCTTAATATAATTTCTGAGAGAATTATGTTGATGCATACAAATTGGAAATAGGCGAATAGTTCAATAGTTTATTGAATCAAATTTTGGGTGGAAACGTAATGGATAGAAAACATTTGCTTAGAGATTTTTGCTAACGTGAAAAATACGCCCTTAATTTCAGTCTGTTATAAGAAGCTTAACTGAAAAGTAAAATTGTTGAAAAGAAAATTGATTCCATTCTACCTCAAACCAGGTCATCTGGTTAACCATGAAGGATTCTCTCTAGGGAAGACAGCTATGAGAGAAAGCAAGGAGGAGAGACACAGTTTGACAGATTTCATTAAAGTCCTTTACTATTTCTAAGCAAGAGAGAAGCTGTTCGATCCTTTCCATAGTTTGTATTCCATTGCAAGAGGCCTCTGTGTTGAGATCTATGTGGTTCTTTAAAAAGATCTTTGTTTCATTGAACTTTACAAGTATTACCAATGAACGTGACAACCATGGCATTTCCCCTGGGTCGAGACCAGTGCTTCTCATTACCAGAAGGTCCCAGGTTGAGCTGCAAAATCCAGTTCAAGGCTGGACATGCATTTATGTAGAGCATATAGGTGTACAATAGTAGGTTCATTATGGCTGACTATATAGGTGTGTAATCTGTTACTTCAACTAACCCAGAACTTTGTATCTACATGCCTGTTTGGTTTGGGGAACTTGATGAAATGCAGTATTCCAGCTTCTTTTTTTGTTGGTTTTGGGTGTACTATTGTCACCTTGCAAAACATCAGCATGACCTTCTGATCGTCAACATACTCCATTATACATATTCATATGTAATGTGTGCATACTACATGTTACTACAAAATAACCCAAAGTACAACAGCTGAGTCCCTCACAAAGTCTGTATTGACAAAGGGTTGTCAGGATATCGTCAGAGTTCTCCCTTCCTAATGATTTCAGTGATCTTACACAACTGGATTTTTTTTCAATAAATATTAGTGTCAGATTTGGAGACCTTGTCACTGTGTCAACAGTCAGAATGTGCTGGCATTGCTCTTATTCCACACAGCAAGATCTACAGCTCAGTTCAGGAGTTCACATTTTATTTCTTGTCAGCAAGGCACAGGACTTCCATCCTCACTCTGATGAGGCATTAACACTGAAAAAGCATCAGTACAAATACCTATATCCTGGGCCAGTACAAAGATTTTTTTATCTGACATTTTATAGTGGCCAAAATAAGAGGTTACATTAACTAAACAAGAGTTTACACTGATCATAACAAGTTGCACACTGCATTCCAGTCTTTAACCAGCCAGCATCTTTTACCAAGGTTTTCTATGTGTTCATGTTGTGGCTTCACATTACTAATGGTAGGCTACACTGTGCTCACTACCCTTGCCTTCACTGATGACTTTTGGATAGGTCTGTGCATCCGACATTATTTCCCTGACCTCGTTAGCATCCATAAATCTGAAGTCTGCTAAAGAACATGCACGTTTGACGTACAGTTCCCCAAAGTCCTGCATCAATCACTACTTCAGTGAAGCTTTTACATGATCCATGCTCTGCTGAGGTCTGTAGTGACCATCATTCCGCTACAAAGGAAATAAGCTACACCACAAATGGCCTGAGTTCTTCACAGCTGCCTTCAACAGCTGAAAACACAGAACTGAGACACAGCTTCTACAATTAAATCCACCAAACTTCTTGCACCCTCAGTACAAGAGTAGCGTAAACTCAGCAGATTGAAGGCTTTCCCTCACAGCCTGTTGATCTTTCAGGATATGAATATAACCTGCGTGATCCCTAACGTTATTTAAAAATGATACACTTCTTTTCACAACGGGGAAAAGCTGACCCCAGCAACTGACTGAAGTCCTGCTCCCTCCTGGAGAGCTGCCTTCAACGTGATGGTCAAGGCCGTCTCACTTGACTGATTCCTTGAATCTTTTAGGCAGGTTTCACTGAATAGCATGATTCAACACAAGTTACTTTAATTTTTTTGCTAAAGGAATTTCCAGAAATAGAGTGTCCAGGCATTTATCTCAGGAATCAGAAAGAGAAAGCTTCTCAATGAGATTCACATCATTTTTTCAGATGCTTTCTTCAAGTTCATCAGTCTGTCTGGAAATCCAGTACAGAAAGCTGTACTGAGAGGCTACAGGCACCAGAATAGATTCCCCTCTTATCAGACCCCAAAAAAAAGCTGTGAAGGAGGGTTTATACTGTATTTTACATTGCACCTTCTTAGGAATTCAGAGTGAAACTTTACTGTCTGTTCCATTTACTGCAGTTCTCCAGTGCCTGACTAGCCCATAATAGCAACCTAGTGTGTCCCCTGCTGCTGCAGCTGTGGAAAAATTTCTATTTGAAAATATCTCACCCTGAAACAGAATAAGCCTAGGGGAGAATATATTTTTTTTTTAATTGCTAAATTATACATGGGAAGATGCTCACTTTGGCTCTAATTCTCCAAGGAATAATTAAAAAGGCAATGTACAGAGCAGTTTGGTTGCAGCTCTGCTGAAACCAATGGTGTTAAAATTATTTACTCAGCAACAAATTTATCCTATAGGATATGTTACATAAATAGATTTTTAAAAATAGATACCATTATCCAAAGAAGTCATTAGAATTGGAGAGGCAAATATGGATCATTTTGCAGTCTATCTTTTTATCAAGATTTCAGTATCAGTAAGACTAACTTCTGGTGGCTTAAAAAAAAAAAATTTTTTTTTAAAAACTTCCACCTTGTATATACTCAAATGAAAGCACTCAGATTGTCTTAGAAAAATATCAGACAAATTCTTGTTTAACCAGGAGTACACTGAAGAAAATGAAATTGAATTAGAAAAGCACAGAAATATGTTGCTGGTAATTACATATTTTTATACCTCCTTGGATTGTGCGATGTGATGTAACACTGTACCAAACAGTTGTCATTATTAAAAATATTTCTCCACTGCCTCTTGATGACCTAAAAGTGTCTATTAGGACTGTGCAAAGTCATATTAACAACGTACTATCACAATATGCTGGTGAATGTTTGTGAAAGTTTGAGAAAAGGAATTTGAGTAGCCAGTAGAAATGATAAAATAAAAATCTACCAATTAAAGTAACTAAGAGATGCTTTAAAATTTTATTCGTGAGGTAGGTTAAATGAGATATAGAAAATACTTAAGGGAATAGTTCCTTCAACCTTTCCCCAAGATGGTATTTCTATACTCCAGGCCACCATACTATCATCAGGACTTGTGCCATGTTAATATGCCTTGATTTTGTCAGTAGGTAATTTTTTCTCCTTGTGTTCTGCCTTTTAATTGCTCTGTAAATTAACCTGCAATTAAAAACAGTCTGACTAATTGAAAACAAAGTAAAGAAAGTGAAAACGGACAGAAGTTCATGTGTAACAAATCACTAGTGCTCTGCTCTAGCTCAGAGTTTCTTGGCATTTAGGTGCAGATTTCCACATTGCAGTTATCCATTTGAACCTTATCTCACAAATACCTCCTTTCAAGTCAATAAAGCTGTACAGGACTTGATTCTGCAGACACTGCTTTCAGGGAATTGCTGTTTGACACAGCTGAATAGCCCGAGCATAAAGCTCACACATAAGATATCTCATAGTAGAATCATAGAATTATAGAACGGTTTAAGTTGGAAGTGACCTTAAAGATCCTCTAGTTCCAATCCGCTGACCTGGGCAGGAACACCTCCCACTAGACCAGGTTGCTTAAAGCCGCATCCAACTACCCTTGAACACTTCCAGGGATGGGGCTTCCACAACTTTCCTGGGCAACCTGTTCCACTGTCTCACCACCCTCAGAGTGAAAAATTTCTTCCTAATATCTAATCTAAACCTACTCTTTTCCAGTTTGAAGCCATTACCTCTTATCCTATCACTACATGCCCTCTCCAGCTTTCTTATAGGCATCCTTGAGGTACTGGAAAGCTAGTAAGGTCTCTGTGGAGTCATCTCTTCTCCAGGCTGAACAACCACAACTCTTTCAGCTTGACTGCATAGGAGAGGTGCTCTAACCCTTTGATCATTTTCGTGGCCCTCCTCTGGACTCACTCCAGCAGGTCCATGTCTTTCTTATGTTGGGGACTCCAGAGCTGGATGCAGTACTCCAGGTGGGGTATCACGAGACCTGAGTAGAGGGGCAGAATCACCTCCCTCAACCTGCTAGCCATGTTTCTTTTGATGTGTCCCAGGATGCAGGTGACTTTCTGGGCTGCACGTGCACATTGCCAGCTCATGTTGAGCTTCTCATCCATGAACACCCCAAGCCCTTCTCCTCAGGGCTGCTTTCAAGCCATTCTCCATCCAGCCTGTATTTGTGCATGGGATTGCCTCGACCCACATGCAAGATCTTGCACGTGCCCTTATTGAACTTTGTGAGGTTCACATGGGCCCACCTCTCAAGCCTGTCCAGGTCCCTCTGGATGGCATCCCTTCCCTCCAGCGTATCAACTGCTCCACACAGCTTGGTGTCATCAGCAAACTTGCTGAGGGTGCACTTAATCCCAACATCCATGTCACCAACAAAAATGTTAAAGAGTACCAGTCCCAGTACTGATCCCTGTGGAATACCACTCGTCACTGGTTTCCACTTGGACATTGAGCCATCCGGTTTTCCTGCATTAGGCCCTTTAAGATGCCTGTGCTGGATCCCTGGGGCCTCAAAAGGGGCACTGGGGACTTTGCTGCTCAGCTTTTAACCATCACAGAATCACGGAATTTTTCAGAGTTGGAAGGGACCTCTAGAGATCGTCTAGTCCAACTCCCCTGCTAAAGCAGGATTGCCTAGAGCACATTACTCAGGACTGCATCCAGGCGGGTCTTGAAAGTCTCCAGAGAAGGGGACTCCACAACCTGCCAGGGCAGCCTGTTCCAGTGCTCTGTCACCCTCACCGTAAAGAAGTTTTTTCTCATATTTGATCGGAACTTCCTAGGTTCCAGCTTGTGCCCATTACCCCTCGTCCTGTTACTGGGAACCACTGAAAAAAGTCTGGCTCCACCCTCCTTAAAACCACCCTTTAGATACGTGTAAACATTAATAAGGTCTCCTTCAGCCTTCTCTTCTCCAGGCTAAACAGTCCCAGCTCTCTCAGCCTTTCCTCATAAGGGAGATGCTCCAATCCCTCAATCACCTTTGTTACCCTATGCTGGACTCTCCAGTAGTTCCCTGTCTCTCTTGAACTGGGGAGCCCAGTTCAGGTTCCAGTCATTGGAATGTTTTTATCACCAGGCAGATAAAAGACTAAGTTGGCACTATGGCCTTCTCTTCCTACCACATGGTCACAGAAGAGATGGATCAAGGCCAAACATACAGCTCTAAGACTCCAGTGATATTTTCAAAATATTTCCTATCTAGTTATTATCTAGTTTGCATTTTCCATTTTGTCTAGTACCAAGGGTAACTGCTTTCATCCAGTGAAAACCAGGTATATGAAAAAGACTTTTGTATCTCTTTGCCAGGATCATAATTTAGATTTATTTCTCGTGCATTTGAACTCAGGATTTGTATCTGCCACGTTGTGAAATCCATGCCATTATGTCATCTGCCAGAAAACTTGTCTGTCATGGATTAAGAAATAGTATGACATGTCTATTGTCAATGAAGTATATATCCTTCTTTGTGTTAAAAATAATTATCCAGAATACATGGGATTTTTTCTTGTCTTTTTAACTATGGTCTGTGTGAAGTCCAATAGACGTGACTCAAGCCAATATTAGATTCCACTTTAAGTAACATTGGAAATTTAAAATAAAATATCATCTATTTGGTGCTCCGTTCTGCATTTTCTTGGGTAATGCAGAGCAGAAACAGGGAAAAGAATAGTGATACAAGAGAGTACAGATAACTTATGGCACATAATACCTGCTAATGTCAAAATAGTTGCCCTAAAACTCAGCTTCTGGAATTGGGTGCATCTTTTACAACAGGAAAGACTGTCAGCCTTCTCACTGATTTCTTGTCGTTAAGGGTTATTGCCTACATTAACACAGTAGTTTTGGTTTGGGGGTTGTTTATGTTTTTTTTTCTTTGTCTTTTGCAGCCTCTCCAAAAAATAGTTGAATAGTTGACCAAATGCTGAACTCCTTTGGTCTCCCAGTGATACTTTCACCTTTTGTCCTGCTGTCACAACTCTGGCCTTGCAAACCTGGACAAAGCAAAGCCAAGCAAGCAAATTAGCTTTGTAATTTATTAGAGTACTATTTTCATTACAGGTATCTTTAAATTACATTTAAATTGCCTTTTCACATAACAAAGTGCCTTACAGTGGAGCAAGTTATACTTGCAACCATTTCAGAGCTCTTTTCATTGACAGAATAGTACAAATGAGTTTTCTGTAAATATTCATCACACCTGTTACTGGGTTTGATGAATAAAGCTTAATCATAAAATATTTCCGTGTTAGTCATAAAAATTATTATTTTATAAGAAAATTCTTCATACACTTTGTTTCATTGAGTACAGACTTTAAGCATATATCAACAGAAATTTATAGTCAGGAGCCTACTAAATGCAACCAGATTTCTGCATAACAGGAAAAGGAAAGGCTACTGCTGGACAGACTAAGTTGCTTCAAACATGGTAGAGTTTCAGGGTCCAGCTCCCAGAAAGATAAATCTAACGTACTGAACAGGAGGACATGTGATAAAAGTCAATCAGAAGATGGAATAGAAATAGTAATTAAAAAAACCAATTGTGTCTGTAGCCCTTTGGAGGACAAAGAGTACAGAAAGAAAGTTAAAATCTGCGACCCTTGTGCTGTGGTAAAGGACATTCTGCCTCAACAGACTGCAGAAAATCAGAGTTGACCACAGTTTTAAAAGATGATACAGAAAAATAATGAAAAGCAGTATAAAAAATGATCTGTCTGGTAACTACAGGGAAGCATTTAGGCTAAAATAGTTTTTCTATAGATAGAGTTTCTTCTGCTGTTGTCTGAATTACAGAGTTTTAGATGACCATAGCGTGTCACCAAGGGGATTTGTACTGTATGCTCCACTAATTTCATTATTTTTCAGAAGAGACTTATTTTTTGCATTCATGTATTGTAATGGTTAGACAGTTCAAATCCAGTAACAATAATTTCCCCATACCTGTCTAAATTTGTGGTTTAATTAGACAGCATTTTAAAATTATTTCTTGCTCTCTGTGTATACATTTCTCTGTATGTACTTATATATAAACACAAAAATAAATATATTTTTTATATATATACACACACTTAAAGCTTGAAAAATGAGAGATTTCATTTAGGCAACAGTATGTATAACTGAAATTAATGTATCTGTCAGATAATTATCCATTATTTCCAATATATGGTACCAATGTATGTTCAGTTAGTAATTATTATGCTCAAAATACTGTACCAAAAAACCCCCACTTCTTTGTCATCATAGCTACCTTGTCAGTTCCCTGCCTCTACTTCAAAATTCAGGGCAGAGACATTTAAATTAAAGGATATGGCCAAAATTCCCAATGCTTTGCTCATTCATTAAACACATGCTGCTGCCTGATTTTTTTGAGAATCTCAGCTACAATGACCACTGAATCTGTGCTGATTACTGGACACATCACAGTGCTTGCTCTTATTTGTATACTGTGCATTTATGTATTCAATTTCCACAGGCCAACCAATAAAAAATACATTTTGAAAGGATTTTTCATGCAATTTTTAAAATTTATCCAGAAAATGTAATTAGCACAGACCTTCCAGTTTATTTATCCTCTGAGAGGATGGTCATAACGTAAGAAAGTGCACTGGTTTTCTGCTTTTTCTGCTTCAAGCAGTGCAGCACTACTGATGTAATTGAATCTGAAAACAGTGGGCTGCTGCCAACCATGGGCTTCTGAAAACTGATCACATGTGAACACTTTCAGGAACTGAAACACACATAAGCTAACATTTCCTGAAGGTCTGGAAACTTGCTCAGCAAATACAACCAAAACAAAAAACCTAATCCCCCACTCCCCCAACTATACTGGAGATGTTTAGGATACATCAAAAAACAATTGTGAGTACTTTTAGGATTAGATGGTATCGGGGACAAGCACCATACTCTTCTTATATCAAACCTACCTATGTGTACCAAACAACAGAAACCTTTGGATAAGAACGGGATTTCAGATTTAACACTGATGATGATGATGAAACAGTCAGCTAATTACTTTGCATGGGATATTTTCGTATGAAATAGCTACTACTTGTGTGTCAAAACTGCCCCATATGGCCCTCTCTATTTAAAGTAAAGCTATATGAACAAATAAGTCCATAAACATATTATTGTGCCTTTCACTGATATTTACGTGTTTTGGCACAAAACATTTAGGGTTATTCTCCTTCAGCCAGTTTTGAAAAGTCAGATGGGTGTTAGAAGCTCAAATTGTGCTTTTCGGCTTTCACCTTATCGCCTGAGGTTACTGCAGGCGAATATTCAGGTTTCTGAACTTAAAAGTTTAAGCACTCTTAAAGTGCATCAGCCCCAGTGTAAAATTCATTTCTCTCCAATTAACTGTGACAATTTTAAGAAACTGTGCCTTTTACTCACCTGCAACTGCAGTTATTGATCATATTCTCAGGTTCCCATATAGCAGCTAATGGTAACTAGCCCTCTTCAAGTGTAGTCTGTATTTGAAATATTCTGATTCAATCAGAATATTTCTGTGACCAGAGAAAAATGTACATATCCAGCTTCAGTG
Source organism: Stercorarius parasiticus (assembly GCA_013396915.1). Classification (NCBI taxonomy): domain Eukaryota; kingdom Metazoa; phylum Chordata; class Aves; order Charadriiformes; family Stercorariidae; genus Stercorarius; species Stercorarius parasiticus. Next base: position 311,219 of record VWZL01005935.1, on the reverse strand, counting down.
GGGAAACATAACCAAACACGTGCAACAGGCATGCTTCAGGTTGAGCCAGTTGTTATGCACATCTCTGTTTATGGCCATTCGTGTTCTGTGACTGATTCAGAGTAAGCATTACAAATGGTTATAAAAAGAATCAAGGAAGCTCTGGATGCTATAGTGTATAGATTATAAGCATCAGTTCATTTAAGTGGCATGACAGTTAGGATACGTTTCTCACCCCATATCAACTCAGTACAATTAAGCTGGACATATTAGTCATACTGCTATGTTACAGTACAAGAAAAGGATTATGTGAATGGAAAATGGGAAATTGTTAACTCTGGCAAAAGAAAATGAGACAACTATTTTTATGGATTGATTTACCTTCTATTTGCAAGCAGTCTTATAATCTCCTAATGAATCATAATGAATTCACATTGTCCTGTGGTGGAATCTGTAAATCCTGTATGTAAAAGAGCTTAAGCAGATGTAAGATAGAATCATAGAATCACAGAATCATAGAATTGCCTAGGTTGGAAGGGACCTTTCAGATCACCAAGTCCAACCATGAACCTAACACTGACAAAAACCACCACTAAACCATGTCCCTAAGCACTGTGTCTACCTGTCTTTTAAATAGCTCCAGGGATGACAATTCCACCACTTCCCTGAGCAGCCTATTCCAATGCCTGATAACCCTTTTGATGTCGAAGGCTTTCCTAATACCCAGTCTAAACCATCCCTGGCACAACTTGAGGCCATTTCCTCTTGTCCTATCGCCTATTACTTGGGAGAAGAGACTGACATACACCTCTCTACAAACTCTTTTCAGGTAGTTGTAGAGAGTAATGAGGTCTCCCCTCAGATGTGCAAAGTGACATTCTCTCCCCCCATTAAAAACAAAAGCAAAAGCAACAACAAAAAAATACCCAGTAAAATATCCAGCTCAAGAAATGAAAAATTATCACTTCTTCAAGAGTTCTCTTTAAGAAAGGCATTAAGTTGCCAAAGTGCTACTTATGAATTAATGACATTTTGAAAACAGTTTTTCTTTTATGCAAAAAGGTTGACTATAACTCAAGATGTAAAAAAATAAAGAAAATAGTCTTTTTGTTACAATAAGGAAAATATTAAAGAGAAGTCATTAATACATGGTGGAACAAATCCATCCTTGGCTCACCTGTTTCTGAGTCAGCGCTAAAGAGGAAAGCCAGACAAAGGGAAACAGCTGAAGTAACAGTTTCTTAACCCACAAAAGGAAATGAACCAGCTATATTTACTTCCATGTATCATGAGTGTTTTGCTTGCTGTTGCTGTTATTATTTAATAACTCCATTACTGTCATGTCGAGTGACTCCAGGCCTTATGGAAGCAAAGCTGAAGTTCATGGAAGGAAAGCTGAAGAGTGAATGACAAGTCCTGACAGTGTGAATTCTTGCCCATTTCCAAGCACACAGGCCTGTTACTAATTCTCAACATATTCTTTGCGCAGTAAAAAAAGAGCACAGAAAACTGAACTTCCACTTCTGATTTCCAGCAGAGAAAGGAAATGATAATGAATCCCTTTCTTCATCTGGGATAAATAGCTGTGTGGGAAGTGTCTCTTTGACAAAGACACCCTTGTGTCTCTGATTTTGAGTCTGTGGCCATGTCGTTGTCATTGCAGCTTGTGAAAATGCTGTTTCTCTTCCATCTGTCTCTGTCTTAAAAGGGTTATGATGACATCTCAGGACACTACATTCAGTGCTAAAACATTGCATATTAAGACGGGTTGGCATCAGTCACCATTATCTTCCTGATCATAACATGACTTGGCCATAGCAAAGAGTGCCTCCACTGACATCCTGAAAGTATCAGTAAGAGTCTTTTACCAGACACAGATTACATAATAATTGCAGCTCCCAAATTTTCTTCCCAGAAAATGTTACGTTTAAGAGGCAGAGAAGTGATACTCAGAAGTCCTATTGGTGTCAACAAATCACTTGTACAAGGCTGTGGTATAAATAATATCGAGCCCTCATTTCCCTAAACCCAAGAGTGTCTGCTGCTTCTCCTGACACATTCTTCAGAAGAAATCTTTTGCATCCTCAATATTCCCCACTCTCTGTTTAAATACTGATGAATGTGTATGTGTCTTTGTTTCTGTGTATGTGCATAAAATAATTTGGGTCCTACTCCCTTTCATACGTCACTTAATGTTTTTGTAGGATCAAGGTTCTCTCTTGATGAAGGTCATCTTCTCCAAAGCCTATGAATTTCATAGAATTTGTCAGCATTTCCTCCATGAAAGTTAAAATGCATTAGAGGAAAGGCACGGGATTGGCCACAGGTTACTTTAGTCTACTCTTGATCACACAGATTTGTGGAAGAGCCTGGCAGAGGTTGGGGAAATTATTGTTATCTCACCCTATCACAGACAGATGAAGATGTTTAATGCTGTGGTTATTCACATATGGTTTTGTTACTGAGTTCCAGAACCACAAAGTTGGCTTTGTTTCTTTAGAAGTCATCTAACTGTTTTCATGAGTTATCACTGAAGTTTAGAGAGCAGTATTTTCCATGTTGTTTAAACAAATAGCTATTCTTCAAGTTAGTCATTGGCACCCTCTTTTTCTTTTCCCTTGTGACAACATATGAACTAAATCTTGGTTTGGGATCTGGCATCCTCCACCTTATGATTTGATTAAGCCATCTTGTTAGCCCTTGGTGTAGCAGTCTGGGCACTGGTTCTTCACCAGCTGTCTTTCTTTGTTCACATTGGAGCAACTGGTCCCAAACATGCTTTGACAGACTTTCACGGTCGCTGATGACAAAATATCTCCAAGATTTTTTTCTCTCTTTTTCTCTTCCCACATTTTCATACCAGGGCACTGAAAACAGCTGCATTGTACATCTCATACTGAGGGAAACTCTGTCCTGGGTAGAGTTCTAGGGATCGAGACAGAAGCAGAAAGGACCCTGATGCGTATGTTCACCATGACTCTTCTCACAACACTGAATCAATAAAACTTACTGGCTTTTGCTATCGGCTACAGCAGGTCAGTGATTCACCTCCGAATTTTTCTCTCTCAAAAAAAGCTATCTGGCACTAGTTTAAAATCCAATTTCTAAAGAAAATAGAAAATACATAAAAATAGAAAACTCTGTTATTTTAAAATCGTATTCCTGTTTACATGATGTGCACTGAATAACAAAATGATTTTTTGTGCTCAGTGCTACCAGTGCTGAAGCTAAAGATCTAAGTTCCAATAACTCCTTTTCCTTGCTCAAAATACTCATGGAAACCGATGCTGGCATACCTCTGTTATCGTTTCTGGAATATCTCTATGTCAGATATCTCTCTTGCTTTCTAGAATTTCCACCATTTCATTATATTTTTTAATTATTTTCTTTCCTTTTTTATTTTTTATTTTCTCCTTTCTCAACTGGAAGAAAAAAATGAAATAAGAAAAATTGTAGAGAAAAGTAAAAATTATTTTCTAAATTCAGAATGAAGTCACTGAAATATTCTGTTATTGCAAGGTGAACTAGTGCCATCTTTCAGTCATTTTTGTTCAGGAGTTTTTGCTTTAATACCTTCTAGAAGTCAAGGAATTTTGTATTAATGAAGCAGAGAGTTTGGTTTCTTCCATTAATATTTCCTTTTTTATTGGCAGTTCCTGGCAGTAGGTCTGGCCTTTGACAAGGATGCCTTTTCTGACAGATGATTGCATACAGTAAGGTTTCAAGTAACTCTATTAATAGTTAGTATTCCACATGCACTATTTTACACATGCAATTCTTGAAAATCAAGGCTGTAGTGACAGGGAGCAGCAAGGTGCAGCTGCTCCACTCCACATGGGCAGCAATGACCCACAGCTAGGGTGATGGGGGCAGGACACACCGTGGCCTCCCTGGCCACTGAGAGAGCAGGGCAGGGCTAGTTACAGTAATCAGGATCAGCTGAGAGGCCAGTGATGGCTGGTCAAGTCACAGGCTCAAGGCAGGTCTGAAGCCAAGCTGAGACATCAGGTCTCGTGGCCAGCACCAGGAGGGTGGGTGGCTGGGTATGGCCATGGTGCAGGCCTCGGCAAGGGTCTGAGCTCCATTCTGTCTCCTAAGCCAAGGCAGAGGGGCTTTACCGATGTATCTCCCACCTCTTTCTCACACAGCTCTTTCCCAGGAGCATGATGTAAGGGCACACAATACCAGGGCTGGTCTTGAGGACAGGCAGCCAAAGGCCTGGGGAACCAGAGGCAGCAGGGTCTGCTGCTGCATGCATGCTCTCCCTGCCACTCAGTTCCTCCTTTCTCCATAGGAAACAGAGAAATCTACAATCTATAAAAGCTAGTTTGCATCACAGACCCACCCTAAGCCCTGATCAGAAGAGGAAATCACACTGACAGGCAGGCAGTCACAACATGCAAATTGTTATACAACTATAAAAGAATGCTCCAACACAGGGATGCAGTGTCAAGAATGATGTTATATCAGGATTTTGCAGGATGACTACTTTATGCTTCTTTGCTTCTCCACCTAATTACTAAGGTGATCTTTAGGGCTGTGAGCATCACTGAGATACGTGTCTGCAGCAGCCATCAGCTACTCTGTGGTTCTGAAATAATCATGCAGCTAAGAGAGACATGAATTTTCTTCATTAGGAAATTGCATAAGGCTTGGCATCACTATCTTGCTTGTCCATTTAGACTGACACCAACAAGATAAGATATGTATGCAGTAATTGTCTCAGGCTGATGGTTTAATAATGTCTCTAAATTGATATCAATGATAAATACTAATAATTTGTCTATCATTTTATAATGTAGAAATGTGAAAGACATCCCTCATTCATTCATTTTGAATAACCTTCAGTTGCTTCATGCCCATGTTTTTTCCCAAATCAGTAATAATCAAAGCTCTGATGAGTCATTTCCTCCACAGCTTGAAAGCAATTCTTTTGGCTTATTTGAGAAGCAAGAGTTTGACATTGGTGTCAAATAGATTAAAAATTAGCTTTTTTTACTGTGCTAAAAATAGCACAGTATCTCCTCAGCAGTACAGACAATAGCGTTTGGGCCTGTGTATAGAGCAAAGTAAAAGAAGAAAGAAGATTCGAAACAGCAGCACAGTGCAGGTAAGGATCCAACATAACTTTTTGTTTCTTTACAATGCATTATTTAATTACTATATCTGCTGTGTGATTTCTGAGCATTTAGCGCTATGTACTGACGCAGTGTAATCTCGTCTGGTGATCAGCTGAAGGCTCTTTCCAATAGCCCCATAGACTACAAATAGGATGTGAATACAGCTTGGACACTATTGGTAAAGAGAAGAAAATAGTGATTTTAAACTGAAAGTGTAGAAAAAAAAAATGAATAGTTCTCTGTTTTATAATATCCAGCCCATAACAAATTTATAAGTATCAAGGGAAGACACAATATACAGGCTCCACAATCAAATTACAGTAAATAAAAAGCCAATAAACAAAAGAGAATTAGAAGTTTCCAGAAAATGTTGGCAGGGCAAAAAGTCTGTGCAGTTGGTAAAACAATAACAAAAATTATTGATAGATTTGCTTAATATAAAACTTTCATATTTTATGTTTTCTTTTTGTATTATATCTCAGATGAGCATTTGCTTCTGTCTTGCTGATGTTACATGAGACTTCGTGGTTCAGTAGATACTAAAAATATTGATTTCAGCTGAAGACTGTAAACTGATGTATAAAAAGTCCCAACCTACCCCTACCACAACTACTTAAAGCTACACATGACACCTCCCCAATTCACAGTCTGAGATTCCTGAGCTGAAAATCCATCATGGCGCACTGTTAGAGGAGCATGCAATGTGGGCAAAAGTCACAAAAAGATGAAAAAAAATGAAAAGCCAAAACTGAAACAAAAATATCCAAGGAAGAAATGAGCACATGCCTTTTAATTTGTGACCTATAAAGGATTACAAACTCAAGTTTTCAGACTGTGTGTGAATATGCTCTGTCATATAAAATTTGGTCCTCACTATGTTTTCAAGCCCCTTTTCACCACGTCAGATGTTAACATCAGCTTCAAAACATTACGTGATTTACTTCCTTCTCTCCTCATTATTTATCTTGCATGAGTGCCCACCGGAAAAGAACTGTACACAAAAACAACAGAAAGAGGGACCTACAGAATTTCACTCGAGTCTTACTCTTGGCTGACATGCTTTCTTCTTACATTTTTCTCCTGTTCTTATGTTCTCCTTGATGCATAGTTAATTAGCTTTTCCTGTTAATGTTATTACCTTTCCATGACAGGCTGTGTGCAAGAAACATTGCAGAGGCAGGCTCAACTCTCTTTCATTCCTTGCAACCTCTTCTACAATGAGAGCAGTACAAAATCGGCCTTCAGTAAAAAATCCCAATGCCCCAAAAAGTGAAATAAACCCATTCCCTCTGAGTAACTTCCACATATGTTCTGCTGGACGTGACATAACAGTTTTTTCTTACATTATTCTCCTTTCATACCTTGTGCATATTGTCTTTTTAACCTCCTGTTACATCATGCTACATTTTTTGTAAGATTTTCGTTATCAACTGTCACTTTGGGAAGTACCTAACAAATCTCAGCGCACTAAAGGAAATTACGGTGATCAGCAGGATGGTCAAAAGGTAGAGTCCTAAAACTAAACTGCCAACACTTGCAAGGCTTGAGAGGACTTGTAGTTTATGAAGGAAAGTTATTAATGTAAATTATTGACAGAATGCTATACCACACTTTCTGTCACAGCAAGCAGTTGCGTAGACAATTCATTTGCTGACAGATGGTTTATGAATGGTTTTTTTTTCAAAACATAAATGCATTTTGTGTCTGTTATTGCAAATGAAAACTTCTGAAAGGAAGCTGCAAAGAGCCTTCAACCTAACTCAGCTGTTAAGAACGTTTTATGTGTGTCTAAGAAAGCAAGGTTACTCCTTAATATCAGTGGCAACGACCATCATTTATTCATTGTTTTTGTTCCTTACTGAGTTTGAAGAGGCCTCATGAACTTTGTAGCTCTGTTTTCAATCAGGACACCAGTGACAGCATCTGCACGCAAGGCTCTATGCTCCGTCTTACTCAAAGTAGCACACATGGCCCTATGCTCCGTCTTACTCAAAGTAGCACACATCTGTGCCAGAGCAGCTTAACTGAGCTAGCCAGATGTATCTGAAGTAGAATTGTCTACATCTAATCCTTTGTTTAAGAAAAATGTTTTTGTATATATATAAAAGCAATATTTGTGCTCTGTTTTTCAGGGGTCTCGGGCTGTATATATTCACTCACAAACTCTCTTATTCATTCACAAGTTCTGCTCCTAGCAGAAAATGATTCAGGGACTGTTAGGCTTCCCTCTGTTATTAAAATTAATATTTTACATGGCAGTTTATACATTTTAAAAACAAGATTACACAAGACCACATAAAACTAGCTCAAAATCCTGTTTCCAATAGTGGCCAAAAGCAAATGACAAAGGAAGACTTTATGAAAAGGGCAAACCTGCTGAATATTTTCCCGTCTGTCAACTACTTGAGTCTGAGGGACCTCCTGATTTGTACATGGTACCTTCAAATAGAAAGATCTTTGTATTGATAACCGTTCAGATGAGCATTTTCTTCTGTCTTGCTGATATTACATGAGACTTCATGGTTCAGGAAAATGAGATACTAAAAATATTGATTTCAGCTGAAGACTGTAAACTGATGTATAAAAAGAGAGGATTTCTGATCTGTAAGCATGGCTATTTGCCTCTTAATCTAGCACCAACTCTGAAGTCTAGAGGAACATGTACTAAGGCCTCCTACAGCTTAACTAGACACTGTGAAGAACTATGCCTTTGTTTTGAACTTGTCTTCTCAGTTTTAATTGGTGCCCTTACCCAGTCACTCTATGCAACTTATTCTTTTATAGACATCTATGAAATCTTTCCTGCTTGACTGTTTCCTAGGTTGAAGAGGCTCAGTGTTTTCCTCTCTATCTTGATTATTGCTTTCAAAATAGAATCACTCACTGCAACAGCTATCATAGTGCAAACAGCTGCATTTAAAGTACAAATTCAATGCAAAGGTAAGGACCCAGCATAAAACAGTGAAGTGGCAATACAGAATGTTTTTCTACAACAATCATATGACACAGGATTATTCTTAACCAAAGCATTTTTTCCCCTTAAGTGACACAGCAATGCATAAACAAAATCATAATGTCTGTGTTTGCCCGTCTACCTGACCTACCTAACCATGAGAGAGAAAATGTCATAATAAATTTGCCTCAGAATCTACTTTTCATGCCTCTTTCTATTTTACCTTATGATTTTTTTTTTAGCCAGAGATCCCCCTAAACTCCAGCTATGGAACAAGCAGGATGTTTCTTCTAGTTTTTGCATGGTGTCCATCACCATTACACCAGGGCAACTGATTTAGGATACAATGCTGTCCCTCACACACCTCACACACTTGCACTCAACAAGCACTGAATAATATTTTCCCTCCATTTATGGCAGAAGAAATGTGACTTACAATTTTTCCTCCAAATACACAGAAGTTTATGGTCATTCTACACTGCTTGGTCACAACAATGTCTTTGGTGACTAAGTCTCTGGTCGGTAGGTCATTTTCTCAAAAAAATCCCTCTTGATGTGGAATGTGAATTTATTTTCTGATGTCAACAAAACAAAATCTCCACAGATATGTTCCATCTGGCAAATGAAAATAAAGAAATGTGACTAAAAAGTAGATTGTGTGCTCATACATAAGCATCTATGTGCAGATAAGCCTTAGATAATTTTGATGAGGTCAATATAAACAGATGCAAAACCAAAAGTCTAAAGGTTCTAGAGAAAAGCGTAGAAAAAATAAGAATTACTCCAAAGTGCTCAAGGAAAAATATAAGGCACAGCTTCCTCTACAGGCCTTACAAAAATTATATTAAAGGCCAGATGTGGAATATAAACTACGTAATACAATAGAGAGAGAGCATGAAATAAAAATTTCTATCTAGAATGGGTAAAAAATTGTGCAAAAAAATGCCCATTTCTTTATTTTTTCAGGGAAAACAAGTGTGTCTCCACTGTGGTGCACTACTTACAGTGATTTTTGTCCAGGTTGTTGAAAACCTTCATTTTCTCCTATGTGTCAGCACTCAGACCAGAATATATCCTGTATCACATACATAAAAACATGAATGAGAAAGGCTTTGCATTGTTGGACACGTAGCTAAAGAAGAGAACCCGAAAAAGAAGCAGGAACTGAATCCAAAATCATTATGCTGATACATCAACTGCAGGCTAATGTGGACAATTAAATTTTTGTAGATTACTTGGCAGCCTGGTCTACCAAACATGATTTCGGCTATTGTGTATACAAGAAGACTGTTATACTTATCAACAGAGTGCTGACGCACTGGGACATTTCACAGAACCCAAGCTAATCTTGCTGCACAGTACACCAGGACTCAGGATTTTGGGAGGGTCGGAGACGGTGCCATCAAGGAATCCCTAGACACACAATTAGTCAGGTCAAGCTGAGCTTTCCATGCTGTGTGTTGTCAGCAGCAGAGGCAAAAGCAAGAGGGGTGAGAAGAAAATGTCTTGTAACTGGGAAGAGAAGAGAAAGGCATAGAAACTTTTTAAAATGCTGTTGAGCCATACAGCACCAGGAGCAATCTGGAGGCAGTGAGGTGTGGAGACTACCAGTTTTCTCTGTTGAGGCTTGCTTACAGTGAGATTGCAAATTACTCGCCTCTCCGTTAATACTGTATTTATCTAGCACTAAGTGAGGAACTGAGCTCTGACACCACTTAATGCCGCTGAGTGCAATAGCCCTGTGAACCTGGCATGTGAGCTATCTCCCAGTGCATGCACCTGGCCTGGCAGAATGGAGGCAATGGACCAAATAATGTGGTACCTAACATTCATTCCACCACGGATATACGCAAACAGCACCATACTGAGATCTCCAACAATTACTCTGAAGCATCAGAGGAATTGCTTTTCCTGCAAGATAGAATCATGGAAACATAGAAACATAGAATCATTTTGGTTGGAAGAGACCTTTAAGGTCATCAAGTCCAACCATTAACCTAGCACTGCCAAGTTGCCAAGTTGCCAAGTTACCAAATGTCAAATGCAGTAACGAATTCTCTAACCATCCTGAAAATCAAAGTATTTGACATTACTTAAATGACATCAAATGGATACACAGGACACGGAGGAAAAATCTGCCTCTGTGACACTGCTCAGAAAAGTGCAGACAGATGGAGGAGGAATAGTAAGGGAGGGCTTTCAGTGGACTCCTGTGTCTTTTAAGGTGAGTGGGAACTTCCCTATTGATACTCAATGTGACGTCTTAATCCTGCTGAAGCTTACTAAAGGCGTACCCTGCTAAGTTTTGTTCAGTATTGAAATATGATGTGCTAGGAAGCAGTGTTTATTTTAAAAGGATTACTTAGGGTTTTCCAGACACTATGTCCTAAATTATGAAGCTCTGAATACAGATTTTGATAGCAAATTAATCTAACTTTTGACCAGCCTAGAGTGGTATGAATGTATTTACAGTGGTCATACTTTATAGCAATATTGATAACAAGTTATTACAATATGCTGTAACTGAGTAAAAATGCAGCAAGTCCTATACACAAGTTTTCCCACAGAAATCTCAGTATGATATCCCCTGCTTGAATACTAGCTTATGCTTGCCCCCAAAGAAAATTATACAAAGGAGTCAAACAAACTTACTTCAGGCAGGTGCTTTCCTACTGACAGCAAAGATGGAGACTCCTTGAAGCCCATTAAGTGGTACTTCAGTGGTGTAAAATGCTATGGTACACATGAAACTGCTACAGCCACCTTATTGTGGAAGAACTTTTCAAGCCATCTGAAAAAGAAATAGCCCTTAGAACTGGTGATTTTTTAGTCCTTGCTTCAGATCTTTTACAGAATAGCAGCCATCACCGTGTCTCCCTGAAGGGATGTTACATAAAACGCTGTGTCTTAACGGACACAGCAGAGCATGCTTTATGCTCACAGAGGAGGTAACAGACTAATACAAGCTCTAAGAAACAACAATTGTCTTGTATCTGTAAAAGCTGCCTTCTACGTGCCAGTTTGGATAATATATTATATTATTATATTAATTTCTAAAAAGTATGAAATGTTAGTTAAGACACTGCATCAAAAGCAGCGATTCCCAAAATAAGAGTGATGACCTCAGTAGGAGCTGTGGCACGTAAGAGTAGAGGGATGAACTGAACAAAAATAAACTTGCAGAAGTGAGAATCATAAAATGAGTTGTAAATCAGGAGGTGAAACTGGAAGTGAGGTCATGTTTAGGAATTGAGAATTGAGGATATGTTGACTCTTTACCCAGTTCACCTTTATGGATAATATTGGCAAGTATTTGCTATGAATTCACCGAGATCTTACAGGAGTCCTTTACAATGCTGCTTTAGAGCTTACCGCTCACCTGGCACTCTGCTGATTATTTGAAATTATTTATTATTGGCTATCATGCTGTGTATGATGACAGTCTGAATAGGAATCTTCCCCTGTAAACCAGAAACAGCAATACCCAGTGTCATGGTTTAACCGCAGACAGCAACTAAGCACCACGCAGCCACTCGCTCACTCCCCCAGCAGCAGGATGGGGGAAGAGAATCAGAAGGCTGAAAGTGAGAAAACTCATGGGTTGAGATAAAAACAGTGTAATAATTGAAATAAAATAAAATAATAGTAAAAATGATGATGATGATAGTAATAATAATAAATAATTGTAATGAAAAGGAAAACAAAGAGTGAGAAATGAAACCCAAGAAAGACAAGTGATGTGAATGAAAACAATTGCTTACCACCAACCAACTGATGCCCAGCCAGACACGAATAGCACCCCCCCACTAACCTCCCTGCTAGTATTATTGCTGAGCATGATGTCATATGATCTGGAATATCCCTTTGGTCAGCTGGGGTCAGCTGGCCCAGCCTACTCACTGGCAGGTCAGTGTGAGGAGCAGAAAAGGCCTTGACTCTGTGTAAGCACTGCTCAGCAGTAACTAAAAGATACGTGTATTATCAATGCTGTTTCCAGCAAAAATCCAAAACATAGCCGCATACTAGCTACTATGAAGAAAATTATCCCATCCAAAACCAACACACTCAGTTAAGGCATCTTTGCAAAGATATTTTAGCTAAAGCTAGCTCTTAATCCACAACCTTTCCTTGCCACTGATGTACCTCTCCCTTCTCTTCTCAGCGAGAAGACCCCTTCTGTCTTTTGAGGTCAGTGGTAGTTCACTTACTGATGTTTAACAGCAGAGTTTTTTACTCATTACAACTTGTTTTAATTCACAGGGTATTAAAATATACTGACATCTTTCTCTCCAAATATTTTGGAAGGCAGTATTCTTGGCTGATCTTCCTATCCATGTTAAAAAATGAAGAAATAATAATAAAAAAAAAAAAGGCGATAGAATAGAGGCTTGTCACACTGATACTTGCAAAATCTTCTGAACCTACATTTGTTGTTGACACACCTCCCAGCTAAGACATCAAGATAGCAGATGCGGCGTCAAAATAAGCTCTGTAAAACCCATCTGACTTTACATATGATTCCATTGACCTTCATTTGGATTGCAAAAAATGTAGCCTAAAGCAGAAGTTAGTCTTTTGTTTTTAGATAATACAAACTAGTTTGGGCGTTGAAGAGATTAATAAGTTTCTTTTTTTAAAAAGAAGTTGCATGCTTGTCTTGAAAACTATGCCAATATTAAGGAAAACACATTATATAATATTTAACATCTATGCTTACTTTATAGATAAATTGATACCACGATAACCCTTAACTTTAACTAAATATAGAAATGTCCCTGGTCATTTGTAAGAATGCATGTAGTCAACAGAACATGCAGATTTATTTAATTATTGGTGAATATTCTCACACTTCACTGAAAGAAATTCTAACTTCTGTTGAGCTCATTAATTCAAGTAAGCTGCAGTCTTGTCATCTCAATCACAGTCCTTCTCTAACAACAGTTAAGGATAAATCTCCTGGTTATTTGAAAAAATAATTCCTGAGTTGTTAGGAACTTCGTTTGTTTTATGAGAGCAAATATTTATCTGTAGCATGTTATTCCAAGAGTAAGAAAATAGTTGCATTTTTTGTTCCTCTATTTTGGTCCCTTTCCTTAGCCATTTATATATAAAAATCTAAGTAAGTTAGGACATGATTTTAGAAACTGATAAAACAGAAACCCACCTGTCAAAATGTATGTCCAGTAACTTTAGCTTGGTATTCTTCCAACAGTGTGACCTATGGGTACAAGTTGGTAACGCTACAGCTGAGATCGCTCCACATGTAAACCTTCAGCTAGGCTTTCATTAAGACAGTTGCGATGGAGAAAGAATCACAGCTCTCAGGTGGCATCCCACTCACATAGCTTCAGCCATTCAGAAGCTAGACATCTTGCTTAAACTGTCTCCACAGTCTAAAGAGAGAATGAGATACACAGAGGATGAGTTGTTCTGCTTACATTAGACAATTACCTTGCTGTATAATTCATCATCTTTCAGCACTGCTTTTCTCCTTTTTTGGATTCTAGACGACTGACATATACTAAATATACATACCAACCAGATGATGAAAGATGTCTGAAATTACACGGGATGACTCTCACCCTTTCTGTGTATTGTGGATTAACATAGAGTCTTCATGCAAAGTGTGAACTGTATAGTATAAATTTGCATCTTAACACAACACAAACTATTTTCCTCAAGTAGGCTACCTCCAAGCATGACACACTAATTCTGTGACCCAGAATTATTTCCCTACAGATTCACCTTTTCACTCGGGCATTTTACTTCAAAAGATTGAGCCATGCATTATCTCAATTCCACTTTGCAGGCAGTGGAATTCACTCTTTTACACAACAGACCACGTAAATACGTGAGGTGTGGGTGAAATTTGGGGAAACTAAATGCCTCTTGAATTCATAAGAAATGAATCACCAGAGCATCACCATGCAATCTTCAACCTCATTCAGCTTCAAATCGCTATCTTCTACTGACTTACCAATGCTTTGTGTGAAATGAGGGGGTGTTTTCAATATGACTGTCAATGGGCAGGTGTCTAAAGTGTTTTAATTTTTGTCACATCAGGCATCACCGGTGCCTCCAGAATGGCCAAGAAGTGAATGCTGTTAGGCAACAAAGTAATCCAGTTGCTCCTTCCTAAAGTAAGCTGGTTCATATGGCCAGTTGAACATGTTACTGAAACTGGGTAGAATTCACATTTAAATCCACATTGGCCACACAAGCCGTGCATAAACTCTTATTTTTGGACTACTAATCTGGGTAACTGGAAAAGAACCAATGCAAAAAATGTCAGCGATTTCACAGTCATCAGGGAGTCAAAAATTATGGCTGTAAGAGCAGCCAGCAAAGGCTGTGCTAGCTTGTGGAGGAAAGCAGACCCATGAGAGACAGTCTGAGTCCTAGAGCCAGAGTCACACAGTACATTACTGTTGAAATCCTTCTTAGTGAATTCACCTGTGGGTTCTCCCAGAATTACTTTAAACTTATTAGTTAGGCTCTTAAGCCCTCTCCTTTTTATCTATATTTTTAAAAATATCCTAGTATAGTACCTTTGAATGAAAATCAACCATCAAAGTCCATTACCTGTAGCTTTTACCTTTCATTTCTTTTTATATGAAACATCCTAATGAATAAACTAAGGCAAATTGAAAGCATTAGGTGATACTATCAATAATGTCAGACTATAGCTTAACTGTTGAGAAGCTGTACAAATACAGCTTCATCTTTCAAATCTCCTTTCTTTACAGAGATTCAGCTAAGGACAGCAGAACAACTATTGCTGGAAGATATGATGATAATAGAAGAAATCTGAAAAAGAATTACATGTTACTAGTGTACAGTGATAGAGATATTTCCAGCTTATTTTATTCAATTTATAACTTCCTGAATAACAGTTACCAAAATATCTTGGGAGCATTTTCTACAACTTTTATACCTTTTTAGTGAAATGAGATTTTGATTTGAACTTCTGAACCCAGGAAGGCCAAAAGCTTATTCAATGTGCAATCAGGAAACAACTAAGGACTGTGAATGTTTGCCTATGGCTGGGGCTAGGGGTTCCCACAGTGCCACAAGCTACCTGCTGAAAACACAAAACAAACTAGCATGGATTTCTATCAATCTCAGTTTCACCATAGAAGTAAAATTTAATACATTCCCTTGTACAGACTTGTAGAAAACTAGACCTGGAAGGAACATTGAGAGAACTTTTATGTCAGGCTTCTTTCCCAACACAGGATTGTATGAGGTATATGCCAGAGACTTCTTTCTCAAGACTTCCAGAGACAGTCATTACACAACCTGCCCACACTACTTATTCCAGTTATTCGATGCCCACTTTATTAGAACGATTTTCCTCATTTCTGTCATGGAGGTCTCTGGTTGCAGCTTAAGCATATTATTTCTTGTCCTAGCTACTTTTCAGAGACAGAGAGAACAGATTATTTCTTTCCTTTTTCCATAGTCCTTTTGTTCATAAAGGTCACCATCATGTCTTCTGTTCATTCTCTTCTTCACGTTAACAGCCCCACAGGGCACCGTTCCTGGACCTATCACTAGGTCTGTAGACTGGACTGGACCATCTCTGAATCTTTCTGCTATAGACAGTTTCCCTACACATTTCTGGAAATGCATGTGCCCATAACTGAAAAAAGCATTCCAGCCACAGCTTTAGTAATGCTGCCTAGAGCAAAAGGAGGATTTCACATGTCTTGCTGGCTGTTCTCCTCCTCCTAAACTCCAGGACAATGTTTGGGGTGATTTGTAGTATCATGATATTTTTAATCCATATTGAGCTTGTTATAAGATGTAATCTCTCAATCACTTTCAGAAGGACTGTTATCTCCAGCTAACTCTTCTCCCTTATTTATGCCGTTGATAATCCTTCCTATATGTAGTTCCTTGTATTTGTTCCTGTTAAATTTTGGGTTAATTTTCCTGAACATTTCTCCAATTTGTTTTCCATTTTGAATTCTAATACTGTTTTCCAACCTGCAACGCCTCCCAGTTTCGTTTCACCTGCAATTTTATCAAGCTCACTATGTATTCAGGCATCCCTGGATAAATATTCTGTGCAGAAAAATTATAATACCATGAACTCTGTGTTCTGCTTTGTCATTTGAGTAAAAGCCTGCACTGTTGTGTAACTACATATTCAACTACACGTCTCTGAGTGTATGAGGTAAGAAGTTGTTCCACTGTTATTAGGGAAGTTTGGACCACCCTATGGCTTTTTATGTTCTTTTTTGCGCAAACTACTTTTTTGCTTTAGCTGTCGCATTTTGAAGATGAAACAGCAGCAGACAGAGATTTACGGCAGTGAATTGCACTGTTGTGTCATACAGCGCTCTGCCTCACTGGCATTTTTTGCCTGACTTCTTCTTTCTTGGGATGCACCGCTCCTGAGCTTGGAGGAGGTGATCCTTGAATACTAACCAGCTTCCTTGGGCCACTCTCCCCTCCAATGCTTTTTCCCATGTTACCCTGCCAAGCAGGTCCCTCAAGAGGCCAAAGCCTGCTCTCCTGAAGTCCAGGGTAGTGAGCCTGCTGCGCATACTCCTTGCTGCCCTAAGGATCTCGAATTCTACCATTTCATGATCACTGCAGCCAAGGCTACCCTTGAGTTCGACACTCACCACCAGCCCCTCCTTGTTGGTAAGGACAAGGTCCAGCATGGCTCCTCTCCTTGTTGGCTCCTCTACCATTTGAAGAAGAAAGTTGTCATTGACACATTCCAAGAACTTCCTGGATTTCTTGTGCCCCGCTGTGTTGTCCTTCCAGTAGATATTGTGGTGGCTGAAGTCCCCCCACTTCTATATAAACCACCAGTCACCAGCCATCCATTTCATGTCACTCATATTTATCTGATGTCTACATTGCCTTTCTTCACTTTGTGCTCCTGGGATGAAACTGTTCAGTTGATCACATGGTTCCCAGGTTTTCTTGTTGACACTTAAATTAACAAGGAGAGCTTTCAAGAACATTTCTAAAACAGGAACAAACATTTGAATAAAAGAAAATAATATTAAACACTTTCTTAGCTTTTCCCCTTTCTCACTTTCTAGTCCAGAAATCATCTCTGAATATTTTTAGCCTTTGGGAAACATGAATACAATCAAAAAACAGAAGGCAAGTGCTGTAAATGGAGTTGTAGCACTATATAGACATGAGTTTCACAAGCTTTCCAAAAGGCTCTGACATCAGTTGCTTATAACTTCATCAGACCATGACCTGTAAGAGTGATTTTTTTGTGCAGTCCATTGTCTGCATAAAACGGAATCTTTCATAATTTCACATCACTTTACCAGAAACAGCTTGCCTTTTTCCCTCAAAATGCTAGAACAAAGAAATTTTTTGCCTATGATAAAAAGCATTTTAAGCCATTCAGTGATGAATTTTAGTACCTCTGGGCAGTGAAACACTTTATATATGGCATGGGTTATTTTGTGAGAAAGATACTTGTTTTCTCGTCTTAGTCTGGCTAAGTTCTGTATCAGAGTTGCAAAGTTAGGCTCCCAAAACTTAAAACTCAGGACTGAAGTCATGTGTAACTATAATATACTCCACTGTGCATATACTGTACAGTCCACAATCGCTAATTGTATAAACACAAACTAGTTTTCCACAAGAACACTGCTTCATGTAGTTCATAAGAGGGTTGGCAGTTATTTAATAAGTGACTCATCAATATTTCATTTTTGTTTAATGCCCATCTACAATCAAAATATTCAGTGCAGGAAGCTATAATCCAGGCTGGCAGGGCATCAGCTGTTCTCCCAACCTCCCTGTGCAGGCACTCACAGCCACCTGCCTGGTACGGGGAGGGAGGAGGGAGGGAGATGAGAGGAAGGGCCTTTGTCTCTGCAAATACGTGCAGCTAACACACAGAAAGGCCCTCTCATTTGCAGTGGAGAGTATCCACAGAGGAGGCTCACTGCAGAATTATTGTCCTTTAAACACCCATGTGTATATAAGGTACTGCACTCCTTTCACACGCAAACTCTCATTCATGAAATAATGTCCAGTCCATCTAAAAATAACACAGGAATCCCATCAGCAGAATTCATCTCTACACAACCTGATTCATTGCCAGAGCAAGTCTAACCTGTCTATGCCATGAGTCAGGGTTCCTAGAAAAGATGACTTATGGGCCGTATAATTTCAGAAGACAGATGCAGTCAGGAAGGATGAAATAAAACTCTGCACATGACCTGAAATTTGAGCATTTCATAACTCCAATTATTTAACTTTGTGACCTCAATATTCTTTTATTGAATTATTTTTATGTGTGTGTCAATGCATACCAGATACACTTTCTCACATACTGATTCCTTAGGTAACATCTCTTGCCTTTTTTCTTTTTAGTTTTTATTTTCACCTTATTCCTATCCACATATCTCAAAATTATTATTTTTCATCTTTGGTTTTACACCCACAGGGCTGGGGATTTGCCATATAAATCCCTGAAATGCCATAGACCTCTGTGGTGTTACATAAATAATCATCATAATAATAAATAGAAAAAATAAATCAGAAGCCTATTTTGTGAACTCACATTATGACGTTTTGCAGCACTTCTGAATGAGATGTTTATTAATTTGGTACAATAATAAATTGATGCTCTGACATAACATTTTTCTTACTTTATTGTATTCAATACAAAATAAATACTTCTCCTTAGCTGGTTTAATGCAGCACATGGTGCTACTAAGGAGACAGAAGTTCAGAAGTAGTAACGCTTGCAGCATGTATTAGTGTAGTGCACGGTTGTTCAACATGCCATGCTCTCCTTTCACTGACATTTACCCTACTGAAAAAGATGAAAGCTCATTTTTTCACTTTACAATAGTTACAGTTATGACAAATGAAGAATATATATATTGTGGCTGCGCATAAAGAGAGGGACCACAAGAAAGAAGACAATGCTGGGAACTCCAAATGTCCACGTGTGTGTGTGTATGTAGGAAGAGATAAAAAGTAAATCAGCTATCCTTAGAGGCATAGACTCTACCACTGCCTTATACCAATATATATACATACAGATGAACTCTTAGTATGTTCAAAACAATGATCATCACAGATTTCTAAGTGTTAAAATATGAATGAGCTGAGATGAGTTAATGGAAACTTAGAAAAAGACAACTACAAACTATATACATGTTGTAAACTAAGGCATTTGGAGTTTTAAAAAATATTAACACAGGGTTAGCCTCAAAGTTGACCAAAATCTCTCATAAAAAATGCTGACTCCATGCAATCAAAATCACTGCAAAAGTCTACTGTTTCTTTGAACATATTTTATGAAGAAACTTGGAGGTATCTTTGGGATGTCCTGAATCCTGATCTCCCATTTTCTCTCCTGATCCTGTCTGGTATCCTCCTGAAATACCCAACTGGTGGTGTCAGCAACATGTGTGGCTCCTTAGCTCCACAGACCACCTAGGAGCACCTCTCTCAGTTCCCTATTCATCCATTTTTCAAGCTTTAAAAGGTGCATGAATTAGGTTGGGAAAGCAATATCCATTTGGCAGTAACTGCTGCAGTGCATGTAGACAGAAGAATAATTCATCAAGACAAAATAAAGTGGTATGTTTCAAAAAAGTAAGGGAAAAACTAACAAGAATGTTCTTCTAGCTGGATTTCTAAAGGCCTGGATGTGAGGTCTGAATAAAAATACAGTCCCCAGTGAGAATACATTACATCTCACAAATGCAATGAAAATACTGCCTTTTTAAAATAGAGTCCAAGGACACCTGATACAACGTAAATATTTCTCAAACCTTTAATCTTGCAATCACAGTCTCCTTCATCCATCAGCATCTCTTTATAAACCTTTTCTTTTCTGGCTGGTGAGATTGATAAAGGGAGAAACCACGATGGAGCTGCCTTTAATTTCTTCGAAAAACTGCAAGATGGAAGAATAATTGAATTCAGTCAAGGGCAATGGTATCTGTTTATAGTGTTTTTGTCAAAACCCGGTGAGATTCAATGATTTCTGTTTTCCATGGTCCATGTCTTCCACCCTTGCAACCACGTAATTTAGAGGTCAGAAACAGACTTGGCTTTGGCAGCCTGGGCTCTACACTGCTGTATGACTTGCTACACTGCTGTATGACTTGCAAGAGATGAATCAGACTAGGGACTAGGGACCAAGCATCAAGCTCTCTGGGTATTTCAGTGAGACTCCAACACCCCAGTCCAAATCTGAGTCTTATTTGGGTATCTGGAGCTATTGGAAGTCTTTTGCATGCATCTGCCTTTAAATTTTTTCTATTGCATAGCTGTCACCAGTCTTAAAGTTTGGTTTCCCCCTTTATAACATTAAGATAATAAGTATAGCATTCACACATAGGCCTTCAAGACTTGTGCTTGAAAAATGTTAAATACAGAAAAGTAGCTTTTGCTCAACACTCCATCAAAACCACCCCATCTTGCTACACAGTAGAGGCTGAAGAAACTTGGTTCTTTTAAATAACTCCAAATTTCAAACTGTTTGATTTTAATTTCCCATGCCTGATGCATCACACATTTAAAAATTTAAAAAAAAAAGGAGATTAACAACTAAAGAACAAGCTTTCAACAATTAGCATAAAGCATGCTTATGTTCTTTACCACTCACATGCTATTAGAAGTGCTGTGGTCATGACACATCTGAAAAGTCATTATTCATGTGTGGTTAAGGTTGCTGGACATACTTCCACTTCCACCCCTAATGCGGGCTGCCTGCAGTACAGTGTCTGACTAAGACCCTCCAGTGCTACTCTTTAACTATTGTTTTTTCTTTTTCACTCAAGCATCATTTCCACATTTTAAAAATAATCTAGATAAATATTAATTTTTCATATAAAGCTTGTCCATTCAGCTTCTCATTGCAGCTTCTTAAGAGTTTTATTTCACTATGAACATGGCTAGAAACAACACATATTATAGGCATAAAGGATAATTTTGACAGCATTAATCCAGATGTCTACTAGACATAGAGAAGTCATTGTTGTATAAAATGAATGTAAATAAGATTAAAATCAAGTTAAGTTCTGCTTTCTGTTTTAAAGCTACGACATCCCCAGCACTTTCAGTTCTCAAGAAGTTACAAATGTTTTTATATGTGCGCTTGCATCATCTTTGGCAGAAACTTGGTTGAGACAGTTTTTCCCATGCTCACATTCTGAAGGGAAGATAAAAGAGATCTTTCGGCTGTCCCATATTCATGATTCGTTCTAAACATTTTTTAATTGTTTTGCCTTCTGGAGCCTCATTTTTAATTTAAAGTGGATGTTTATCCTGGGTTGTCCCCTAGAACTCTAAGGGTTTTGTATGGCATGTGCTGCTTCCATTCTTGCGCAGACCAGCTGGACCTTATCTGTAGCATCACAGACCAAAAAAAACCTATTATGATGCTGATTTAATTCTCTATCATGGTTTTGCATAATTCTAACGGCAAGGATGTTTTTAAAGGCATGCTTGAGTTCAAACTGATTTAGTTCAAGATAGACCATTAAAGACTGTTTTAAAGACATTTAAAATATGTACGTGTGTAAACATATACACATACAGAGAAAAACATGTTATTAGACTCTACCAAATTTTGCATATGTTTTCTATCTTTCTTACAGTATGGATTAAATGAAAAAGAAGAAAATCAGCTTAAAATGTCAGGGTTAGTAACCTGCTTTTTGGCAGAAATTTATCTTCTTGATAACATGCATTTTTGTAGCTGTTAGAAGGACAGTTTCTTTCTGGTAAAATCTTATTGTATGTCCAAAATTAGGAAATGAGTACCTGTATAAATGGCATACTCATTTGAAGGGCCATACTTCTGTTCTCCCTATAAACCAGAAGGCACGTTAACATTCTTGCAATCCAATGAGGAAGGGATTCCCAAATCAGTTCTACCATGGAAAAGACATTGGTGTTCAAAGCATTCAGGACAATTCAGATATTTATTTATTTTTTAACTTTAGGGTTTTTTATTCAGAGACAGGCTGTGCAAAAGTTACATCAGTGATAAATCAAGTCTCAGAAAACAAAATATGATGGAAAAATGAAAAGTGCTACTTGTGCAGCTTTAAGATATTCCTTGGATTACAACGTCAGGTATACCACTTCAGCATGAATGCCCCAGCTACCTTGCAGCAGCAAACAAACTAAAACTGTATTATGCATGAGGACTCTGATATTAAGGAAGTGTTTATTCTGACTGTAAATGCAGGAAAGTAGGTTATGAGAACAGATAGTTAATATTTTGCATTATAAAAAGTATTTTATAATATTTTATCACCTGATTCATTTACAGTGAATCCTGAGTTAGAGGTGCCCATGCTGTTTGGTTGGAAGAATATCTGTGATTGGGATGCAAGGTTGGCTGAGATTTGACAGGACTCATTAGTTCAGGTGCAGTGATGTGTAAATGCATCATACCTCTTCCAGGGTTAACTAGTGTTAGTGTTCCAGAACTAGTATATCTGGGTTTTGTGCATCGATCAGAGTCTGTGACATTTATAAGCTGCCTTCATGAAGAGACAGACTGTGTGACTCCACAACCTGTTCTCACTAAGAGGAGTACTTCTTGCTATTGAGAATACTCTTTCTGCTTTCTCGGGAAGCGGTGTGGGTCCAGATCTGAGCACCATGGATGACACCTAATTCAGCTTCTAGAAGCGTTTAATTGATTAAGCATAAATGCACAGATGCAGACTGCGCCAGCACTGCATCTAAGCAAATACTTGGTCCTAGACCACAGTGCAAAGATAGGCTGGCTCTATAGGGAAGAGCTGACAAATGTTACAGACAGAATAAAACTACAGCTGGATTCAAGCTGACTCTTGCTCGCTCTCTCTCTCTCTCTCTCTCTCTCATGTCTGCTCCCCAATCCTTGAGATTAGAGACGGGCTCACTAACAAAGACATGACATAACACACCCAAGTAATAAAAGTCTCTCTGGATCACGGAATCTGGGAGAAATACTGCAGAAATGTCCCATAAGCTTGATTTACACTGAATTAGCTTCATACTATTTGTAAGTATGTATATAAATACGTAACTATTTAAGTACTTTGTACTTTTTACAGATTATATTAAGTCCAAAGATGTTTCAGTTGAAAATAAAAAATTAGGAGTTTTGTATGCCACTAGTAGGCTTACACTGGGAACATTTTATTCTATTTCCATTTCTACGTACTTTTAAGGATCTGTAGTTTTTGTCCATTTGTCTCGGTTCACTGATGTCCTAGATTAAGCACAAGTGTGACTGCTTTCATTATCCACATGAATATATAACAGTCTTAGAAAGAAATTGTAGACGCTTAAATGCATATGACCAGGAGGCATGGCAGCTAATAATACCCGATGTCTCACCCAACGGAGTCCCTCTTAATAGTACGTTGCCATGTTGCCATCCAGTAGTGCTCTCTGCTCTCATATTCCTAGGATGACCGCACAGGAATGCCTATCCAGGCACTAATCATTACAGTATACAAGAGTTGAAAAGGTGGAGTACCCTATCCATTAACTGATCCCCCAACCAGGGAGAATCCCAAATGGAACAGGACCAAGAAATTGTGCCCTGCATTCTCTAGCATGCCAGTACACAACCAATGATTAAAAAAAGGCTTCCATAGGTGGTATGACTTAATGTCAACGCACCCCCCATCTCTGACATACTGGCTTCCAACACTGTTCATGTTTGCTGATTGAGACAGTCCAAGATGGCTCTCAGAAAGCTACAGATCCAGCATTTTACTGACTGAAATGCTTCTGGAAATAGTGCTGAAACAGAATGTTCCCTCGTAGTTGCTCAATCTTCTGACAGCTAAAACTGATTATATGATTACGTGATCAATTGATTATGTATTATCTCTCTTTCCTTTTTTTTTTTTTTTTTACGTTTACGCTGGTTCTCATCCAAAGCAGAGCTTACCCATTCTTTTGCTAATAAATTCTTCCTAAATTCTTCTTAAGAGTTTTGCCCGACACTTCTGAAATCTGATTATCATCTCCTTGTTACCCACTTCCTTGGTTATTTTCTGTGCTACGATTAGGCAATTATTTTTAAAAACAATTTTTAAAAAGACCTGCTTTTTATCCTATCATGACTAGCTATTGTATATGCTTTTGCTTCTTTCAGCCTTTGCTCTCAAATAATGTGCCATTCTTTAATACCGGTTTAAACAGACATATAGTTGCTATAAAAACAAAAGCTAGAACTGATAACTAGCCTTGGGTGTGTTGTATAGGACGTCATAAAGACTGGACTGGCCTAAGCCTACATCTTCACTTTAACGTATTTTTTAAAGTCATATAAATTCAGAAAATGCCTTTTCTAAACTAATCTACAATCTTAGTCTGCATTGTCCCACATAAATTTAAAAATGTAGATATCATACCTCCTCAGATCATGATCTTTCACATGTAATGAACACATCCTGAGACTACTCCTAATCACAAGTGAGCAGAACTATCAACAGTTTTGTAACAGACATATATAATGAGTGTGATCCATTTTTTGTTTTAAGGTAAAAATATAGGGGGAAAGTGAGAAATGTGGCTATTGCATGCAAAATTATGGTATTTAAATTGTCATAGTTAAATATATAAAAAATAATGCAGATATTACATTTAGTGTGGGTTGATACAGAAAATACCTTGATGACTCTGAATTTTCTAATTATTTCTCTTAACTTCATATAGCAAAGAATATTACTACTGACATTTCTAGACAAAGCAGTAATTAGTATATAACCAAAATAGTCATAATTTGTAGATTCTCACAATGAACAGGCAGGTCAATTAATTTGCTGCACATCTCCCCAGTTTATTTCTGTGTAATTGTACTCAGTTTTCCCTACGGATCATCACTACTGTTTTCCACTTAAATTCAGTTATACGTAAGTGAAATACTTACGGAAACAAAAATGCTGGTATTTACGATGTATGAAACATCTTCAGGCCTGGTTCTTATGTAAAATAGGAGTCTTCGCTACTCCTTGGATAACAGAAAGAGGCCAAAGGATATGAGATTATGGTCCTTACTTTTCGAAGCTTCTGATTCAGCTCAGTTCTTCCTGACTGTAACACAGGATGTTTGCTTTTGTGTCACAACACTGCTTTCAGGCTACTGACTTTTGATTTTCTCTAAATGCTGTTTACCACTATTGTGCTAACACTGAATCACTGTCAAATTAAAATGAAGTAGATAATAAATAACTCCCAAATAGCATGTATTTTTGTTCAAATCATGACTGAATGCAATGATCTGTGAACAAATTTTATAGTCCTTAGGCAAAATGAGTCACTTCTGTATTCTTCCCTTTGTATAGATGTAGAGTCCCATCTTACAGACACTAATTTGTTCTATCACAGGGACCCTGGACTTTTAGTGTAGGTGTGGTCAAGTATCAAGAATTTGAACCTCAAATGAGATTTATCTATCTGTGGGGTTGTGTATTTTGTTGCTATGTATTTCAGAGACTTCAACATTCAATCAGACAACAAAGCATCAGCTTAGCTTACAGCATTCCTTACTACAGAAAGAGAGACAGGATTTTATAAAATGCTCAGTTTCAGCCTGTAATTACTTTGACAGTAAGCCACAGTAGTACCCTTTGCACAGGGCAGACTATGTCTGCAAAAGCACATCTGCAAATTCCGCTACACCTGTAAACCACAAACCAACCTAAAAATTCCCTCTGAAGAATGAAATAAACAATAATGCTTCAGTATGGTAGCTTAGCTGAAAAAAGGTCTATTTCAACATATCTATTTTTTTTTTCTGTTAACCATCTATTCGCTGTAACAATGAAGACAGATAGTGGGAAGGCAACAGAATAGACTCTTCATAACTCCAAATTTCTGAATTTTGAAGAGGCTCGGTTACATAATTACTTTTTAGAAATTATATTGGTCCTAGAGTCAGTATAGTAAAGAAATTCAATTTGGGAATATTCTTATATATCATTTAATCAACTCTACCGTGTTTCATGATAATGTTGTCACAATGTACATTAAAGTACATCAATAGGATAAAAAATATTTGAAATAAACCAGTGGTTTAAATTTCATCATTACCAACTACAATACCCCTCTGCTTCTATGTGTTAGATCCTATGAGTTCAAGGGGTCATCCAAATTGCCTTCACTATGCAGAAAAAACTGGCAGATCACATGTGGAACCACCAGAGCAGCTGACGATCGTATTAGTGTCATGCTATGTGAGAAATTATTTAGTTTTTTGATATTGGGAGAAATCTGGACTTGGTCTACAGTAAAAGTTAAGTCAACTTCAGGGCTGAAGTTTTACCAGAAGACACACAGCATTTCACCCAGGCTCCATCTCTCTCCTCTTCTACTAGCATTGATTGGGGTGGCAGATAGTCATGTAGCTGTAAAGCCTCCCACCATAATAGATGTACCCTGGCCTTAAGCAAACTGTCATGCTCCTTAAAGCAGAGGTCTTTCAAATCATATTGCAATAATGAAAGCATTGAAATTCCCTCAGATACTCCACAAAAGTAGGGAGGATTTAAATGTTAATTATTGTAGTTACTATACAGCACAACTAGTGGGAGGCTATGTACAAACTATTGGTTTCTACTGTATGCATTCATATTGGTCAGGAGATTCCACAAATACACTGAATCTTTCCAGAAACCCCAAATATACTCTGATCAAATTTTGCCAGACAAAACGAGGAATTATTTTACTTTACCGATTACTTGTCAGCCACTTGTCACAGAAAAGCTTCAGAATGCTAACATATATGTTAAGATATGATAACACATAACATTTCATGTAACACATTAAATAATACATTCCATTGTTGTGAGTCCCTTACCAAAAATCACTATAGCAGAACTCCATAACACAATTATTTGTATTAAATCTCACATGAAATGAAAGAAAAAGGAAAGCGTGGATGGCATCAAAAAACATTTACTTCCCATACTAGATTTACCCTCTGCTGCTATTATGGGCTGATCCAGGACAGCAGCCAAGCACCCACGCAGCCAATTGCTCAATTCCCCCTGCCCAGCAGGACTGAGGACAGAATAAGAAGATCAAAAGAAAGAAAAGTCATGTGTCAAGAAAAAAACACATAGGTGTCTTCAATAGGTGAAGGAAAGGAAAAAAACCCTAAAAATCAAGTGATGCACAGGTGGTCACTCACCACAGCACAGTGATGCACAGCAAGTATCTGAGTGGTGGCCACCTTGGAAGACACGCCCACCCCTCCACCCTTTTTCATCTACCCCCAGTTTTGATTGCCAAGTATGGTATGGAATATCCCTTTGGTCAGATTGGGGCAGCTGTCACAGCCTTGTCCCTTCCCAACCTCTTGTCCACCTCTAGCTTACACGCTGGGGACAGAGGCAGAGCAGGAAATGGATAAAGCCTCAATGTTGTGCAAGCAGTGTCCATAAACAGACAAATTATTAGTGTGTTATCAATATTGTTCTAGCCAAAATCCAAGACACAGGACCATATTGACTCCTACGATGAAAGTTAATTCCATCCCAGCCAGGTCCAGTACAATTGCTCATGTATAATTTGAAGCCAGGCATACTGCTGATTTTTTCACTGATTTAAGATGAGACTTCTTAAAAAACAGTTCATAGTCCAATAATGATATTCCGAAAGCTATTTCCTGCAGATTATGCTCTGTTCACACTTGGATGTTGACAGGAAGAGAACTGTGCCATCAAAATACATCCAAGAATTAGGTTTTCTAAGTTCTTCTCTTTTTTGTATACATGTAGGCCGTGCCAATAAGGCATTGCCACTACAGCAATTACCAAAAGTCTCACTGAAATGGACCAAAACTAGAGACCCTTTTAACCGGTATGAAACATGACAGTTTTGTAGTTTGGCAGCTCTATTAACTACAAGGGGTGTATGGTCCATTTTGCAATGAGAAAAGACAGCCTTTATTTTCGCCACTGAAAATAAAGCTTGTATCCCACACTAGTGCTAGCACTGGTTCTTTATGGGGAAAGAAGGAAGTGGACTTTCCCTCCCACTCGCACTGCCCATCATGGGATATGATGCCGTGTCATGCAGCACAGTCACCGCTGAAGGAGACCTGCCCACTCAGGCCCCAGCTGAGGCCCCTCGTGCCACTCATCAGCCCTGTATGACCACAGCAGGAGCATTTTGTCCTTGGACAGTCCCTGGAAAAGGATAGTTGCCACCTTTTGGCTGTGTGGGGGTATCTGCAGCAGGAATTAATTCCCTGTCACACAGAGTGCTGAGGAGGCCTTGAAGAGGGACTTTTCTTCAGCTCAACGTATAGGCACACTGGAGTCTCCTCCACTATTTTTGATTGAAATAGTGGTTTTGATTGAAACAAGGGCTATGGTAGGCCCTTGTGTTGCTTCAAAAGGAAACCCTCCAAGAGTCATTTTCTCACCAAAGCACATAGAAGTACCAAAAGACACACAACTTAAACATTCACCAAAGGGTGCATACTCCGTTTCTCATTAAAAGAAGCCCACATTCGATACACTTTGATCCTCCATCACAAGAGTGGTGCTGAGCAAGTGGCATGTCCATCGTATAAAGCCAGCCGCCTGCAAGGTGATGCGACCGCCATAGGGACCCAAAACGCAGTGCACCAAGGAGACCCACACCATGGGGGGTCTCACCTACGGCCACATCGGGCGCCACCAAGGGGACCCACCCGCAGGGTCCCGAGCAGCCCCATGTCGCCGGGTCCGTTGGAGTCGGACGCTTCCTTGCTGCAGCGCTCCGTGCCGCGCCGCGCCACCGGGGCCCACCACCCTCCCGCTGGGGCTGCCGCCCCAAAGAGGGGCCGGGGGTACAGCGGCTGCGCCCGCCGAGGAGGAGGGAGTGCGCACCGACACCCCGATGAGGAAGTGGCCGTGGCTGCGAGAGAATACGAGGAAGCGGCGGCACCGGCGGCGCTAAGCGCGGATCCAGCCCCTCTCCCGGCCGTACCTCGACGCGGCCCGGCCCGGCTCGGCGGAGCCGCTCGCCCGAGGGCTGCCTCCCCTCTGGCTCTCTGCCGGCGGCAGTGGCAGCGGCAGCGGCAGCAGTCGTCGGTCAGCGGGAGGAGGCGGCGGCGTGGGGACGAGCGACCCGCGGGGAGCGGTGAGTAGCAGCGCGGGGCCGCCCGCA
>VWZL01005935.1:268328-281930 GCA_013396915.1 Stercorarius parasiticus | reverse complement strand
AAAAAAAAAAAAAAAGAAAGATGATATTTTATTGTATCTTGGTACATTATTGTGGTAATAGGTTTTAAACAAAGCAAAGTGTACACACAAGTAAGGCTTCTGTCTGAACGGTGCGTAATATGTCAAAGATGCCTGACAAAATGTCTTTAAAAATGTGTTTCTTTCGTATCAAACTTGCCTATTTTGATTCCGGGAAATCAACAGTAGTGAATTACTAGAGGTGCTGAAAGTAGTTTAATACTACGAGGCTCATGCCAGAGTCATTTCTCATCATCTCATGTGTTCTGCCAGAATTATTCTATTTTCTTCTTTACCACTATACTGCATAAACTTTGTGTTGTAGTTGGCTAGATTAGTTTGAAATGGTGTTACTTTGGACAAAGATAAGCAATACTTTTGTTAGTGACACAGGCTGGAGTAGACGAGTGCCAAATGGTGTCCCAGACTGGCCAAATTACATGATGTATTGTAAAGTACTTCCATTTTAAAATGAAATTATTCCTTTTAAAGGAATTAACTGTTCATAATTTTGTTTTAATGTTCTTTTCTGTTAGGCTTTAATGCTCTTTTTGTCCACAGAATCTTAGGTCTCCTGAGTCCTTGGGCTGAATCTGCAGCTTAATCCATGGGCACAGCCATCCGGTAGAGCTAGTATCAGCATGAAAAGCTGTGTGTTTTTACAGGCATGGAGGCCATAAACTGTAGCAGCGGAGCTTAGAGGAACTGTGACTTCTTTTTTTTTTCAACCCTCTGTTGAGCATTGAGTGATAAACAGACAAATAAGGAAGTTTGAATGTTCTTTATATTCTGACAGTTATCCTGTGGGCAAGAAAGATTATAGTGTGATGAAGACAAAATAATTTGAACTAAAGGGCTTGGAATCAGTTAGGATGCTCAAAAATGGCTATTTTTGATAATAGATAAAGATAAAAGTAAATAATTGCTTCAGTTTTCACATTCACTTGAAATAACTGCAAAAATCTCGAGAACTATGATTGAAGTGTTCTTGTTTTACTTCTTTTAAAAAATATTAACAGTCTGTCAAAGCAAAGGTGAACTGTGCAGCTCTCCCATTTGCATGGTGGTGTGATTCTGGTAAGAGCAGAATTTGATCTGAAGTCGTGGGAAGACAGACAGTGAAATTTATTTTTAGAAGCAGCTAGTGGGTAGTGTGGAGCACAAAATAACAGTTTAGAAGAGTGATGGTAAAATCATAAGCTGGACTTAAGCACTTTTGAAAATACTGATGACCAAAAAAAGTAATTATGAAGGGACATTTCCTTAGTCTCCCATCCTTTCTTTTGGTTGTTATGCCAGAGGCTTTGGAAGTAGGAGAGGTCACTTCTGAAATGTGTGTTGTGTTCAGAGGTCACGGTCATGAGAATCATAATTATTTTTTGCAAACTACACTTCTTTTTTCCTTCCTAATGCTTTTCCAACACACAGTATTTAGCAGAAAGCAATGAGTCAGTTGTCATTGCTGGTTTGAATATCGTGGCTGTAAGAAATTGTATTTGCATCAGAATCCACTGAAGAAACTAGGTAGTGTCATTCTTTTTCCAGCTTTTTTGGATCGGTGCCTCAAGATCCATTGTGTGCACATTAGACAGGCTGTGCCAGAATCATCTTTCAATTGCATGTGTTTAGTTCCAGAATAACACAGCTGAAAAGGGGAACTTGTCTCTTTTTATATCATAATTACAAGGAATACAACACTTATATTCAAATGTGAGTAATAGTTACAGAAAGATTGTTCCAACGAACTGTTTAAAATTACTTCTTTTTTAGTTAAAGGTAAACACATGCTTAAATGAGTTACTTCACTAGGGCTTGAGTACTTGTACTATTCAAGGTGCCTATTTAAAAGCTGAAGATGGTTTTGCAGGAGTTTGTGAGCGTAAGTAGTAAGCTACAGTCATAAGAATGAAAACTTATCACCTTGCAAGGATTTGCAGGATCAGCTTCTTAATTTCTAATTTAGGGAAAAAATAGCATTTTATTACAGGGAAACAGTTTTGTAATCCAATTTATCAGTGGTTTTCCTTGCATTTGACAAAAGAAGAAAATGTTGTGGGAGGAGGTGATGATAGCTCACTTTGTGTCTCAGCTGGAATTTCTAGAAACACATTTATAGAGGAACATTACTAATATTTGCAGCACTTTTACAGAAAAATGTTATTAATTCCTGCAGTTTAATTTACGCCCTTTGATCACTCTTGTGAGAAAAAGAAGCCCTGGGCTTTGCAGGATCATTCTTGTTCTTGTATGCAGTAGAGAATAATACAGTAGACAATTATTACTATTTATTTGGGGCATAGTAAAAATAATTTGATCACAAAGTTGTTAGTGTTTGCATTGTCCTCCTTTGCTTTAAGGTTTCAGCAGCAATGTTATGTTCTTGATGTTGTCTATCTTTTAATTTCATGACAGAGGGTAATATGGAGGCTTACAGTTAGGCAGAAGAAAACCTTTTGCTGCTGACTTCTGCATTGCTTGTCAGAGTGATGGGGAAACATCAGCACTGCAAGTGCAAGCAGTGTGAAGGAGCCTGTGTGCTTCTGCATCAAAAGAAATTATTCCAGGATTTGCTGTAGGAAAGGATAATTGATAAATATTCATAATGTTTGACACAAAATATCACCTGCCTCAAAGAAATAGAACAAAATGTTGTAGTTTGTCTTTACATTCCAAAGTTAAATTAGGTCATAACTTCCTGTCCCTGTACATACAATGGCTAAATGACCACTTCTTCAAACGTGGTTGTTGTAGAAAGGAAAGAAAGGGGAAAAATATTTTTGAGACTTGCAGGGATCCTAATATTCTAAGGAGACTCCAGTATATGCAAAATACCACAAGCCTTCCCTTTGTAACAGGTACCAGAGCAAATAATAATAAATTAACAAGTATTAGAACCTAAATAACCATTGTATAGGAGTATGGTACAGATAGTTTGTGCAGTTTCACTATCACTCAATTTGTAATTAGCTGATGTTGGAATGTATTGATTTGACCAGCTAGGACTACCCTGTCATTTCTCCAGCTTTGTCCTAATTTGCTTTGGGACAGTGTTCTTCAGAGCAGATATGCGATGCCAGCTATCCTGAACGGACAATATGTCCGACAATATGTCCAACAACTTTTCTTGCTTTCAAAATGCAAGGAGACAACTCCAGTCGTTCATCACTGGCCCTCAGTAGAGGTAAGATGTGAGATGCTAAAAGCTTTTATAAAGACGTAGGGCTGGTGGCACTGTAGTATGCAAATCCAGCCATGTAAATCCATGAGGCAACTCCTAGGCTGGGGATAGAATCACAAGTGTGGTTGGAGGTAGCTAGAGAAAACACAGGCAGGAAGTGTTAGAGTAGAATACATACCAAGGAAATGGGCATACAATTGCCTGAATATTTTAACATCATCAAGTAAAAAAAAATAGAGCCTTTTTTTTTTTTTTTTTTTTTTTAGAGGCTTAAAAATCCCTATCTTGTGCAACAGATTCAGTAAAATAAGTAAAAGGACCAGGGGTCATCATTAAATACACCAACCGCAGCCTGTCCCTGCTCTTCTTGGATAGTCTTTATCTTATTTTTCTCCCCTATTTGGATAAAATAATGAAGTAAGTGAGAAAAGAAAAGGAAAGAACCACAAAATTTTTTGAGACCACAGCCTCTATAACACATAGAAGCCAGTGTACTGTTTCTTTCTTAGCTAAAGCCAGTGTAACTGAGAGCATATGTGGGATGCTAGAGCTAAAATGCTAAAATGTGTGTTGCTGCTACACATGGAGTGTGTAGGTCTGCTTTTAAAAATTCTAGTGCTGATTTCAAAATTGGTTCTACAAATTTCAGGGGAATTTCACTTAGTTTAAAAGAATGTCTTAGTGCTGTTTAGAAACTAGTTTTCTTGGTTTTTTGTGGGGTTGCCTGAAAAATTCATTTCTTAGTCTAGATTGGAAAACTGAGGTTAGAAAAGACAATCCCTTCCCCCACAAACAATTTTAAAATACGTTTCAGGAAAACTTTAACCAAAAAATCCTTTTTGTCATTTTGTTT
Organism: Stercorarius parasiticus; assembly: GCA_013396915.1. Classification (NCBI taxonomy): domain Eukaryota; kingdom Metazoa; phylum Chordata; class Aves; order Charadriiformes; family Stercorariidae; genus Stercorarius; species Stercorarius parasiticus. Next base: position 277,881 of record VWZL01005935.1, on the reverse strand, counting down.
TGGAGAGAACACAGAAAATGAAGCTAGTAAGTGTACAAAGCACTTGTTTATGGTTAAGTTCCTACTCCAGTAAAGTCAGCCCAAATTTGATAACTTGAATAAAGAAAAGAAGTTCACTCTATGCAAAAAAAAAAAAAAATCAAAAACCCTCAAAAAACCACAACAAAAAACCCCACCCCAAACTAAGATTTTGGCAAGGTGAAAATATTCAATATCTAAAATACAGGAAATGTAAGTAAGGGAAGCAACAATAATTTTGTCATCTTTGACACATCTTTGCACAGTATTTTGCTCAAAAGTTAGTAAAGCAAGCAGGGTGCTTACATAAGGATTATTTTTGTAAAACAGATAATGGGATTAGATATCTTTTGAATCAGTGGACCGTCTTGCAAGTTTCTGAGAATGATGACATATTTAAAACGAGTATCAAGAGGAAGAGTGCTGCTCTAAACAGTTATGGTAATGCACACAGCAGGACATCTCAGGATTGAAGTGGGCATCCAGGGAGGCTTTGAGTGACTATTCTGTCCTCAGTTGCCATATGCAGTTAGTATGAAATCTCATGCTGCCTCAGGTGAGCTGAACAGCTCTGTGACAGTCTTCATCCAGTGGATGTAACAAAGATCTGGTCCACAGGTACCGCTATGCACAAAAGTGCAGGAAAAAATCCAGTAAGGGAAGAGTGAACTCAAACCCACTGGAGCCTGCTTTCTACAAAGGACGCAGAGCAGTGTTCCCTTGGAAGCAGTGTTGTGTTGGGGGAGTGATGTTGCTAGTGTGAAATCCAGTTGCGGCTGACTCCCAGGGAGAAGTTTCATCAAATGGAGGCAGGTTTTTGGTATCCTGGTGTAGCAATTCTCTGTAGTGACAACTACCACTGGACCATTTAGCAATGTGACCCTTGATGCCATGCAGAGAATGACACAACATGAGAAAAGAAGCCTGACTACGAGCTATTTTTTTTCCAGCCAGCATTTTGTCATGCAAGAGCTAGGGAAATACTGCCTGTTGGCCCAGAACGCGCTGAGGCCAGGTGCATCCTCTCTGTGCCCAGAGTGATAAACGGGCCTTGTCAAGAGTATTTCACTGGTCCAGGTGCAGCAAATAGGCTTCCTCCGTGGGAGTGGAGAAGGCTCATACCTCTCTTTGCATCGTATTTCTGGAACATTCTCATGTTTTACGTGAGAGGGGACATTACAGTTAATCCAAATGATTTTTTGCTGGCTAAAAGAGATTCCTGCCCGCTAAGAGACTGTTTGATCCTCTCTTTACAGCAATGAGAAGTAAGCTTTAGCTGTGCTGCTTGTTCTGAGGATGCAGGGTGGTATGGGGAGAGGACGCCCACTTAGTCTTTTCTGGACCACGGATTCACTGATGTGCTAATTGGTATTAGGAGCTTTTTTTGCCATGCAGTCCACCTTTCTGATGTACGTGTCCTCACAAAAGCTAGGCAGGAAGAGCTGGCTCCATTGCTGGAGGATACTATTTTTGGAGAGATGCCTTCCTTTGATCTGGCTTCTAATTAGAAAACTATTGCATAGATTTTAAGAAACTGATCCTTGATGTTGGCAGTCTGGCTGTGTGAGCCAGTATCACATCTTGCTTTCAAAAAATAAAATAAAAGTGCTTGTCCTTTCTTCCATACCTCTATGGCTGTGAACTCTTTTTGAGTGTAATTGCCAGCAAGAGATGAGCCATTGTCAGTTATAGTGCCTCTATAACAGAACATTAACCTTGCTATATCCTCCTACCAGAAGCTTTTTAAAGAATAGTGTGGCATGGTTTTTATAGACACTAGAAAGTGGCCCTGAAGAGTCTTGATAAGTTTTGTAGAAACTTGCCTATTCTAGGATTATGAAAAGCAAGTTATTTTTGTTCCTGCAATAATTACTTTATATAAAGCAGGATACTGCAGGCTATTTCAGATGACAGATAACCTGAAAGAGGAACCTGCCTAATTTTGCCACTCCAAGTCACAATGGGGACGGTCCATTGAGTCATCCATTCAGCAACCTTGTCAACACCTTGTCGCAGCGCGGAAAATGGTAGATTAGAGAAGGGTCTGCCAGTAGTATCTTGAATGCTTTCCTTCAGATGTTAGCACATTCCCAGTGGTTCCACTTTTTGTACGGTGGTTTAATAGGTGCCAATCACAGTAAAGTACTTTGCCCAAAAGGGAGCAGGCTTCCATACAAATGATGCCATTTGTTTTAAGGCAGAAATTCTTGCTTTGACAAGAGGCATCTTTAAGCCAGAGGCAATGGTTGCATCTGTGACAGTGTAAGAGTTCCCTGGAAAAGGAGGCACGGGAATGACTAGCAGAGCATTGTGAGGGTGTGTAAGGAAGTGTTAATATTTTTGTGTTGATGGGGCTTTCATTTCTTTTTCTAAAGAGAAAAGAAGAAACAATTTTTTTTTCCTGTTTTTCATAAATGTATGTGAAAATCATAGGGTTTCTACTGCCAGGGAAAGAATAATTCTAATCCACAGATGCCTGGCCTTTTTTTTTTTTTTGTCTCAGTAGCATTCTGAGCTTTTTAAAAGATCAGAGCAGAAAAACCTTCTTAGAGGAAAACTATGACATGTGGAAAGGTTACCAAAGACAGGAGAGTCCCAAATGGAAGGTGTTGTGGAAGAGAGATAATAGATTCCTAGCACCAGTGAAGAATGGATTTTTAGTGATCAATATCCCCCCATGTCCTTAGTATGGAAGCTTATATACGAAACCCCTGAATATCACGTTATTACGTGAACACTGTGGTGCTTTTTCTAAGCATCTGTTTGCCTTATAATAGGTCAGTAATAGTGTTGCCAAGTCAAGTAGTATTTCCTCAGGAAATATTTCAATGGCTAGAGCGCCTAGACTAGCCTGATGATACCAGAACGTCAGATGCAATTTAGAATAAATGAGGGCATTTCTGGCATGTTTCAGTGGAGATAAAAACATCTATATAACTGTCTTCAGTATAGATAAAAATGACTCTGGAAAGCAAATCCAAAGAAAAATATTTCTAAAATCACAATTTTTTGAAGCTAATAATAATTTTAGGTGTGTTTGTGATTTTTTCTCAGTTCATTGGATGAATAACTCTGATGCAAGAGGTGAGGTAAATGGTGTTTTCCCTAAACCTAGTAGATGAAGCATCAATACCACCTGTTCATCAGGCAGATTTTTCTTCTAATGTAGCCAAAATGCTGAGAATTTACATGAACAAGGGCAAATATTGCTCTCTCAAACTGAGAAAGGTGCTAGCAAGGCCACTAACTCTCAGAATCATAAGAACACCCAAAACTTGCCCCACAGGTCACTGATGGTGTTATTTGATCCAGGCTGTGAACTTGCCAGCGGAAAAGTCTTCTGGGCCCAAAGCTACCACATTCCCTATTTGTTCCCAGGCAGACTTTAATTAAGCTACAGTTCTCTTAAAGAATGCATCTCAGTGTTCAAAAATCCTAGCAGGAACATTTTATCCTAAAAGCATTGTAAGAACTTAGAAATATCTGAAAGAAAGAAAATGCTTCTAAAGCTGAATTGCTACAAAGTAAAATATGGAACTTGGCACCCAAGACAGGTATGTCTGATAAAAGTGCTAAGGAGAGAGACCAATGTTGACGAAGAAATAAAAGTGAAATTTGTTTAAAAACTGACAGATACACTTTGTGTATCCATCAGCATTGCCTGGGCATGTGTGTGGAACAACAGGAAAGCCTTTAGAGATGAAAGAAGGCATGTTTTAGAGTCTGAAGTGCAGGGAAAAAAACAGTGCAGCATAATGCTTAGATTGTCGGTAAAAGGGTGCAGAGATCAGAGACTGATTGCATGATGAAAACTTCTCATGGAGAAGCTAGAGAAAACACACGGAGAAGGAGGCCCAAGCATGAGTGATGGAACGGTTGCTGTAGGCTGTAAGCTGGTTCAGATGCAGCAGGGGGAGGCTGAGACATGCTGCCTTTGGCAGCATACTGCTTTTGGCATCAGTACACAGCCAGGGCACTTCTCTGAGGAAGATCAGCATGCTGGAAGAGACAACTTGGTGATGCCATGTATGTCACCTTTCGCTTTGAGACAGTACTACACATATCTCTTTCAGTACGATGAATATGACATTGTCACTCTCTACAAAAGTTGTAAAAATCCTCAATGTTACCAGCTGAATTACATAAGATTTCAAATTTTTTTCAGTAGGAAAAACCTTCAGTCAGAAGGTTCACCCTAGTGTCCCAATCAAGCTCTAGTTTGACTTGAGAAAATGGTATTCTGCCTCATTTCCTTCCCTAATGGCTTACTTTTAAGCATTTACTGTGTTCTTCCTTTGTTTCTATATAATTTTCTCATAAATTTTTTTCTCCTAAGTTCTGGATAGAAACTAAATGTTCATGTTTATGCAGGAACCTAAAGAAGACATTTAAAGGTAATCTGATGAATCAGATTAAGACCACCATTCAGCTGCCAAGACAGACTGGAAGATGATTTTAAAGGTCAAGAAATGAGAATACAATAACTGTTTAAATTCATTTTATTTGTTAAAACACTATAAAAATGTAAATATTTGATTAAGTGTGAGGCAATAATAATGGATTTATACCTTGATGATAATCAGGTCAGAATTTACATCACTTTTGAGTATACCATTAAGATTATACTAGACCCCGAAAGTACTAAAATATTTAATACACTACATGAAGTCACCACCAAATGTATATTTCTAATTCTATGCATGCTTAATTCCTTTCAGCTTTGATGTGTGTTACATAAGGTGGAAATGTAGGAAAGAGTCTTAGAATGAAAAATTGTAGTGCTGTTCACAGGGGCACACTTCTTGATTCAAGAATCTTATTTAAACAAGAATTTTAGAAAAAAGTGCATATTCTCATTGTTTTAATTTTTTTTTTCCTGTGTATGACCAGAGAACTGTTGAAGTTACAAGTTGGGCGCTTAAATATCACCCTGTGCTAGAACAAATTGTTACAGTTGGCATATTTTCATCATTCTGCACTGTCTAGTGAGCCTTTCTTATGTCTTTTGCATGCAAAAGATACTTCCTCTAAACTTTACTCCTTTACTTTCATATTTTCCTCACAGAATACTACTTTGAAAAACAAGGGAAGGGAGAAAAACTTAACTGTTCAAATAAAGAGCTTATTTGGAACAGCGTTTCACCACTATATGGCTTTTGATCTTTTGTCACACTTCAGTCATTTTAGTCATTAAATAGTCATTAAATAGCTAATCAATCAGCCATCCCCAAGTCTCCTTACACATTCTTGTTTTGTCTGTGTAGAAAGATTCATACTCTTATTTAGAATTTTTTATGTTAGAGTGGAAATCAGTACCTCTGTAACACTATGCTTACTGCTATGCAAATCTTTCAATAAAACAATTATTCTACCTTTATCGTTGTCTAAATATAAGAAATGAAGGAGAAGCAAGCTAAGGGTAGCAGTAAGGTCAGCACAGATTCTTTCTAACACTTTCCATTTGAGTTTTCCTGAGTTACACTCCTCTGTTTTGTAAGAATGTTCCACTTCCCTACATGCATGATGTGTGAGATGCTAAATTCTTGCATTATGTCTGGGGTACCCACTGTCTGCAACAGTGAATGGGGAAGCTACCTGAGGGGAAGTGGGTACCTAATTTTCCTATGTATTTGCATAATATTTTTTTAATTTCATGTAAGATAACAGTGATATTTACTTACATTTGTAACTTCCTGAAAAGTCAAATTTGATGGCTATGGAGAGAGTTGCACTGTAGACCCTCTTTTACTGTTACACTCAAGTGAATCTCTTAAGTAACCAGCCGCACTTCCTTCAGCCCTCTCAAGGGTAAAGCCTTACATTCAGCCCTCTGGGGACTTAATTTCCATCTTACAGCCTCACATTTGTGACTGCTGACTTGACAAGCTCAGCATTATTTGTCCCCTGGAGGAATATAGAGAAGTGTGAATCCAAATACATTTTCTTCTACTCTATTACTGATCCTAGAAGGGTATTAAACTCCCAAAAGGAGGCAAGATTTCGAAAGTCCAACCAAAAAAGAACAGCCGTCTCAAACTCAGAAATTCTTTCAAAATAGATAAGAATTTTGTAATCATCATCTGATGTTTTGTGCTTCCATGTCCATGGGACATGTCCATCAGTCCAAACATCTCCTCATGTTGCTACGCACTGAATATTCCTCATATATTAGACATGGTAGAGAAACCTTGCCTGAAATCCATCAACATTAACCTGTTTTGCACAAGTAAATCAGGCCTTTGTTGTCTGAAGCAGTTACAAATAAATTGCTTGTGAAATCTAAGAGATCATAAGGATACTGCTGTTGTTCTTCCCATGATAATTGAGAAATCTCCATATTTTATAAACTTGTCGTAGCAGGCCTTCTTATTTATTTGAGCTTTGAACTTCTCCATTTTACATTCTGAAGAATTAAGAGGTAGTCCCTCATCACTGCCACTGCCATTTCATCTAAATTGCAACCAGTGGATTTTTTTTCCTCAGTTTTAGGAACTATAACTTGTAAAAAGGAACAACATTTTTAAATGTATCTGTCAGAGGAAGGCATCAGGTATAGTGTCATAACATCCTTTAAAAGAAGTGAAGAAAATATATTGTTTTTCCTTGGCCTTTAGCCAAGATGTTGACTATAAACTCATAGGAGTATGAGAAAACAAAATCAGATGTGAGAGTTGTTCTGACTGATCTGTGAAATGCGGATTTCTATAGAAGAAAATTTTCATGAATTCGGACTACTGAATTTGCCCCATTCCAGACAAAACTTCAAGTTGAAGTAGCAGAGTGAGAACGGTCAGCAGCTGAAACCATACAGTTCTTACCCGGCTAGAGGAGACCAATACTGAGCATTGCCAGTGGAAGTTTCTAGTATACCTTCCAAAATATTGCCTTGATGTTTTTCATTATTTAATTACAAACTTTTAATTGATATTTTACAGGAGAAGCTTATGGTAATTTTATATATGACATGTAATGACATATATTTTCATTAAGAGACAAAAGGCTGTACCCTTGCCTTTTTGTAAGAAGTGATAATACTCAGGAAAGAACTTGAAGTTTTATCTATATTTGCTGCCTCTTTAGTTTTATACATAAATATTAACTCTCTCTGGAAGGCTCTATGTTTTTAGTTTAACTTTTGTAGGGAGTGTAAGGATTAAGTCTCCTGCATATGAGCTGGCTTGTGTTCATGGACTTTCTGATCTGTGTGAACTCAAACTCCAAATGAGTCTTCAACAAATGCCAGTGAAACAGAGCAGTTTTTTAGTGAACACTGTGTCTCAAGATCATCGTAAACCAAAAGCCTCTTACTGGTTATTTTTAAGACAATAGAACATTTGCCTGTATTCTAGGTCCTGGAAATAGGCATGCAGCATGCCTGAGAGTTACTGTCCTCTTGGGTACCATCAGATAGATGCCTAAAGTGGCCAGGTGAAGGGGAGGAATCCAGGGGTGGCACTTACATTGTTCTCATGACGATGAGATGCAAGTAACTCTAATTTAGGGCATAGGCAGCATGACTAAACCTACAAAGTGTTACTTTTTCTCTCACATTTTGGCCCAAGTGAGAAGCACACATAACATATTGATAGGCTTCTAGGAGCTGGCGTGACTGTTCTTACAATTGCTTGTTGCTGTCTTTTTGGAGGTCATTTTGTAGGTATGGTTAGGAAAGTCAAAGAAACCAATCTTGCACCTGGAACAGCCATTTTTACTGCTGTTTCTTTAAATGTGTTGTTCAAGGCTTGTATCAGGAAAACGCTAATCTCCTTATAGAGGGGTCTGTAGTGCCAGTAGTGCATTATTGCCCACAGTCTTCATCTCAGAATTATAAGAAGTCTTTATGATGCTCTTACTTCAGAGCATCCAGCACCTTAAAGAGGAGATGCATTATAATGTTTTGTTGTGACTGAAATTTACCAAAGAATGATGACTTTTTGAACAAATGTTCTGGGCAGTTCTGGTACATCATAGGCAAGTTGGTCCTGCAACTATACAAGTTGCTGCAGCCAAGTCGTTATCTGTGCTGGAATGAAGACTCTTCACAAACTGGGGATTGTGGAGTATATCGGCCATGGCTGCTGCTAAGAGAGGCAATAGTGTCAGTAAAGAATCCAAGATGCCTAAAACAGACCTATCACAGACACCTACTTTTTACCATTCAAGACTCCTTCATATCTACTGTTTCTTCAAAATGTTTTTATCTGACCATCTGTACTATTGTCCTTCTGGGGGCCAGAGTCTCCTTTGGCTTTTGTGGTATTTCTTGTACTTGAGAGAATTCTGAATTTCCTGTGAACTGCTAGATGACATTTCAACTATTTTTGCCTGGTTTTCTAAAGAAACTGGCTCATACAGTCACCATCAGGCTCTTCCTGATAGCTTTTTACTTTTGGCCTAATTTCTCTGAGGAGAGGGTCTCATGGATAGTCTGATCAATCATAAATGGAAATAAATAAATGTGGCCAGAGGAGAGCAAGCCAACACAGTACCTCCATTGAGTGAAAGCATGAGCTCAACATATGCCTATTTTTATAAGCCTGCAAGCAGTAGCTGCACCATGTGTTTTCCTGCTGTCCAGTAGTTAATGAATGAGAAGTAAGCTGTGGGTGCCTCTTTCCAGCTCACAAGGAGAGCCCTCAGGAGGTCGTGGCCTCCCTCTCCCACAGCATTCCAGGGCTTCCTTGGCTTTTCTGTTCCTAGCACCACAGAAACTCCAGCACTTTCCATGCCCCTCTTGGCAGGACATGGTGTCAGGCGCCAAAGAAGCCATGCAGGAGAGCAGTTCTGCTGCAAGGTGTGGCAGCACGAGCCAGTTGCCCCAGGCAGGGCTGGTGTCAGTCTCTTCCCAAGTGTGATAGGATGAGAGGCAATGGCCTCAAAGAATTTCTTCTTCATAGTAAAGAAATCTAAATCTCCCCTCTTTCAGTTTTGTCGTGGTTTTGGCCAAATTGGCCAATGGCTGGTGACAGAAGCTCTCCCCCAGCCTCTCGTGCACAGGGAGGAGGGGGAGAGATAAAGAGAGATTTACAAGTTTAGAAGAAACTAAACTACTTTAATGAAATATTAATAATGAAATAAAAAGGAAAATAATGAAATAGATACAGTATATACAAAACCATATTAAGCTCCCAGGACAATGTCACCGGCAGGTACTGGGGAAGTCCCAAGCTGGACTCAGTGACGGGTGGGAACTGGGTTCCAGAGTTGGAGTCAGGAACACACCAATCAGGATCAAAGGCAGATGAACAGACAGGGTCCTCCTTGGACGTCAGCCACTGAAGGAAGAGAGAGAGTTGACCCTTTGATCCCTCAGCTTTTATACTGAGCATGGGGCAGATGGGATGGAATACCCTGTGGGTCAATTTTGGGTCACCTGTCCTGTCTGCTCCTCCCTGCAGGTGGGACCCCTCTGCGCTTTTCCACTTCCAACCATCTAACAGGGCAAATAACGAAATTAGCTCACCTTGGTTGTTATAGCAATAAGTATAATCAAGAGCTTCTCTGCATACCATTCCTTGGCACAAACTGTCTTATC
>VWZL01005935.1:252908-268266 GCA_013396915.1 Stercorarius parasiticus | reverse complement strand
TCCCAAAATAACTTCTTTTTATTTCCGATCCCCAGCAGAAATTTCCCTCCCATGTTCCCCCACTGGCTAGGTATTCCAGGGTTTACAGCCTATTGGATTCACCTAAAACTACTTCCGTTCGCTCCGTCTCTGTTTACTTCTCCCCATCACCCCTCCTAAACCCCGTACTTCACCTGTTTATTTCTTCCATTTTTTGGTATTATTGCCCGCGGTAGCTGGTCTCAGTTAAACATTCATCCTCCCGTTAAACTAGTGATCAGCGTAGACTGGTTTCTCCTTTGTCTAAGGGATGAGCATTCTTGCATGTCTCTTGATCAGCCTTTGAGTTGTTAATCATTCCCTAGCTACGTCATTGCAGACTGGCCAAGTTGTTCCTTTGCAAAAACAATACTTAGATTTTTACAAGTAGAGGGGCAGAATCACTTCCCTCGACCTGCCGGCCACACTTCTTTTGATGCCGCCCAGGATGCTATTGGCTTTCTGGGCTGCAAGCACGCACTGCCAGCTCATGTTGAGCTTCTTGTCCACCAGCACCCCAAGTCCTTCTCCTCAGGGCTGCTCTCAAGCCATTCTCTGCCCAGCCTGTATTTGTGCCTGGGATTGCCATGTCCCAGGTGCAAGACCTTGCACTTGGCCTGGTTGAACTTCATGAGGTTTGCATGGGCCCACCTCTCAAGCCTGTCCAGGTCCCTCTGGATGGCATCCCTTCCATTCAGCATGTCGACCGCCCCACACAGCTTGGTGTCATCGGCAAACTTGCTGAGGGTGCGCTCAATCCCACTGTCCAGGTCTCAAACAAAAAATACTAAACAGCACCGGTCCCAGTACTGACCTCTGAGGAACACCACTCGTCACTGGTTTCCACTTGGACATTGAGCTGTTGACAGCAACCCTTTGAGTGTGGCCATCAAGCCAGATCCTTATCCACTGATTGGTCCATCCATCAAATCCGTGCCTTTCCAATTCAGAGACCAAGATGTCAGGTGGGACAGTGTCAAACGCTTTGCATAAGTCCAGGTAGATGACATCGGTTGCTCTCCCCTTACCTACCAATACTGTGACAACATTGCAGAAGGCCACCAAATTTGTCAGTCATGACTTGCCTTTGGTGAAGCCATGTTGGCTGTCACCAATCACCTCCTTATTTTGCATGTGGCTTAGCAGAGATTCCAGGAGGATCTGCTCCATGATCTTGCATATGATTTTTGCATATAGTATTTTATGCAGAAACAATGTTTGGTGGTGACTTACTGAGGACTGCCGCCTTTTGTCTCTTCAGTTACAGCTTTCTTTTGCAATTAATAACCGAAAGATATATTAGTAGATCATTTGGGTCAAGAACATGAAGTCTCAGAACAGAGACATTTAAATGGGAAAGTAGAGGGAAATTTTGTCAACAAAAATGCCAGAAAGATTGAGCATAGTATGTGATCTTAAACCAGTAACTTTTGGGTGCAAACCACAAAAGTAATAAATAACATGCTGCACACAGCTCTGTTTTGTAGGGCTGCAGCAGCTGTGCAGCTTTAATGTCTCCCTTCTTTGGAAAGGTGGGAAGAGACCAGAAGATCTGCATGTGTGGTTTGTCCTGACTGTGTCCTGTCTAGTTTTCTGTACCATATGAACCTTGTTCATTTGACTTGTGTGTTCCACCCCTGTCTCCTCCATCTTCTTCACATATATACAGAGCAGCAGATGATTTTCTCTACTGTTTCTTGACCCAAGCAGAAGAGACAGCAGATCAGCTATGGTCCACTGATAGGCCATATCTGAACTAAGCAGTAGGCATACCACAGCTCTGCCTGCTGCAGAGCTGCCAGAGAAGGTGTCAACCTGAAGTACTGTGTGCCAAAAGGCCCTAAGTTTAGATGCCCATTCCTCGGTTACAGCTTTGCACTATGGACCCTCCCTTCCACCTGTGCTCATGTATCTCAATTAATTACTTTGGCTAGCTGCAAGATGAGAGGTCCATTTACCCCCGCTCACATACATCCTGAATTTAATGATGATTCTGTAGACTGCTGCATGACTTCCCTAAAATCATGCTCTTCGTTTAACTGTGAAGGGCACAGTTAAATGCTATATCCTGCACAGTAATAGAAACAGGAACTGAACTTCTGATCCTTTTGTCTGCTTCTAGGCAAGGTAATGGAAGGTGGGAAAAGAGAGCTGCAGTAACCTGAAAAAAATACAGATAACAGTATTTTGTAGGTTCATGGGTTCATGGGTTTCATATTCAGTATGTATACATTTTACTAAGAAAATATGCATTGGAAAAAAAAAGAATACAAGATGTGCAGGGATTCTGTAAATACAAAGAAGCAACAGTGTTTTTCCTTTGATATACTTGTAGTGTTATCTAGTTAGCCTAAAATCCCATAATAAACTACAGATAACAGAGGCTGTCACCTATTTTTTATACTTGAGAGTATTTCACTGTCACTGTCACAACTGAACTCAAAAGACAAGGAAATAAAAATTTTGGCAGTGAAGTTGTGAGGTATTTCCTAAAGAATAAACTTAATCTAACACACAAATAATACGAACATAAGCACCTACTGCTAGTTTTATTCAGCATTTCTGTGTTCTCTGAAAATAATTTTTCAGATGATTAAGTCATTTTACAGATAAGCAGGCAATACTATTTAATGGGATTTTTCTTTTCTTTCTAGATTGAAAGAAGATGTGAGCTGTTCCTAAACGGAGTTGCTTCCTCCTTATGCCCCATAAACTGTAGATGTAACAGTCTATGGCCAGTCCTGATTAAATAGTGATTGGATTGGGGAAGCATTTGGAGGAAATTACCTTTATATAAGTAATTGCAGTGGTGGACCACTTCCTCTGGCAAAAAATGTTTGCAAATACTCTTGCAAGAATATGGGTCTCATTGGTGTCTATATATTCACTTCCTATCCACTTAAATATTATCCACAGGTAGCTGGGGTATTCTTCCCAGTATCTATTAGATAGTAATTTAATTGCTACTAATATGAATAATAAACCAAATTTAGCATTTGCATTCTGATATCTCCTCTTCAATAACTTGAAAGAGACAAAAGTAATTCCAGCACAATACTTGGCTGTCCAGGCAGCATAAATCTGACATGGGATTTAATGAAAATAAATTTCTAGGCTGACAGGGTAGGTTAGAGGCTGGGATAACTCAGCGAAGACAGGAGACAAGAACAGTATTCCTGTAGCTAGAGTTCTATAGAATCCTTGTGCATAGTTTTTTAAAAATGTATCCAAAAATAATATATAGTACTATAATCTCATATATATAAAAGATATATGTATTCAATATATATGAGATTATTCTTATTGTTAAATTAAGAATAAAAGAATTGAAGCCATTTATGTTAAATTTGCTATTGTCCTTCAGAGATGATGAACTTGATTCTCTGTGGTGGTGTTGGTAGTGCGCCTTTGTGTTATTTCAATATAAGCTGTTTGAAATGAAAACTGTTCAAAAATACATCACCACTTTTTTTTTTTCCATTGAAATCCCTGTGGAGAGGAATGTTAACTATTTTAATATAGGACTTTTGTCCGTACTCCGCCCACATACTGGCATAAACTAATCATATAGGCAAAATTATGATGGCACAAAACTGGAATGAAAAACTGTTCTCCCTGAATCTTTCTTACCTACCTACTTCCTTTTATTGGGAAATACCTCAAGGCCAGTACAATAGGATGGATAGAGGCATTCAGGCAAGTGAAAATGTCAGGACCTCTATATGGCTAGGCAAAGGAGCCATATAGAGAAGAGAAGGGTTAAAGAAACTTGTGCAATTACAGGAACTTTTATATTAATGCATAACAGGGAAAAACTTTCTATTTGGATTTAGAAAGACAACTTCTAACAAGATAAAAACAAAAATGTGATCTGCATACCAAAGTATGTTTTAAAATGTATTACCGACATACCATGTGAACTGGCATGTTACTGGTTTATCCTCTTTTTTTCCAAGTAATACTCATGTCTCTGTCTTTGTTTTTCAGATATAGACTACTAAATTTGCCACTTGGAAAAGAAAACAAATGGCTTCCAACACAGCAAATCCTGCTAACCATTTGCCATACTTCTTTGGCAATATTACACGTGAAGAAGCTGAAGAGTATCTGATGCAAGGAGGAGTGAGTGATGGACTGTACTTGCTCCGCCAAAGCCGGAATTACCTGGGGGGCTTTGCCTTATCCTTGGCCCATGGAAGGAAGGTTCATCATTATACAATTGAGAGGGAGCTGAGTGGCTCATATGCTATTGCAGGAGGCAAGTCGCATGCCAGTCCTGCTGAACTCATTAGCTATCACTCAGAGGAAGCAGATGGCCTTATCTGTCTACTGAGAAAACCTTTCAACCGACCACCAGGTGTTGAACCCAAAACAGGACCCTTTGAAGATTTAAAAGAGAACCTCATCAGAGAGTATGTCAAACAAACTTGGAATTTGCAGGTAAATCTGGGCTGATTTTGCCATAAAGTGGTCTTTGAGAAAAATAGATTGCAGTGTTTTTTCCATCTGTTGCTGCAGCTATGTAGTTTTTTTTCTTAATGGAATCATAGCTGTTTGGTTTTGAACATTGGGGGTTTTTTCACCCCTGATACATGCAGTGACTTGGCTGTGAGTGTTTACAAAACTCAAGACTTTTGTGGTGTCTTGGGCTAGCATAGCCTTATGTACCACTGCACTAACTTGTGTCATCAGATTTCCACATGCACCAAAAATTAATAGGTGTAATGAATAAGATACAGAAATGGTTTTTTTGATTGCTTTTCATTCTGAATTTTTATGGACTGATGTACCGGCAGGCTTGGCGACATGGTGACTTGTTTTACATCCTCCCCTTTTAGCTGGCCTTGTTTTTGTGATGCTTATTTAGATTATGTCCATAACAGAACCTGGTTTCTTAGCTGCACACCACTGTCTATATGTCTTCAGTACTGCACATGTCAAGCAGGAATGTTCCATGCTGAGGAAGACAGGCTAGACTTTTACCTTAGAAAGACTGTGAAGAAGCCAGTCTTAACATGGAAAAACTAGTGTAGGAGGCTGCAACAGGAATATTATTTCACCTTGGGAAGCCATTAATTACCATTATGAACTCATGGAGTTAAACTAAGTTTTTCATCTCTTTTGACACTAACAAGTAGCCTTCTGCGTTCTGCTCTGTAAAATATGTGGAGCAATGCCCAAACTAGAAAAGCCTGAAACTTATACTATATTTACTACAAGTGCTGAGATTTGTAGTTTTTTTGATGAGTCTGAGCCCAATCCAGAAGGAAGTTGAACTCAAGTTGAAAGCTGATGAAAGTGGGGTTTTTTGTCCTCAGATTCTGGGCCAAATTTAGAAGGGATAGGTTGTGTTATACCTAAAATATTAACATAGTTCACTCTAAAATTGGGACTGTCCTGCCTGCTTTGGGGAAATTTGCATTGATGTCTTCAACATAGACATGCTGCAACAGTACAAAGTGTGTTCAGTTTATTTCATTAAACTACTGTAGGGTATGTAATATGGAGGTATGTTATGACATCTCAGAGTGACAATCAGTATATTTGGCTACATCTCACTAGCATAAAAATATGATGTGATTTTCAGTTGAAATACTGATATATTAAGGGCTTAATTTACTGGTTATTTTTCCTTCTGGCTTTCAGAGGTGAAGGAAGAATCCCAGCTTTTTTGGATTTTTGGATTTTTGGATCACCATACATTAGTTTCTGGTTTAATGTCTTTATAGCAACTGGATCTTTTCTTCACATACAATAAATATGTGCAAATTTTGAATGTCCCAAAAGCTATCCAATACTATCGGTCATGTTTTTAGTGCAGAAGACAGTTTGACTATCCTGCTGTGTTTTTACCACTTTAGGGGCATGCTCTTGAACAAGCTATCATTAGTCAAAAGCCTCAGCTGGAGAAGTTGATTGCCACTACAGCCCATGAGAAGATGCCATGGTTCCACGGGAGGATCTCTCGGGAAGAGTCAGAACACCGTATCCTCATTGGATCAAAAAACAATGGAAAATTTCTGTGAGTGCTTTTTCTGTGGTATTGCTGTTTGCCACCGGTGTTCCTACACAGTCCCCTTGAATGAATCTCAAATGAGAGCGTGCCCGAAAAGGTGGCTCATTCCCAGTGAGAGAGCCCAGCACAGTCCATGATGTATGTGACATAATCATTCCCGTACTAAGCAAGTGTCTCCAAGATTACGTTTCTGCTTAACTGAAGACGGGAAACTACAGCAAAAGTGTGGGTCATTGCTTTTTAATCAAGTACTAGGTTTAATTCTAAAGGGAGCATCAGCAAAACTCAATACCAAGAAAAATTCATTTAACTTTGTTTTATAATTGATAAGCAGTACTAAGTGACAGTGGTAGGTTAACCTTGGCCCACCAAGCCACTGTTACACTCGTCCTCCTCAACAGAACAGGAGCAGAAAACAGGATGGAAAAGCTCATGGGTCAAGACAAAGACAGGGAGATCACATACCACTAAATCTCGTGGGCAAAACAGACTCCACTTAGGGAAAAGTAATTTAATTTATTCTCAATTAAAATTGAGTTGGATGGTAAGAAACAAAGACAGAAAGATCAAAAAGCACCTTTCCCTCACACACCCACGCCCCTGGCTTCCACAGGCTCAACTTCACTCCTCCACACCCAACTCCTCTCCCCACCAAGCAGTGAGCGCTGGGGAGGATGAGTCAGGGAAGGGGGCTGGACCCAGTCCGTAACAGCTTCTCTCTGCCGCTCCTTCCTCCTTATGCTGTTCCCTGCTGCAACGCAGGTTCTCTACAGGAAAATATCCACCTGCTTGGAGAAGTGCAGTGTGGACACCTGCCCCACCGTGGCCTCTGCCACGGACTGGCTGCAGGGGACTCGCGCCTCCTCCCTGCCTCCTCCTCCACCCTTGGTGTTTGCTGTTCCTTCTGTTTTGTGTTTGTTTTTTTTTCTCTATGCTGCCACCTTCTAGGCATTTTTCTGCTCTTTCTTTAAGGATGTTTTCACAGAGGTGGAGGGGGCTTGTTGGTGTCCTGAAGGGGTGTCCACTGGGGCCAGCCGGAACAGTCGTGCCCAGCCCCTGGCCTCCTCACAGAGCCTCTGGAGCCCCACTGCCAAAATCTGGCCACCTGCACCCCATACTCTGACTTACCAAAGTGGTAAAAATACAAACAAACTGCATGTGTTAACAACTGTTGGTATCCATAACTGTCAGTTTTCCCAGGGGCAGTGGTGGTGCTTTGCTTTGCAGTTAAGCAACAGAAGGAATTGCTTTTACCTTGGTAATGCCATTTTGTGTCTGCCTCTGTCTGTGTTTATTGACGTCATGATCTTTTGTTTCCTGAGTGCAAACATGTTATTTAGGATAGCGACAAACAGCCTTCCTCTGGTGAGGATTAGAGCCAGTCAAAATCTTATAACAAAAGAGTTTTTCTTTTGGAAAATCCTCATTTGAAAAAAAATCAGTGTTTTCACTGAGCCCTTTTTTGTGTCCGTCTCTTCCCCCCCCCCCAAAATAGAAATGTTGATACAATGGTAGAAAATGAAGCTTAAAGGTCTTACTACCTACATACTCTCCTTCAGCATTCAACTGTCTGACTTTTTTAAAGCTAGTCCAAAGTAAAACCCCAGGAGTGAGTGTGGGATGGATATGCTTCTTCAGTACCAACTCTTACACTTGACTGATTTGCTGTAAGTGTGCCACACTAATCACTAATGTAGATACAACCTTCATATGTTTCCATGTTTCAATCTTAAATGTCAGGAACCAGTAGCTCCTTGAAATCTTCATTCCCAGCAGAGTTAATTCTTATCAGGTCTTACCTATGAACACTTCGGTTGTACTGACATCATTTCTTGAGATCACCTTCCCTCAGTCATTGAATTTTTTCTGTTTCACAGTGACTCTGACACGAGTCACCGTTAGTCTTCACATTTTCAGCCTCGTACTCCCTGTTTGTTGGGATCACATCTAGAGGGTCCTTTATCTAGTTGGTTTTGTTGCCATTTGTAACAAAAAAAAATTGTTATGAATTGGTTACAATTTTTGTTACATTTGTAACTAAAAAATGTTACGAAAGTCTGTGGAGCCAAAAATTTTCCTTATCACAGGTTCATCTTTTCTGAATGCTTCTTCCTATAGCACAGGAAAAGTTTCATCGGTTTGAACGTAGTCATTGTCGTAGATTACCAGTCCAGCCATTATGGATTACCATACCACATCTCCTTTTCATTGCCCTGTGACTTTGCTAGTTTCTTTTCCTGCTTTTCAGATGTAGGGGCAGGTGGATATGTAATCCGAAACAAAGCAGCAGCCCCTTCTTTTAATAACCAAGTTTTTTTAAAAACTTTATTACTGTCTGTATTGACATCTTACTAAATCAATGTTATATCAGCTGAGTCTTAAAGCTTGCAGCTTTTCCAGTTTACCTTTTGCACACATTGGTTTCTATGTGGTCAAAGTGCTTCTCTTTGGGTAAAAAAAAAAGGAAACTAATTTTTCCTCAAAGAAATTAATCCCTTAGCTAACATTTCTTAACAACAAGGATGGGCTTTGGAGTGAGGGAGTGCAATTTTTTAGCAGACTTGACAGTTTCAGTCTCTATTATAGGCCCTGGTCTCTGTTTAATCTTCTATAAGCGTTCCTACAGCTTTAGATAGAAGCAGTTCCCCAGTACTGTCCTGTTTCCCTTAGAGATGGCCCAGGAGGCATTTCTGTTTGCAGTGACACACGTGATGAGCTGTGGAAGGAGCAGTCGGACCTCCTTCTGTGGGACTAGTTGTGTCAGTGGGTACATATCTTACATAGCTCTCCTGGAACTCAGGTGGTGGCTTTCACATCAGGTAGATAAACTTACTGAGGGGAAAATGCTAACTTCAAGGCTGTCTCTAAACCATAAGAAGTGCCACTGGAGCTTAAATTATATGGAAATATAACTGATTGTATGTTAAGCTTGCAGCCCTCTTATTAAGGACAGCACTGTTTACATCTGCACCTATAGGGTCCTTTCCAATGCATTAATTGTTCTTGCGCAGACTGCCTATCTGGCAGGTTTAAAGCTCAGTAACCGCTTACCTGCCATTTACTCTTCTGCTCCCAGACAAGAAACAGGGTGAGATCTTCAACTGCCTGATAATTCAGCAGCCAGAGCAGCAAGAGAAATAACATGTTGTTCATATGTATCAGAAATCTGTTATTTTTCCTTCTAGAGCTCTTCTGCCTCTCAGATCTGTAGACCTAGAGGCTTATAGCAAATAACAACAGAGCTGTCTAATTCAGAAAGGTTTTCTGGTTTCTGCAGTGGTTTGCCTAACATGGGCTTGCTCAGCGGGTGTTGAGAAATAAACCATTCATATTTGGTAGCCAACTAAAACAGTAGCAGCCAAATTGTTGAGCAATGCACCAAAATTGAGTGGTGCATCGTTTTACATTTCAGGCAAGGGCATCGCATGCTTTTTCCTTACCCAGCAGCAGTGCATATCAGAATCTTCTGTACCTCTGTGGACTGTGAATTTGTGCTTGTGAACGTAGCTGCTCAGGGACTGTTTTTCTTACATTGAGCAAGACACTGAAGCCTGGTAGCTGACTGAAAGGTAAAACTTGGAAACATTCAATGTCTAAGAGAAGTTTGTTTGTTGAGTTAGGCATTGGAGCCTGGGAACACAGAGGGACGCTAGATTTTTGATTAGATGAAGTACTCCAAGGCTAGTCTACAAGTAGGTGCTGGTATATGACAAAAATCATCTTGTTTATTATGGAGAAAATAATAAATTTTCGAAGGCTGGAATATTTCTGTATATTCTTTTACAAGGGTCTCTCAAACTTCATTACGCTAGAAATCTGCTAACTGTCTAAGCTGTCTACGTTGAAACAAAATCCAGTACAGCAGCCTCTTTTAGAACACACCTAATGCCTAGACAAGATTATCAAATCTAGATTTTTTTAAATGTAAATATGGAAATAGTTAAAAAGCTTCCTGATTGCAGTTCAAAATGTCATGAATAGCATAATAAATCTAACACAGTGACTCATCCAAGCTGCTGGAAAAGTTCTGAGATAACTGTGGGTGTTTTACTAGGGAATTTTCAAAGGTCTTTTTAAAGTTTTTGTCATGACTGAAAAGTCAGTGCAACAAATATGTATATGAGTGCTATATAGTTTGTTTTCAAAGACAACTATAGACACAATGTAATGAAATGACGAGAAATAAAAAACAGTACCCACCCTTTCCCGGAAGAACACTCATCAAAGATTGCCACTCTAGCCACAAAATTTGGAGAAAACACTGTAGTGTAATAGAAGGAAAATATGGTATCTCTAAAATGACCTGAAGAGCAACTGAAAATGAAGAACTTCATTTAAGTCTCAAGCCTCAAGTCTCAATTAGCTTCATTAACACTACTTTGCATGCTGTATTAGGATGCTGGTTCTTACCAGACTTCTGGTTTTTCATTAGATTTTGCCTGGTACGGGGCATAATTGTAGAATATTGATGATCAATATTGTCTATATGGTCATAGATAATGCTATTAATACTATTAATATTATTAACACTGTTATTAATATTGTAGTAATATTCATATTGGTAATATATCATAATATTGATAATATTGTTAATGTTATCTATGTGAGTGCATGCATGTGTGGACCAGTTGAAAAATAAATTAAAAGTTTGCTAACAGTGACAAACCAGCAGTATAAGAAATGTTAGTTTTCTCTGCAGTTTGACATAAGAAACAACTCTCGTAAGTGTGTGGTAGCTCAAGAGCACATCTTGGTTTGTAACCATTAGTGACCACTTTAGTTATACGAACATGTGAGTTTGCATATGCATTAAGAACCAGAAACTGTGAAGCTGAAGGGAGATAAACAATATTCAGAAATACTGTTAAACTTAAAAATGCAACATTAAGGAAATTGAACATGAAGGCATTGCATAATTAACAGTTTATTCTCTATAAACATTTTATATGGGTTCATAGCCATATTAGTTCCCATAAAATGTGAACAGTTGTGTAAAAGGAAGGTAAAAAGTAATTTTAGTATCATAAGACTGTCTTCAATATGCAACAAGATATACTAAGGAGGAAAAAACTAATTTAGACTATTAGAATGACTCACAGCACTACTCATCATGGCATCTCATGACATCTAGAGACTAAACTATCTCTTATATGTCACAATAGTTATCACTAGTAACACCATTTCAAAATAACAAGTTTTGCAGTGCAGTTGTTCGTAAGAGACCCAAAAATTTGTGTTTCTGATACATGTAGCAGCCTATATTTATATTAATCTTACTGTCTTCCTCTAGGAATTTACAACTACTGGAGTGCATACTGAGCTAGGTGATTTATCTGACCTTGAAGAGTGTTCTTTACATAAAACTATCAGTATTATGTTTGTATCCATAAATGGAATAGGTCATTGTTGACATCAGACAAGGTGAAAACAATACTACTAAACATGACCTTAATTCAGGGATATTAATTAATGATGAAGTTCCTCTTCAAAATGCCAAGCAGTTGCTCAGCTTAGATCACCATAAAAATTTTCCAAGATAAACGATACACAGACAGTGAGCAATGTTTCCGGAGGGGCTGTATTCTCCACAGCAGCCTGGATGATGCCCACAGCAATTTGGGAGAGCTGCTTACTAATCTTCGGTTAGGTGCATAGTTATGTGCCACTTGCAGGCCACTGCAGCGGGGCTATGGCTTCTCAAGGCTAGCTCTACGCTGTGTGCTTCAGCAGCAGAGTGGGTCTTCACCTCAGAGAGGTGTGAAGAAAAAATGTGATCCCTGACTGAGATAACTCTACTGAGAAGATCCCCTGTTGCAGGTGCAGTTACACAGAAAAAGCTATTTGTTAGGGTTTTGGTGGAGCATAGTATATTTTGCTGGCAGGGCAATGCCAGCAAAATAGACTATACTGATGCAATCCTCCTCACAAAGGTGTTTCGTCACTGTGCAGCACACCACAATAGCCTTATCAGGAAATCAAGTTTTAGGTTCCATTGTAAATAGCACTAGTGTGTGGTGGAGCTAGCTCCTAAATTCCGTGGTGTGCTGACATTTCTGAAACAGCTTTGAATAGGTTACTTAACAGAGGAGAAGAAATGATGTAAATGAAGATTGCAGTTAATCAAGCACCAAGTTCATTCCTTATTGTCCTCAAATTTGGAACGTGTGCAGTGTGCTGCAGATATTTGAAGTGATAATGAATAGCCATGTTGTTAATAACATTACAAGAGACATGACCATAAGGTAAGGGCAGACAATCAGGGAACGGCTGGAGCTTGATCAGCAGTGGGGAATGTCTGTATCTCCGGCATCAAGGAAGCTGTTATCACTGAGAAGGCAAAGCAAGCCCAAGAAAAAACTTTAACAAGCCCTTGGATTTAGGAGTGAGAATAACTTCACACCATTCCTAAAGCAAATATTTTTCTAGTTTATTTCCTTCATTATTGTCCACCGTAGAATGCTGTGACTTCTTTTTCTCCGACGAAGTCAATGAGGCATGTTGTAATAGCAATTTTTTTTTTTTTTTGCCTTCAGGGACTTTTTCCTTTAGAAAGAAAGGGATCGTTTGACTTTTCACTTAGAAGCAGAAAAAAATGGGACATCATTGTTCTTTTTGCTTCCAAGCAAAAAATAGAGACTTTACCAAGGGGGAGAATGGATAGCTATTTACACAGGCTGCAGTGATACTCCAAATAGTTATTGGTTGTTATTTGGGTTAAATTCACAAAACCATAAAAAAATACTGAAACATAGATTGCATGAAAATTAAAATCAACAGCTAAACCTTCTTTACGTTGCATCACGTAACAATTTGAGCTTCTCAGTTCGTGCTAAAATTGCTGTTTTAAAATGTATATCATAGAAAATCTGTTGTTCATGTTTCTGATTAATCTCAGTGGATGAAAGGACAATATTGTTTATTTACAGGTGTTTATTATCTTTATGTTGTTATCCTGTAGATCTGTAATTCTCTTCAATGGTATGAAATGGAAGTCCAGGTGATATTTCACTGCTGGATTCCTTCCTTGACAAAATGCTTTTTAAAAAAATATGGCTTTTTAAAACGAAGATTTTTTTTTTGTTATCAGTTTGTATTGAAGAACAGTAAATGTTGTGTGTTATTTCAGAGCACATTGAAGCAGATATTGTATTTGGAATTTTAGATTTTTTTCTCAACTTTCTGAAAATTGTTATTTTTCACAGAAGGAAAGTTCCATATATGAAAAGAGCCCCCAAACCTGATGTGATGACCCCAGGTAGTACAGGCACCACCATCAAGAAGATGTGAAAACCTTGATTTCCATTTGAAGAGGTTTTAGGTTATAATCTTTCAGTTTGAGCGGCCTTTTTCTTTGATTCCATTTTGTACGGTAACTGTAAGGTACTGGATACCGTGTACCCAGCTGGAGTTCTGGAGGCTTAGCCTAATGTAGACAGCCACTATCACAGTCGACAAAATTAAAAGGAAATTGTGTTACATGACCTGTGACAATCCTTGTCACCAGAGGCAGTAAAAGTTTTTGGGTTGGACTGTGATGGTAAGTTCTGTGAGAGCCTTTTTTGGACCAGTAAGGGATCTGGGTGCCAAAACTAAGACTTAGGCTATCATTTAGTTGTTGCTTCAATGCTCTTTATACTTCTGCTCTTCAGAAGTTTTAGAAGATAGCAGAACTTCCTGTTGTTGTGTTTTGTAGGAATACAAATTGTGCTGCAGTTGACTGGCTACAGTTTAAAACACCTGGACCATAACCCCAAGAGAATGAGTCTCCCTCTGGACCCTGGTCCATCATAAATATTAGAATGGAGATTTTTTTCACATGCGGTGATAGGGCTGTCTGACAGAATTTGCCATGACTGTGAACTGCAGATGTCTTCAGAGTTACACAGCTGTTGGGTTGGGGGAAGGAAGAGCTCAGAAATGCAACTACAACCTTATAAACCTGATCTCTGCCTAAATCCTGCACTGGATACTGATAGGGCTGTTTAGGTCTGTGCCATCATCCTTAGAAATCAGGACTCTCTTCTGCCATTGATGCCTGTTCCTTAAGAAATGCTTATGATGCCTTTTGTGATAGAAACAACTCTTGCAAATGAGAATCCATTTCAGAAGAGCTAATTGCATTGGCACCACCATTTCCTCATGTGAAACAGGAAGGACATTTGTTACTGGCAAACAATCCATTGCATTTTTATAATCTTACTTGTGCTGTATTCTGAACAGAAGTCTGAATGCAATGAAATACCATTCATGTTTTAGAAACAATATCCTCTATTCTGAAAATATTTTTCCAAGCCTTATTTCCTAAGAGCGAGTCAGAGGAAGACAGTCTTCATTTCAGCAGAACCTGTTGCTTTCCACTGGTCAGTCAGCACAGGAAATCAGCATGCTGAGAAAATACCTGCATGTCATGAAAAACCACAATGTGTTTCAAGTTGCTTTAGAGACAGTAGGCAAGTTACTTTGGTTTCAGAAAAAAAACCTGACCCTACTTCCCTTTTCCTTTAGCCAGTGTCCCATTTACATCTTAGGCAACAAGAATCACTCTGCTTGAAAAAATCGTTGCATGAGTAGTCCAGACAAAACAGCTTTAGTTCAGCTTTGTGTGAATCAGATGAGGAGCAGAATTGCCTCTGCAATCTTCTGGGATGTAATAGCAAGTACTAGTGTTGCACCCGTGAAGCTTCCCAACACCTTAGTGAGCATATCCTACTATATTTTTCAGGGCTTTTGGAAAATTCAAGGGAGAGTGAGTAGATTTCTGTGCAGACTGGAACAAGAAACGTTTCAGTGTTGCTGAATTTGGGGTTTTGGTAGGAAAAACCCATTATTCCACAAAACGCAGCGGGAAAGCTGTGATGTAGTCGCCATGACGGAAACGTGGTGGGATGACTCGTGCGACTGGAGTGCTGCATTAAATGGCTACAAACTGTCAGAAGGGACAGGCAAGGAAGGAGAGGAGGTGGGGTGGCTCTGTATGTTAGGGAGTGTTATGAATGTCAAGAGCTTAATGATGGTAACAATAGGGTTGAGTGTTTATGGGTAAGAATCAGGGGGAGAGCCAACAAGACTGATATCATGGTGGGAGTCAGTTATAGACCGCCCAACCAGGAGGTAGAGCTAGATGAAATATTCTACAAGCAGCAGGGAGAAATCTCAAGATCACTGGCCCTAGTCCTGGTGGGAGACTTCAACCTACTAGGTATCAGCTGGGAACACGATACAGCTGAGAGGGAACAGTCTAGGAGGTTCCTGGAGTGCGCTGGGGGTACCTTCCTGACACAGCTGGTTAGGAAGCCAACTAGGGAAGGAGCCCTGCTGGACCTG
>VWZL01005935.1:9962-251862 GCA_013396915.1 Stercorarius parasiticus | reverse complement strand
GGCCAGTCAGCATGGGTTCATGAAAGGCAGGTCCTGCTTGACAAACCTGATCTCCTTCTATGACAAAGAGACTCACTTGGTGGATGAGGGAAAGGCTGTGGATGTTGTTTACCTGGACTTTAGTAAGGCCTTTGATACGGTTACCCAGAGCATCCTCCTGGAGAAACTGGCTGCCCGTGGCTTGGACAGAAGTACGCTACGCTCGGTTAAAAACTGGCTGGAGGGTCGGGCCCAGAGAGTGGTGGTGAATGGAGTTAAATCCAGTTCGGGGCTAGTAACAAGTGGTGTTCCCCAGGACTCGGTATTGGGGACAGTTCTCTTTAGTATCTTTATCAATGATCTGGACGACGGGATTGAGTGGACCCTCAGTAAGTTTGCGGATGACACCAAGTTGGTGGGAGTGTCGACCTGCTTGAGGATAGAAAGGCATTGCAGAGGAGTCTGGACAGGCTGGATTGATGGGCCAAGGGCAATGGTATGAGGCTCAACAAGGCCAAGTGCTGGGTCCTGCACTTTGGTCACAACCACCCCATGNCAGTTTTGGACTCCTCACTACAAGAAAGACATTTCTTGTGTCTGCTGGACCATGTCCAGAGAAGGGCAACGAAGCTGGTGAGTGGTCTGGAGAACAAGTTTTATGAGGAGTGGCTGAGGGAGCTGTGATTGTTTAGCCTGGAGAAAAGGAGGCTGAGGGGAGACCTTACCGCTCCCTACAACTACCTGAAAGGAGGTTGTAGAGAGGTGGGGGTCGGTCTCTTCTCCCAAGTAACAGGCAATAGGACAAGAGGAAACGGCCTCAAGTTGCACCAGGGGAGGTTTAGGATGGATATTTGGAAAATTTTTTACGCTGAAAGGGCTTTTAAGCATTGGAACAGGCTGCCCCAGGAAGTGGTTGAGGAACCATCCCTAGAGGTATTTAAAAGATGGGTAGGCATAGTGCTTAGAGATATGGTTTAGTGATGGTTTCTGTCAGAGTTAAGTTGATGGTTGGACTGGATGATCTGGAAGGTCCCTTCCAACCTAGACAATTCTATGATTCTGCGAAAATTTTAATGTAGCTCTATTGCTGTCTCACTGTCAGCAGCAAGTGAACGTGGGCAACTCAAACTACAAGAAAAAGCCTATTTTCTAACCTCAGAAATACTAGACCAGCTATGATGGAGCTAGTAGCCAATTCCTATCTACCTTGGGTCCAGTCACCAGAAGACGCTGGTCTCAGTGTGAGCTACCTTGAATACATGTAAAACAACTCTGCAACACTTTACAGGCATCTCAGATGTTGCTTGCAGATCTCCTGGAAGAAGGAGATCATCCTGGTTACCTGTGAATTTTAGACGATGTTTTTTATTACATTCCATGTTCTCTCCCTGGTGAAGTTCAGACCAGATATATACCCCAATACCATGAAATTTAATGTAACTTTTATGTGAAATCTGCAACAAAGCATTAGTGTATTTACAGAAATTTCAAGAATTGATGATTACAGAAATGGATGATTTCCTTTAAATTCCGAGCCAAACAACAATCTGTTTCAGTGCACAAAGATTTTCCCTTTATTTGTATTTCATATTCCTTTAGTATTTTATCTTATGCCCTTACTGTCATCTCTTTATTTCAAAATAAAAGATATAAGAGAGAAAACTTGCTTTAACGAAGGCACTTACCTTTTGTTTGTAATTCTAGGTCAGCTGTAAAGGAGGCTGAAGTGTAGCTGCTTGTATATGCTGGATCCTGGTGTCGGAGTTCCACGAGCTTTGTAGGCTTGCAGTGCACAAACCTTCAAACGATTCTTTGCTCAGAGAGCACTTTGTGCACTGCACAGTGTTCTGTGGCAGAGAGCCACATTGTGGATTTACTGTTGTCATCTGTTGCCTTTTTCTGGGGGGAAGAAAGGGGGAAAGGAACTTGAGGGAATTCTATCTGAAAAGATAATAGAAATAAATAAGAAATAAATGAAAGGCTTAACAAAATGTCTTCAGAACATGCAGTGCTGATTTTGCTTTGTTTTTAATTCAAAAGCTTAAAGAAATGGTGATTTGAAAACAAATTTCAACCTAAGTGCTCATTCCTAGTAAAGGGTAACCCTGAAAATCTCTCTTATTCCTACAGTATACGAGAAAGGGATAGCAATGGTTCCTATGCCCTGTGTCTGCTGAATGATGGAAAAGTACTGCATTACCGTATTGACAGAGATAAGACAGGAAAGCTCTCCATACCGGAAGGAAAAAGATTTGACACCCTCTGGCAGGTCTGTTGTTAAATTTCAATCACTTGGATATCATGTTTCCATATAACTGACTAAGGCAGCTTGTTTTACTTTGCTGTGCGACAACAGTCTTTAGCAGAACAGCACCATGTTTTGGCAGATTATTTTTCATATGTTTCTAATTTTACGTGGTTTCTATACATCAAGAAAATATATATTAATGTAGAAAGCTAAATAAGTGTAGGGAGTTTAATCATTTTTAAATGTTGATGTTGTAGCTTCACCGAGTCAAAATTGATGTAATTATTATTCAGTTAGCTGAACATTCTCTAGAATGTAAGACTGTTTGCATTTGTAAGTGACCATATTCAATAATAGCTATGCTAGGTATAGTCTTTTGCTAATATCCTTTATGACAGCAATAAACAGAATTCTAGGAAGCACAAAGGGGATGGTTTAAGATGCTGTACACATACTGCATTCTTTAGATTTGAAATTCTCTACCTTCAAGGCTGAAGAAGCATAGTTTGATGAGGGTTACCATCAAAATGTGTCTGAACCCTGGTGAAGATTAAGCAATTAAGGAATGCATAGTTGCGTAATTGGCTGTGCCGTAGTCAATAATAAAACTGAATACTGGAGAAATGACTGCATTAATTGAAAATGCTAAGGTAATGGAAAACCTTGCAGAAATCTCATATGTCCTCTTGCTTAAAATTCTATTAAAACAAGTAAAATGAGTCACAAATCTAAAATACGTGTCTTGCATATATTAATTCTGAGCCTTTCCAGTAAATGCCCCGCATATTTCTTTTTTGGAGTCACTGGAAGTTTAAGAGCTGTTCTGCTGTCTTACAAGCTTTTTTAATATGTCTGCAACCCTTTCACTCACAGAGCCCCTCCCTTCTACCCAAATGCACCAAAGCCAAAATAGCAGTTACAAACCTGTAATAAAATGGCATGGCGAGGGCAATCCAGGAACACAAATGGCCACAACTATTGGTGCTATGCATTTGTTAAGCCTCTGTGGCTTTGAGGTCCAAAGAAAGCAATGCATATTAGAATCATAGCATCATAGAATCATAGAATCTTCATGGTTGGAAAGGACCTTTGAGATCATCGAGTCCAACCATACATACACAAAAAAAACCCCCTAGAATCTCTGTCACTAGAGCATGCCCTGAAGTGCCAAATCTAGACGTTTCTTAAATACCTCTAGGGATGGTGACTCAACCACCTCCCTGGGCAGGCTGTTCCAGTGCCTGACCACTCTTTCAGTAAAGGAATCC
Source organism: Stercorarius parasiticus (assembly GCA_013396915.1). NCBI lineage: Eukaryota > Metazoa > Chordata > Aves > Charadriiformes > Stercorariidae > Stercorarius > Stercorarius parasiticus. The sequence continues at coordinate 248,367 of VWZL01005935.1, read as the reverse complement.
TTCCTAATATCTAATCAAACCCCCCCCTGCCGCAACTTCAGACCATTTCCTCTGGTCCTGCCATTATTCACCTGGGAGAAGAGGCCAACACCCACCTCTCTACACCCTCCTTTCAGGTACTTGTAGAGGGCTATGAGGTGTCCCCTCAGCCTCCTCTTCTCCAAACTAAACATGCCCAGTTCCCTCAGCCTCTCCTCATAGACCCCTCACCAGTTTGGTAGCTCTCCTCTGGACCCGCTCCAGCACTTCAATGTCCCTCTTGTACAGAGGGGCCCAGAACTGCACACAGTACTCGAGGTGAGGCCTCACCAGTGCCGAGTACAGAGGCACAATCACCTCCCTACTCCTGCTGGCCACGCTATTCTTGATACAAGCCAGAATGCTGTTGGCCTTCTTGGCCACCTGGGCACACTGCTGGCTCATGTTAAGCTGTTTGTCCACCAGCAGTTAGGACAATTCCTGCACTGTTATGCCCATCTTGAATAAACAAACAAACAAATAAGTAAAGAAGGCGGGAACTCAGAGGTATAAAAAGAAATTGTTTGCTCAGAGTTACAAGGCTGGTTAGCAGCAGAAGCAGGCATGGAGTACTGAGTCTTACAAATCCGGCTCCTGGATCAGGTTCCAGATTCATCCACAAGGCTACTTCAGAAACATGCTAAAGAGAAGTAAAGATGGGGTAAGGACACGTGCAGTAAAGATCTGCTGTATGACCAGTTAATTTGCTGTAATATATACCAATTATTGTACATATGCACACAATTTTAAAGAGACGGTATATTTTATTATGCCTCCCTTACCTTTTCATATCCTTTTCTCTTCCTTTTATCTCCTTCTCTCTTTTTTTTTTTTTCCCCTCTTGTTCTGGTAGTTAGTTGAGCATTATTCATACAAACCAGATGGACTATTAAGAGTTCTTACCATTCCCTGTCCACAACTTGGATCAGAAAATGGTGAGTTATTCCTATTATTTTGATATCTATAAATAGCCATGCTAACGATGATAAAGATGTGTGCATTTTTTCCACTTGCCATGTAGGTGGGTGCAGATTACAGTAGATTAAAGTTGGTTAAAAATAAGATTAAATGTTACATTTCCAATTTTTCAAATGAGTTAAGATCTGCCAGACCGTGCATGATGGAGGCAGATCCTGCAGCTTAAGAGATGCTACCAACTCTAGTTATTGCTGGCTCTAAATTAATGTCAGATCAAAAACGTGCCTTGCCACTCAAAGCAGCAGTGTGTGTTACTTGGCCCACATTTGCTGACAAGGTGGTCGTCCCAGCACTCCTTCAAGGGTCCTTATTCCAAGCTGAGGCCAGCACGTCAGCTGCACTGCTACAGGCATTCGGGTGAGGTGTAGTGAGAGGTGCACTCAACAGGTGAGGTGCTGGTAGATGAGGAGTTAATTCTCACATTGGGGAGACCAGGGCAGAACGAGGGATTTGCTGCACCTGATGCTGAAAATGGGAGTCAGAAAGGCATTCCTTGATAACCTGGGTCAAGACAGGGGAAAGGGAGTGTTCTGAGGTCCAGTATACTCTTTGGCCTGTTTCTTTTTTAATGTCACATTAAATACTGTTGAGGCCTTGTCCTCCCTCTTGCCCTGACTGCCAGGGGAAAAGAAATGCTTCTGCCTGATCCTCGTCTAACTTGTGCTATTGCAGAAGTGGTGTTCCCTCTCTAAGGCCACCTTCTGTCAATCTGACTGGGTACCGGTGCCATGGTGAAAGGATATGCCTGTACTTTATCCGCTCCTTTGAATCATTTAGGCATTGCACATACTTTTGTCTCTGTAGCAGCAAGTACCAGAGTCTATTGCACATTAGAGACAAAAGCAAAGAAGGTGGGCCAGGAGAAACACTGCAATATGATTTAAAAGCTAGGAAGTTGGTCCCCTGTGTAAAATTTTGTGTTCTTACAGTACATTTCTCACCTTGCTCAGTATCCTTCTACATGTCATTCTTTTACAGATAATGTTGTTTTTAACATTCGTCCTCCTCTTCCTGGAACCCCTTCTAAGGTAAGAGTAGGTGGAGACATAGCAGTAGCATCCATTTGATAAGGCTTACAGTCACATACTGGTCTAGGAATCCTAATGCTTGGAATTTGCAGTGAATTTGTTTTTCTAGCCTCATTGATGGTCATGTTCTATAGTGACTGTATCAACACTAGGAGGAGAGATACTACTTTGTTTACGTTGTCCACTTGCAGAATCTGCTGACTGAAGCAGAAATGGAGGTTCAATTTATTTTCATATTTGGTGTGTGCAGTTAACACCAGGCTTTGCACAAGGGTTTGATTCCTTGAGCGGTAAATTAGGGGAAGTTCTTTCATCAACTCCATGAAAAGAGAGCAAGCACATCTGTGATTATAATTGCCTAAGTTCTTAGAGTCCATTGATTAGAGGAGCCACCTGAGGTGTGATATGTAACACCATCTCATTCAGCTGTAGTTGATCTCATCTGAAATAGGGAGTTTAATTTAGTTGTTTCACCACTCCCTGGAGAGCCTAATCATCTGCGTCATTATCTTGATGCAGGCCCACGTTATAGAAAAAAATATTTTTGTCCAAATAGGCAATTACATTTATTTAGTACTGTTGAGTCCCTGTGGGTCTGTGAACAACCATTCTCATACCACCACTTTCTGAAAATCAGGTTCTCTTTTAAATCATTGGAAATTACGCAACAAAAATCGGTACCATTGGTTTTTTTTTTTAAATGTTGTCCTGAAGTTTGGACCTATGCCATTTACAAGGACAACCATGAAGTTTAAGCACATGAAACCACTTGTATGTTATCTGGAATACACACTGTTATAGTGGTGGAGCAAGCACATTCAGTGTGGGAATACTACATAGGTTTTAGTTTACCCATAGAAAATGTTGTGGTTTAAGTGTATATTAATGTAAATTCAAGAAATCTTACCTCAGGTATTTAACTTATCAAAGAAGTAGTAACAAAACAAAAATATATCTGACTAAGATGACTGATGTTTAGGACTGTGCAATGAAAGCAAATAGGCCAACCTCTTCTCTTTTCATCAGTGCATTGTGGTAATACCACCCTAGTAACAACATGATGCTTTACAGGTGAAAGATTCAGTCATGCTAACAGGGTATGATTAATCTTGCCTAACATTAGTGAACTCAGATGAAGAGCCAGTCATTCAGCAAATCACAAAGGCTCACTTTTGTGGAATTTTGAAGCAAGAGAGAGACACGTTCCATCCACATGTCACTTCTGCCTAAAAATGGTGGAATGACTTTCCACCAATATGTGCCTATGTCTTTGCTCTCAGAAGGGGCCTATGCGATTAATCAAGACTATATACCTTGCTTTTAGGTAGCCATAGTTAGGTGAGATTAATTCCACCCTTGAACATGTACTTGTCTAGCAAGTAGCTAGACAGTTGTTCACTTGCACATTTCACATACAACCATTACTGTTTTCAGGATTGATCAGTAGTAGTTACATTTAAGACTGATCGTAATGGATAGATGGAAAAGTACTGAAGATGTGAGTGAGAGGCGTTGAGTGCATATTTTGCAAAAATTCTCCTAAAATATTGTTTAAAGCTACAATATGTTTGACATTCCGAACTTCTTAACACTGAAATGTGAATTTTGTATTTTCTTTAGGAGTCTTACAAAACAAGCCTGCTAAGTTACTTTCCCATAGTATAAACATAAAAATTGCAAATGAAAAATTTTAAATTAATATTACTATTTATGGAGCTCAGAGAATTTAGTTAATATTGCCGTGTTCTCATACATTAATATCTTTGTGAAAAAGCTGTAATTCACAAAAGACCACTCATGTAGCTTTTTTTTATACGTAAAGCCTGAAATACAATGAATTCAGATTGCAAAACCAAAAATGCATCCTGAAAAGAGCAAATACAATCACAGTCTTGTGTAGAGGATGTGCAATGTATCCTCACATTATCTATACCAACATAATTAAGATTCAAGTTTAAGAGTTTCTGACATTTCTGAAGTTCTGCATCTTTTTTATTTTACAAAATGGATTGCCAAAGTATGTGAATTGGGATTGTGAATGTTTGAATTGGACTCAAAATAATTGTGATGAATTGGAGAAATGTCCTGGAAAGAACAGGGTGAAATTCAATAGAAATCAGTGCAAGATATTGCACTTCTAATAGCTGTAGAACACAGGATGGGGAGGAGTAACAGTTTTTCAGAGGATGTGGTGCCTGTAATGGATCAGAACAGGAACAAGGACCAGCAACCATCATGCTGGTAGAAGAAAGGGAAACATCATGACTGTTTCCAGCTTGTTCAAGTCTGGTAAAGTCTCAGCTGGAATACTTTCACCAGTTTTTGGCGCTGCACCAAATAATGTTGTCCAACAGGAGATAATCTAGAGCAAGGCAGCAGTAATGATGATGACTTGTGAGAAAAGATGGATTAGAATAAAGAAACAGAAGAGAGAGAGTAGTGGGACAGGACATTATTAATAGCTGAAGAAAGGAGGGGAATGGCCTGTTCTAAGGGACAATCTAATACTGATGTTCCCATCCAGACCACTTTTTGATTTTTTTTTTGGTTTTTTTTTTTTTTTTTGTTCTTCCAGCAGGAATAGGGACTGCATGGCTATCCTCGGTATTTTAAAACAAAAGATACCTTTTTATGTGAAATCAATCTTTTTTAAAAAGAAGGTTAGGAAAAATATCAATCCTATAAATTACAAAAGCTATCTTTTCAGAAAAAAAAAGATATCCAAATAGGTTATTATTTAAAAGTTCAGAACATCTAACTGTAAGTCAGTTCAAACGCTTTTTAAAGTGCCTGAGAATGTGGCTCAGATTATTATTTCAACCTCAGCAACAGTCTAAACACTTGGTCAGTAAGTACTGCATCACAGTTTTGATTAGGCAGGTGTAATCTCTCAGTTAACACCTAGAAATGGTAATTGGTCACATTTAATTAAATTAATATATTATTGTAAAACATATTTGCATTTCTTTTAAAATTATCTTTAAATACAGAACATAAGTGCACATGTAAAATCTAAAGCCTATTCATTTTTGTTTGGAATTAATATCAGTTTGTGTGCTTTTTGCTTCAATAACCACATTGTTTGTTGTAAGACCAAGGTGTTCTTCAAATCTTGCTTGATACATTTGTCATACTTCAAGACACTGACATTACCAACTGATTTACATTGCTAAATATGTTGTGGCGTGGCTGAAGTTCCACAACTGAGGCAGGAGAAACATACTGTGTAAAAGATCAGGGGAAAGGGCAATGAGCTTGAATTTAAAAACTGCCTTAAGGTCTATCAACAGATTGAAGATGGTTTGATAGTAATATAGTTGAAAGAAAATGAAAGAAAAAAAATGAAAGAAAAAATTACATTTTCTATATGATACTTGTTTGATGCATCGTATGTGTACTTGCAGGCACACATAAGAGAAAGGTTGGGAGTGTTTTTTTCTTGTATACCTCTGTTTTGTAAAATACCTTTAACTATTTTTCTGACACATTTACTGTTCCTCTTTGACATTGTGGTTTCTAGAGTTGGGCAGGAGGTGGAATTATCTCAAGACTCAAATCGTACACCTTTCCAAAGGCTGGCAGCAAAAAGGTGCCTCATATAGTCTTTATAGGTTATTGACTGAGTTAAAAGGACTTACACTTGACTAATTTCACTCTTCCCTCACCCATCCCCCACCCCACACCCCTTTTGGCTTGCTGTTACTAAACATGTGTTTCGGCTACTAACAATCATATTTTGCAGATTTTATAAGCTTTCTCCTTCTTTCCTAATTATCTGCACAATTATGGCCTTGATTTTATAACTAAAGTAATTTTTAAAGTAATTTCTCACATCCCAAAATATTAGTGCAGATTTCAACATGTGTGCAAATAAGTTGTAATAAAATGTTTTTCAAAAAACAGTAACTTACAGCAGAACAAAATGATATTTCTACTCTGAGCTATCATTCCTAATAAGAATATTAGCTTGCTTACACAATGCTATCACTGAGCATATTTAGGGAATAATTTGTTAAAAACAAATGCATAACATATTCTGATGGAATCTGTATGCACAAATCTTGTTAGGCATTGATGTTAATTACATTTAGGTGAATGTAAGATGTCACAAAGCCAAGCTGAATGGGAAAGAGCATAAGATGTCAAGGTATCAAGGGGAATCCAGCCCTGTACTAATGAAAATGTTGCTGCATGGCCAGCAAATTATGCTCTCCAGTAATTGACGAATTGTGAAGCATGTAGTTAGGAGCTTTGTTTGCATGCTGAGAATAACGTGTGTGTCCCTGTTCCACCCATGAGTCTCTCTTTTTGTTTATTTATTTATTTCCAGTTGCTCTTCAACAAAAATGAGCAGGCATAAAAAGCCCTAGAGGTATGCTGCTGTTCAGAGTGAAAAACAATGTTTGACATATACTGCATTTTATAATTGTGGTAAATAACAATTATTCATTTTTTATAACTTCAGTTCACTTTTAGATGGAAGTACCAATAGCTGTTGTCATCTGTATACCCTTACAGGACCCACGTCTTATTTTTAGTGTGCTGTAATCTTGTACAAATACACATACAGTGTCAGGACATGTTCTAAAGCCATCTGAAAAAAAAATGCCGTACTATCACACATTAGACAAAAGAAGTATTTCGGTTTCGCTTAGAAAACTGAGTTGTGGGGTCTGAATTCTCTAGATGTGGCTTTGGTCACTCTGTTGTCTGTTCACTTGGCAAAACCCGTGCTTCTTTCTGGTTGCTTTTTGCAGTCAAATACCCGTTTCCTGCCTTCTGGGGAACATACACAGAGTACAGACTGAAGCATATTGGCAGAGAAAGACCAATCACTTAAGAAAAATAATTTCAGAATTCTGGTGTGATCACCGATTACGTATACTTAACCCTGAATACTCAAAGCCACAAATTGCATCCTCCTGCCAAATGTTAGACTCTAACCAAAAGTCCTGCTCTGAACATTTCCAAGATTTACCATCCATTAATTCCAACATGCAGAGTTTACTTTAGACCTGGTTAATTAGGCAGTTACTCTTATGTCAAAAACTTTCAGACTGTAAAACAGAAAATTTACGCTATTACATTTATTCAGTCTTGAAAATTATGGGGTCTTCTGGATGTAGTTTTAGACTGAATCAAAATTTTTCAAGCTGTTTTACTCACTAATGTAAAATTGGCAATTTAGACGACGCTTTAAATGAACTCGTGCCACCTAGTGGAGACTATGATATCTTAGCCAAAGCTCATTGAGGATTTGGCTAGTAAGGTCTTTGTCATGCAGTGTTTTGCTATTCAGTTTGGTTTAGCAAAATAAGACAACTTTATAGTCTTACATATACGTTTACGTTTTTGCAAATCAGAATTATTAATCTGAAACGAAATCACACTTGCTGTACTAATTGCCTTCATAAATATATTCTTTACTGTAAAATTATAATCTTTACTATAGAAATCAAACTTAAAGAGGTTATAGCCTTTTCTTTCATATTTTAAAGCAAACAGTAAGTGGGTCCTGTTCTCATTGCATCAACTAGATGCTATCGAACCTGCTTAGGAGTTATCCTATTAAGGCCTTATCCATGCATAGAAAGTGGTATTCCTTTTACTAGAAAGATATCTTTGATTCAATGCAAACTCTCTGCCTCCTGCTTTCTTCTCATTGTGGATGTGGCTATATTACAATAAAACTGCCACACTAGTATAGCTGGTCCCTAATAAGGGGAAGAATGGCACATCTAGATTAGCTTAACTATGGGTACTTGAGAAGTTTAACCAATCAAAATTAAATCCTAGCAGAAGAAAAAAAGTAAGTTGATGTGAAAACAGGACAGGCTTACAACACCTTTTTAGTATGAGAGCATAAAACAACAGTCTGCCCCACAGTTTACAAGTGTACACACCACAAGGTGTCACATAGTATGTGCCATTTTTAACAGGCTCCTCTAGTGGACTCTTTTCTTGTATGGTCCATGATCATTTTGCCCATTCTTTCAGTCTTGTAAGAATACAAGGAGTAATCTCCTACCCTGTACCATGGTTGTATTGAGATAAACCTCCCTTTGTCAGAAAACAATCTGCAGAATTAAAATTGCTGGTTTTAAAGTGTAAGGCAGAAAGGACTCTGGAGTTAAATGACAATTAAAAGGGAAATTTTATTGTCCTGTTACCCAGACCACTGTACATGCAATGATACATACCTCGTGCACCGTTTCTAGTCAGCCTTGCTTGACTTCAAGAGAAAACTTCTAACCAAACTTCCAACTTCTATCTTTCTGCTAGAAAATCCTATTCAAAGGCACTGCCACATGCCACGAATCCATAACTGGCAGGACTAAAGAAAAATGTTTAAGGTTTTCTGAATGCTGCACAATATTCCCAGGTTACTGATATGAGCTGAAAATGTGCCTGTGAAAAATTAAATTGCAATTCAACCAGAAATATTAATGAAAAAGCTATTGTTAAGCGTTTTAATCAAACTGCAACAATGGGGAATATCATTCCACACATACCTGCATATGAGTTAACTCAGCTGACACTAATAATATGTAAGCCGTTATCACTCATCTTAAACATGAGCAGCTCTCTGAGAAAGAGAACCTGCTTTGTTAGATTTGGTGTCACTGTGTCATTTCCAGTTCACAGCTGCGGAGTTTTATTCACAAGCACAGGAAGTGATGTACTCTTTTTTTTTAATGCAGTTCCTGAGAAAGAGCATCCAGTCCTTTCTGATTCTTCAGTTTTGTTCTTGAATTGCAAAGAGCAGAAATGTCTCTGTACGTCCCATTTGAAGAGTCAGCTATGTCATGGCCAGAGCTATATTTTTAGCAGCTGTTCTGCTCTAATGAATGTATTATTGAGATTTATGAATTTGGTGTACATGAATTCTGTTTGGCCAGTCCAAAGTATGCCAGTTCATACAATGAGACCTAGGATCAGGGATATTTAACTACTTGTCTAGTCTGCAACTAATACTAACCACAGGAGACCTTATACCCTCCAAGTTTTTTAAAATTTGCAGGGTTATCCAGTACTGGCTGAGTACTTCTTAAGTGTTTTTGCCCTGTTGTTCAACAGCAATCAGATGAAGTTACTTATCGGACCTATACAAAGTGTTGCAGTGGAATTGGTAACTTCCATCATTATGACTCAGCCTGCAGGGCTATATCTCCATCAAAAAAGCATCATTTCTTCAAGCAGTAAGTTCAAGTTCTTTTGAAATATTGAGCTTATAATTTTCAAAGGCCTTTCACAAAGTGCTTGTATCTCATTTCTTGTAAGCTTGGGTTATGATGAGGAACACAATCTTTTTACTCATCTAAAAATGAGGAAGATCTGCTGAAGATGTACCTTTTGGTGGGCTGAATTTATATACCCCATTATGTAACAGCAACTACACTAACTCTATCCAGCACCTGACTGTTTGTTTCAGATACTCCCATCACACTTTTTGGTGCCCAGTTGAGGTACTCCCCACAATGAACAGAGGATAACTGATAGTCCTATCAAAGCTTTCAAAAAGCAAAGGTGCCCCAGAGCAATGCAGTCTTTTCTAGGTGTCATTTTCTGAACACTTTACATTTCTATCAGAAAGATTGTTTTAAGGGTAAAGTATGCAAAAGATATACCCTTTGAAACTGTGATTCTATCATTCCTAAGCATTTCATAACTTTCCTTCCAGTATCCTGGAAACTACCACTGATGACTCAGAATCTCAGTGCCTTTCTCACGTAGTCACCATATTTTTATCTTTTTTTTCCCACTCTCCTTTTCGACCCCTTTGCCAAGAAGTGTTAACCAGGCGCTTCCATAAAGTCCATGCAACATGGCAATTTGCACCTGCTTCCTTTATGCTTGTATCTGTCTAGCAACAGGTATTAATTTCAGTCCATATTGCTTTGTATCCACTCAGTTAATTGATTCCAATTACCTTTTGGAATGTAAAATGATCTCCCTTTTAAAATATAAATATACTTAATGTAGGAAGGAAGAATACATCAAGGAAGCTATCCAGTGGAACTATAATCAATTCTTAGTAATACTTAATGGGTCATAGTAACTAGCAATAAGATGAAAAACCCTAAGTCTTGATGTGTTCTGAAGTAATACAAGATATACGAAATGCACAAACTAAAATTACAGTGGTCTCAGTAACTGTAATTCCATCTGATTTGCTTTTGCTTTGCAACAGATGAGTAATATTGTTGACTGAGCATAAGCATTTCCCTATACGTCGTGACATAGTATAGGAAAAGACTGTCATAAATGTTCACAGTGAAACTGCCAGCCCATCACTTAAGAGGTTTAGAATTGAGTTCCAATCTTAGTGGGGTTTTTTTTGAGTTAGTGAATGGCCTGTGTGTGAAATAAAGTGATATGGGTCTCGGAAATACAGTTCTTAACTTGCAGACCTGACAAGGTGTGCCAGGCTAGAAAAACAAAACTAGAGCTGAGGATCTTGTTTTATACTATTCATTTCATAGAATCATAGAATGGTTTAGGTTGGAAGGGACCTTGAATATCATCTAGTTCCAACCCCCTGCCATGGGCAGGGATGCCTTCCACTAGACCAGGTTGCTCAAAGCCCCATCCAGCCTGGCCTTGAACACTTCCAGGGATGGGGCAACCACAGCTTCTCTGGGCAACCTGTTCCAGTGCCTCACCACCCCCACAGTGAAAAATTTCTTCCTAATAGCTAATCTAATTCTACCCTCTTCCAGTTTGAAGTATTACATTTGTCTCCTTGTTCTTGAGATTGGCAGGTCATTTTGGTCCCTGACCTATCTCAGAACTGTCTCAGGGCTCTTGTGGCTTGCCCTGACAGCAAATGATCTTTCAACACTGTTCCACAAGAATAAGCGATTCAAGTCAGAAACATTACCCTTACCATCCTTGATGTCACCATGCTCATCCTGCTAGGTCACGATGTTGACAAGCGTTGGCCTCCTAGTCAGGGTTTTCTGTAAAATCTATGTAGTGAAACCTTTTCTGCTTCATCCAGCTGGGCATATCACTTCATTACAATGTAAAGGTCTGTACCACCTAGGTCAGGCATCTTCCCTACAAAATGCAGTTCCCAAGTGGTAAAACTTCTATGGCACCCAATAATTCATTCCTGGATATTTCTCAAGCTGTTTCTCTTTACTTAAAAACCACAACTGTTTCAGGCAGAAACGTATGCCACTAAAAGCTTCAGCTATTAAAAAGAAGAATTATATACTCAAATATTTGCAAAATAGCCCTATCCAGTGTTTTGCAAGTACAATATACCTTTGTTTCCTATTCGAGCTGACCAAATCATGTTGATGTTTGAATTTCTGGTTTCAAAACACTCTCTTAGGAGGGTGAGGTCACTCATGAGTAGAAAAATTTCCACATTGAGAAAGAAAAGGGACTAAACTGCAGAAACAAATTCTGTAATTCTCTATTCCTGACAGTTCACAGACAGAAGGGAGCAGATTATAAATTTCTCTCACCTATGCTTTATTGTGCCAGACTCATCCTTCAGCCAAGGAGCTCCAGAACACACCATGTTTCTGCTGCAGTGGTTTGTGTGCTCCATAGTATTCCTCTGATGAAGAGTAAAGGCAGAGGGATTGTATTTGAACCAGATCTTCAAGTAAGAATTAGGTCATTTTCTTCCTCCTCAGAGCAGGCAGACTGGCCTAGTATCTGGTCCGTGATGTTTGTCTATGACTTCACACAAGCCTATTAAAATAATTACTTTTTACCCCAGTTTCTTCCAAGTTGAGTCACTCTATAACATCCACAAGAGAAACAGGGAAGTATTTTTTCTTTTCATTTGTGCTAGGAATTTCTCTATGGCCTAGATATGGAGAGAGAGAAGTTGCAAAGGGAGGAAGGACAGATTGAAGAGAAATCCTTATGACTACTTGTGTTACAAAGCAGATTTGAAAAAAAGCACATAAAATTAGTATCTGCAGAATAAGATTTGTGCATGACCCATTCCAGTTAATTCTCTCAGATCAAATGCTCTGAAATATTTGCAATAACTTTTTATGCTTTAGCAGGGTATGTTTCATTTGGCCTGCATATTTCCTCAAGCAATAACCTTCAGAATAAAAATACTTTGTTGGATCCCTTTCTTGCTGTCTGATTTTCACCTGTGTGTCTCTTGCAATCATTATGCTATAATCCTCGGAGAAAAAAAGTGCTTTTAACTTATCTATTCATTGTTAAATATTAAAACTCCATGTGCTACAGCTTCAGCCATCTATTGGCCACCCACCTGATGAAGCACCTTTTAATCCTTATGTGCTGCAAAGGAAGAGAGGTCTTACAGGAGCAGAAAAAGGTAGGCAGTGTAATTTATGTCATTAAAACAATTGCCTTCTTTATGCCAGACATCTCTCCTCAACCCATATTTCTTTTTTTCTTGCATATATTTCACACCGTGTTGTGTATTGGTATAGCCACTATCATAGCTCAGGTCTGTTAGCTGAAACTGCCAGATGTCACCATCTGTAATGAAAGTCATTTAGCAGAAATCTCTTTTTCCATGTTGAAGCAAAAGATTATTACTTCCTTGACTTAAAAAGCTGCACCCTTGCACTTCATAAAGTGTGCCCTGTTGCATCCACAGTGCCAAGCTGGTGCTTGGTCTTTCTGTAAAATGAAATTAAAGGTGAGTGCCAAAGAATAAACTACATATAAGGCAGCATTCTGAGTTGAAGAATTGTCTGAGTTAACTAAGGAGAAGCCTTTAACCCTCCTTCTGTCAAGGAACCTCCTGGTTTCTCATTACGCAGATGCTCAGTAGTTAGAGCATGTCACCAGGTGGAGGTCACTCTCTTTTGGGGTGTTCTAAAGTGCCTGTAGCTGGACTGCATGTGTTTTTTTTATAATGCCCTCATAAGTGTAACACACTGATGTTCCTGAACATAGAAAGGGTGAATATAGTAGCTATGGCAGCAAAAATGTCTCACATAATGTCTAATTTTCTCATTGATTGAACTGCAGGTGATCAAATAGATGCCTTACCCATGGATACCGAGGTCTATGAAAGTCCATATGCTGATCCAGATGAAATGAAACCAAAAAATGTCACTCTTGACAGGAAATTATTAACCTTGGAGGAAGGAGAACTTGGCTCTGGCAACTTTGGTACAGTAAAGAAAGGGTTCTATAAGATGAAAAAGTAAGCGTTTACTTCTATTTTCATGGAGTCTAATATGTAACAGCTCTAGCCTGTATTTTTCAGAGCAGCAGTAATCTTTGCATATCATTCGGGTTGACAGACTCTAAGTCATTTGGGCTAATATTCACTGGTTTCTCTCTTTGTACATACACTCATTTTCTATACAATTGTTTTCTTCTCCTCTGTTTGCAGACACCTCTTTGCTTCCAGGCATAGTCACCTCCCAGCCATTATTTTTTGTCTGTAAAGTGGGAAAGTGCCTCTTATGGCTGTTTTTTCTCTGTCAGGGATAGTAAAGTGGGAAATCCGCTGCCTTCCTCCGTAGTTTGTATGGGCAGTCATTCTACTCAGTATTTCCCATCTGCACAAACTATTTTTGAGAAATAGCATAGAGTGCCATGGACAGTTTACCTGTAGAAAAGAGAGTTTATCCTAAAATAAGTGTGATAAATACCTGTTGCGTGGAGCTGCAATGTTGATTTTCAAGAACACAGAATATGCTGTGACCTCTCTTATCATGTAATTGCAGGAGGAACAGACGCTGTTTATACTGGCAAAAGTGGGAGCACCTGAGTGTTCATGCATTTTCACAGTAAAAAGTTATCAGTATGTTATTTAAGTGCCTAGGCTGATTATGTGTACACTTTCACCACTTGAAGCTTGAGGCATTTCTTTAACCAAGGGTTTCAGAGCCAAGAAGGGTTTTTCTTTTTCCAGTATAGTCTGCAGGGATTTAAAGGGCTCTGGTCCCAGTCTATGTATTTGCTAATCTTGTTTCCCACTTGAGCTCTGTTGATCTCATCAGTCACTCTTTCACTCAGTTGTATGAGCTGAAGGTTGCAGGAGTAGGCCTAGTTTCTCAGCATTTCAGAGCACTACCCTGGGACCTTGCAATGTTGCATTCTAGTCTTACACCAAAAACACCCCAGGGCGTAGAAAGGCCTTTATAGCTTTTCTTGTCAGTAAAGCTTTATGGCATTCTTGCCAGAATGGGTAAGAAAATTTTGTCCAGTACATTTGTTTTCAGACTTGTTAAGACATTTTTATGACTATTTATAATTTTCTCAGGTTCTTCCCATTCTTTTTTGCTTAGCTGTCTTCTGAGCATTTCATAGAGGGATGTTCCTGTTATAGTCATGTTTCTTCTCCTCTGAATGTCATGTCTGTCTTTTGTCACAGTTTGTACTATGTGCACAGAAACATTAGCTGAAGATTGTGTACATTTGCACACAGATTTTTCAGCAACTAATCCCAAAACTGGGTTCTTTTTCATAGGGGTGCCAAGCCAGTGGCTGTAAAAATTCTTAAGAATGAGAGTAATGATCCAGCCATAAAGGATGAATTACTGAGAGAAGCAAATGTAATGCAGCAACTGGATAACCCATATATTGTCCGAATGATAGGCATATGTGAAGCTGAGGCCTGGATGTTAGTAATGGAAATGGCTGAACTTGGGCCATTGAACAAATTTTTGCAAAAAAACAGGTATGTAAGATTTTGATTCCATTTCATAGGATTTATCCAAAGGAGATAGTTCCTTTTTTTTTTTTAAGGGCAATTTTATACTGACATGTTGTTAATATAATATTGATTGTAGTTACTCTTCAGTGGGACATGATTATCTTGTACATGACTCTTATTTCTGGTAAGTAAGTGCATTTTGTATAAATGAAAGAATTTTCATATGTCGTTCAACTGCTCATTTGTTGGTATGATCACACATCATCTTGTTCAGGACATTCTTATGCTGCCTGTTCTAATTAAAGCTTAGCTAAACATAAGTGGATCAGGTTCCTAGTATGATGTGGGGAAGTTCAGAGTAAAGATTTGTACTTGAACTCCATGAAAAGTCATGAAAATGAACTTTTGACCTCTTAAAAATTCAATTATGATTTTCAGACATGTCACGGAGAAGAATATAACAGAGCTGGTACATCAAGTTTCCATGGGGATGAAATACCTGGAGGAAAATAACTTTGTTCATAGGGATTTGGCTGCAAGGAACGTGCTATTAGTCACCCAACATTATGCCAAAATTAGCGACTTCGGACTTTCTAAAGCCCTTAGTGCTGATGAAAATTATTATAAGGTAAGATTTGCACAAGACATGAAAGTTGCATAGTAACATTATAGCTTAATAAGGTTATTTTTCAGTTAAAGAGCAGTTATTTTTAAAAGTTGAAAATTAGAAATAGTATGTATCATGCATTATTTTATAGCCTGATAGTAAGGTCACTGATTTTCAAAATGTGTGATCAACATCAAGACATGTACAGGGAGGAAAAAGCTCCCTTCTTTTATTTGCTTACTTCTTTCATTTACTTTTGGTAAACTTGTCGTTAGAAGGTTGACATTTATGGTGGAAGTGAGATACCTCCTTATATACAAGGGGGAAAATGTCTTTGTTGCAGATGTGAACTTTTGGGGACTTACGGTTTTCACCACGTCCAAGGAAAATTTAGTCTAGCACACTGTATTGTTGTTTAACAGAATGGAATTTGGGGAAGTTTTTTGAAAGAATATAATGGGTAAATAATCATTTGATCAAAGCAGAATTTGTTTGTCTTGGTTTTAAATTAATTGGATCTCTGTACAGCTAAAAGGACTGAAATAACTGCCACATTTAATAACGTAAAAACATCCGTGGGTGGCAAACGCTCTAATCACATCTGCAGCTTTTTTTCTGATATATTGCTCTTACAGTTCAAATTATTTCTTCCTTCTGCCTGTTCCCTTTCATCAGCTGTTCAAAACTAATAAGCCAGACCATGATACACTGCAGAAGAGGGGCAAGCACATACTCCCTTCTGATGACCTTCCTATGGGAATAGTAACTGCTGCCAGAAAAGACAGTAACATCTTAAATCACTGCCACTAGCTAGCCAGAGCTGCTTGTCAGAGGTGTGAGACTTGATATCAAAGGCCCATTCCCTTTACAACTCCACAAAACGCAGTGGGGTTCTTTCACTAGATCTAGCACTGTGCTGGGATAACTTGACACTTGCATTGTCGAAACACAGTGTTATGGCATAATTTAATCAAACTGCAGTTTGCCACAAGGCCATCACTGTACCTTGAAATCAACTTCAAGTAAAAATGAGACTCAGTGTAGCTGGGTGTGTCTCTCTTCCCTGCTGTGGAGAGCCTAGATGAAAAATCTTACTTTTAAAGAGCAACTTTAAATTAAATGACACTAAAAACATGACTCCAGGTCATTTAGCTAAGCTTTGCTTTACCATAGATCTCATTTCAGTGCATTATTTTGAAAGTGGAAAATTAGGAACAATTTTGTAAAGCTTTTGAAGAAGCTACTACCCATTCTCTCTAATCCCAACTGCACAAGAAATGTTACAGTACTTAGTACAAATGTGTGCAGACCTAAGTTAACTTGGCTTATATCAATTCTGATGTTATTTACTACTTAGCACTGTCTCTAGCCTGCTTTTTTTCCTTTATGTTATGACTTTATTTTAGGCACAAAGTCATGGAAAATGGCCAGTCAAGTGGTATGCTCCAGAATGCATGAATTTCTACAAATTTTCTAGCAAAAGTGATGTCTGGAGCTTTGGGGTTTTAATGTGGGAAGCTTTCTCTTATGGTCAAAAACCATATAAGGTGAGTATTTCTATATAGCATTTTTTTTTTCTGTAAAAATTCAGAGCAAATTTTAACCAATGTCTTTTCCTGCCTACAAAGGGCAGGCCTTAGCACCCCATCTGTTGCAACAAATGAGTCAAAGGATAGCCCAAAGATCAACTCCAGGCCTCTATTTGTTTTCTACTAGAATGTGTGCTGCAATCATTTGCAACTGATGATTGATGATGACTGTTCTGGTCACCTTGTTCCAGGGAATGAAAGGCGGTGAAGTTGCACAGATGATTGAAAGAGGAGAACGAATGGAACGTCCTGAAGTCTGTCCAATAGAAGTCTATGATCTAATGAAATTGTGTTGGACATACAAGTAAGTGTGATGTGGTGCTCTCTCTTTTAATATATTTTAATCTAATTAGTTAATAGCCAGAAAGGGTATTACAAAATACATCGTTTCAGCTGGTCTTTAGCTTACAAACAACCTCCAAACTATAGATTCAGTTGCACTTTCAAGTGAAAATTATTGAGTGTACTACAAGCAGCTGGTTGTGCACAGCTAATTTTGCTGGAACAGTTATGTACAAACAATACAGTATCATAAAAAAGAAGTAATTCCACAAGAAGGTCAATGTGATGTATTTTGAAAAGAAAGTTTGAAATTAAGCAAATATTTTTGTTTCTTTTTGAGTTATATTTTATTTAATTTTAATTTTCAAGACTTTTTCTTTACTGAAATTTCAAAGTCATATTGCCAAATTATTCATTCCATTCCTCAATGATTACTTGCTTGGAGCTGTTTTTCCCTTCTCTCATTTCCAAATATACTCCAATTGGATCTACATTGACCTCCTATTAATGAGAGGTAAAACATCTTTTCAGATCATACCTAATATGTCAGAAACATTTTTTCTGATCAATAACAAATCAGAAGTTAGAATTATGAAATATAGAGAAGAAAGCAAAAAAAGCCTATCTGATAACTCTTTTTCAATTAGTATATTGCAAAAAAGTATTTAAAATGTTTCACGATTTATCATTTTAAACTGTTTCATTGAAGTTACTTTTAGTTGTAGGAAGGTCTCCATAAAGCACCCAAAGTCACTTATTCTTCCGGTTCACTATCTGAAGAATATGTGTGTCCAACAAAGGTCTCTGGATTCCATTTAAGGAGCTGTGGTACTTCACTTTTAGGTGCCTTGCTTCTTTGTTAGTTTTATTGCACCCAGTACTCTAGAAAGAATATGGAGCCATGAAATAATTTCGTCTTTTGGTTTGACTCAAAGAATGCTGTAACAGTTCTAGAATGAAAAGGATCTTTTTTTAAATTATGGTTAACAAACATATCATCACGCATGCTGCTTTTTATTTGTACTCAAATATCTTTAATATTGGAAAGAAAAAGAAAAAAAAATTAAAAAGAAGGCTCAAGTCAGGCAGTGTAACTGTCTCAATATGTAATGTATTATTGTAAGGGCTTGTTGTCAGTTTAATTGTGTTCTCCTAAATCAACAGAGTTACAAATATAGAGGAAAGAAAGACAGCCTTATAGTGTATGCCTAGGCTCCTCTCAGTGGTGCTACGTGATTCTGTATGACTAGTACCAATTATAAGGCAGATATTGCACTGTAAGTATTCTTTTATCTAGATTATTACTGAAGTAGAAAATGAAATTGAGCTGATTTACCATTTCTTTCTTGTAGTACCTTCACCATCCACAAAGTAAAAGGCATGATAGTAAATCCACTGACTGGGTGCTCTGTAGTAACATTTCCCACTTCGTATAAATTTCTAGCATCATTTTGGTAGCCTTAAAATATTGTGAACAGCTTTAAATGAGCTATCACTGAGGTAAACTCCCAAACATTACAAGGCCCACGCGCTTTTACAGCTTTCTCCTTCCTACACGGTGGTATTTGTCGTCTTTCCACAGTGTTGATGACCGACCAGGATTTGTTGTGGTCGAGCTGAGATTACGTAACTACTATTACGACATTTCCCACTAAAAGCATGAAGAACAGCAGCTTTCTTGACTCAAGCCAGCACCCTCTGAGAAGCAGTTCAGTTCCTGAAACCGAGACTTTGATTTGTGTACTGCCGCTTTCACCCTGCAAAGCTCAGAGCTAAGTCCTGTGTCTGTAGGGTTGCCTTTTCTTGCCTTCTGTGCAATATCCAGCGCCAAAATAGAGTGTTGAAAGTGGAAAGGCCCCAAAGTGAGCATCAAGGACATCAGAGCAGATGCTTATACTTTTGCTACATTCCATTTCATTTTAGTTACAGCTTTATTGGCATTACATTTTGTGGTCATGTAAGATCTATTTAATGTCTTTCAGCCCTCTTCCTCTCTTGTATTTTAATTGGGATTTAGGTTCTTGTTATTAATTTTCTTAGTCCTCAAATACATTAAGAGTTGTTCCAGCCTTCCCCCTCCCCAAGGAAGAATAGCATAAATATTCCTCACTGTGAAGGAAATTCACTGTGAAAGTGTGTCAGTCACTTTCACTGACAGCATGTTTGATTTTACTCCCAAGCCCCTTTAAAACCAAATCGTATTCTTCTCAGTAGTATTGTAGGCAGAGAGGAACTGGGAGGTGTGAATTTCTAACATCATCATCTCCTTTAAATGTGACCAACTTCTCTCGTTCCTCATCTCATGTGGAAGACCAACTGTCCCTCAGGGAAGTTTTTTTTTCCTGTTGAAACCTGGGAACTCAGCAGCTTGCTCTTATCTTGGAACAAAACTTATCAGCACCTAAGACAATGATTCTGGTTTCAACACAAACTCCATCACAGCATTCCTGAAAAGACAGCTGTACAGTGAAAGGTGATGGAGCAGCACCTTCCTTTCTCTGTGCTGTTTCAGCCTTCTCAAGAGATATCTTTTCCATGTGTCTCTTTGGGTATACCAAAGCTCCTTGTGTTCTGTTTTGAGCAGCAACCATTTCTACCTTTTTTCAAACCTTTCTTGAAAAGCAGTGTGAGTATTCACCACACCTTATCACCTCTAAAGCTAAATTTCACCCCTAGCTCAAATATTTTAAAACAGGCATATGGACACTGAGTTCATTCTTGTCCATTCCTAAATGTTAGTATTTGTACTGTTATTAATCCCTGTGAGCATCTCAGGAAAAGGTATTTGTCTTATCACTCTTTTGTAATGCACCGTGCATCTCCATTAGTGTGCAAGTATAGCAATAACAAATATTCTATTTTTACTCTTATGCTTTGTTTGTCCAGTCTCATTTTAAATATTATAGAGATCAGAATTTCTATTACTTATTCTCACAAGCAGATACTTTACTGGCATTTACATATGTCTCAGGAGTCTACATACGTTGCATCTACTAGATATAGAGATTTTAGAAGAATGTAAAGAATAAGATTTAGAGATAGATATATTTATTGCATACAGCTGGTTAGAATATATGTGTTTAATTGTTGTGTGAACAGGGTACTCTTAGAGATGCAGTCATATTTTTTTCTCTAGCAAAGAAACTGTGTGGGCAATTACAGTGAGAAAGTGTGAAATAATTTTCATAAGAGATGACTATAAACAAATGTAGGAGTTACTGTATTTTTTTTCTTTTTACTAAGCTTATGGTCTATTTTTCAAAAAATACCTGGTGATTTTTGGTAGTTTAATCTTGGGTGTCCAGTGCAAGACACTTCAGAAACCACTTACTACTGAAAGATACTGAGTGCAATAGACCATGTTTCAAATGTGACCAATATTGAAGATGACTTATTTTTTGTTTGTAAGAAACATTTTTCTACAAGAACATCTTGTGTAGAAGTTAGCCATAGTTATATGTAGGTGTTTTGTCGCTTTAATCCTCTTGCAGAGAAATTGTTAGCTCTACGTGTGCAATTAGTACAGTCATGGGGATATTAGTAATAAACAAATTGCACAAATCTCTACTAGCCAGTAGGTGGCAGTACTCAATTTCCCTGAGAGATTTATATCTCTCTCTCTTAGAAAAGTGTTATCTGATGCAACAAAACTGCAGGAATATTTCTTACCCTCTCTTCTGAGTGAATGTCACTTTCTGGTGTTACTCGATTATTTTTAACTTCACTATTATGTAATAAAAGTTTACAATAAGAACATAAAGTATTGTGAAATAAATGGATTAGGTTTTAAAATTGAAATTAAAGATGCTGTTTTACAAAATATGTTGTTTTAACAAGAATCCTTAATATTCAAGTGTTTTATAAAAAATGCTGATGCTGTGCCGAGCGTGTATATTTACTGAATTACTGCGATTGTTGTGGAAGACTGAGATTCTCCTATTGACACTGAAAGGTACCTGACACAACAAATTAGCCCACTGAAGCCTGGACTGCTTTGTGAGCTACTCAGGACTAGCAGGAAAATGTCCCGAAGTATGCATGTTGTTATTAGCTCTAAGCCTTTCCAAGATGCTGTTTTCAACAATACTGTCCCGGATCTGGAAGGTTAGAGGTGTCAGGAGTCAGTGCATCTTATCAGCTGTCCAAGGATTTCTGGACTACAGGTATCAGCTATGCAGGATTTTAGTCACATTATACCACGTGGAGCCTCCCTCAAAGGTGGAAGCAACTGTTCTAGGTATTCTGAAATAACAACAGGGAGATCTTAGTCTTTCATTTAGCTTTCGCTGCAGGCTCAAGTCCTCAGGAAAGCAAAGACTAGATGGGACTGAATGTGAATATGAATAATAAACAACAAAGGACAAAACCTAGACAACTCTTACCTTGGGGGGGACCAGTCAGTGACTGACTTACACTGTACTGCTGTGGTTGTTTTCCAGCGTAGCAAATCTGGCCTAATTGTGACACCTTCCCACTTGTGGGACTGCACCATCAACCGATATGAAGGGGCTTTTGTCTTTCGGCTGTCAGGATTTTGTTGTCTTTATTTTTAGATTGACTCATATCAGAAATGCCATTTGGCAGCGTAGCCCCACAAGTAATTGTCACAGCAGAGTTAAGGGGTAGCAAACTGCAGCATGGAGGAAGGGAGGCTGGGGTGAGTAACTCAGGGAAGAAGGAGCAGATGAGAACATGTTAAACGGGTTTTGCAGTGAAGGAAAACGTAATGTAATTACAGCTTTGGTTAGGGCTCAAATCTACCAAATCATAGAGTTTTTTCAGAGCACGGGAGGCCATACACTTTTTCCCATAAAGACCCACCCACACTTCTTAAAAACCCCAGCGCAATTTCCACCTGCTTCAAACACTGTGCAAAAAAGGGGACTTTTAATCAGAGAATGAAGAATACACATAGTTTTCACACCTGAAATCGTCGCAGTCAGAACTGCAAGTTTGATGAAGTGCGCATCCCAGCCTGTGCTGCCGGATCGTGGGCTGAGGCAGTTGTGTGCCCTGGCCCTGCCAGGAGGTGGCAATCCTTGAACACCGTTGGACTAATCACTTGCCCGAGCAGTTCTGGCACTCTCCTTTCCACCAGGGCTGCTGCTGTGCCTGTGCGAAGCAAAGTTCTGAGTGAGGACAAATCGTGAATGATTTATATCGTGAATGGTTAGCTGTGGATGATTAACAAAGACTTTGGAAAGTCTGTGTCCATTTGTCTTTTAAGTGGTACCAGCAGTGGAGGATTGCAGGCAGAAAGATACAGAATGTGTCCCACATGTGCATAGAAGGGAGCGAGGGTGGCATCTGGGTTGAATAGTACAGGGGAACGTTACCAGCCTTCAGTTTAGTAAGGACAGAATGCCTGTAAGTCATGCAGAAAAAGAAGAAGAAGAAACAAATATAAAAAAGGAGCGAAAAAAATGCACTGATTCTTGACAGTCAAGAAAAACAATATCGAACTTAAAGTGATCCCAGACTCAGATGGAAAAGAGCCACTTCAAGAGTTAGAATCACCATTCCTCAGAAGTGTGTCCCAGTGCTACAGGTGCAACATGAGACAGTGGCACAACCGCTTTCAGACCCCATCTCTCCCCGTGGGGGCAACTTGCAAGCCTGGTGGTAATGGGGACTGGTTGTAGGGCTGATGGGCAAGACTGAATAGCTGAATGCCTTCTGCTGTAACTACAGGCAACTAGGGGCTGAGATGCAAAACACTTTTACGGGGGCAGCCAGGTAACCTGTGAAGGTTTGCATCTGGAAAAGGGGGAGAAGACTGAGGGTGGAGCATGCACCAACTATCAGAAAGACAAAGTGCCTAACGAAAGAACTTGTCTCCTATGAGATTGATTAATAGTGCTGTAAAAAAGAGACAAGCTTATGGCATACATGTCTTCCTTCAGGTTTGTATTACACCATGGATTCCTGTGAAACAGCAGAGTGATGTAGCACAAACCCGACTGAAAACAACCATCTTCCAGCTACCCAGAGCTCTCTGAAGCCAGGCTAGTACTGTGCATCAATCTCCAAATGGGTATTTTTTTCTTTTCTGTCATAGATGTGTTAATTGAGGCAAATACCCACTGGGTTCCTTGGCATACAATTAATGCTGCACAGAGTATAACCACTGCTTCCCTGAAGCAGTGGAGATGTGCATATTTCTCAATAACCAGGGAAGCAGGGGAAACAAGAGGCAGCTGGGGAGAGCATTTCACTGCTGTCCATTAAAATTCATAGCTTCAAATGTAAATTGCACCTGGATGACCAGTCCGGTATAAACGTGCATGGACCATAAACTCTCCACATCTGTCTACCATTGTAAATACCTTAAAATGTCAGGGTAAGAGCCTGTTAGGTCCAGGCCTTGCTTAACTGTAACGAAGCGCTCAAGGAGGAGTCCCACTGCCACACTGGTGCAGCAACAGCTGCCTGCCTGGTATGCTCTGTGTGACAGCAGGTCAGTAAGCTGAGTGCCTGGATCCTCATGCCTCTGTCATGTTAGAAATACAACCTGCAACAACAACAACAACAACAAAGAAACAACTTCGCAAAGCAGGGTTCGGTACCACAGAAAACAGTGTGAGCCATCAGCCCATGCTGCAGTGCAAGCATTACTTTGCATGGATACTCACTTCTCTGTCCAGGTGCATTGCCACCAGCCGGTGGATGCATGAACGTCAACATCTGTTCTTTCTTCTTCTTGCTTTGTTAAAGTGAAATTGTGCCAGTTTCAGCAACAGCAAGACTGCCAAGACTGTAACTGCATGCCTGAGCAGCAGAACAGGTAGCAGAGGCCTTTTATAGCTGTATCTTGCACAGTTTGAAGACTTTGCTTTAAAAACATTACATGTGCACATACGTGCTTGTAGTTTCTCATCACTCTTTCCTAGCTGTGCTCAATAATACCTGTCCTCCTGCCTCAGTTCTTACTACACAGCCACTGCAGCTTCTGATTTGTGATTTTGTTATCAAATAATTTCTGGCTGACTGGTGTATCACGTCCCGCCTCCAGTACCCTGAAGCAATGACAAGTTGGCAAAGAATTGCTAATGTTGGTCTTGAGTTGTATTTCTAGAAGACTGGAAGGAAACGCCGTGGAAGGGAATGGCTGTGGGGGACAAGGATACATCAAGAGATGCAGTAGAGAAACAAGCTCACTGAGCTTGTCAAAGAGCAGGACTTAGGGGTGTTTTTTCCACTCTACTTTGGAACAGTTGTAAATTGACTGTTTGGATTAGTTTGATGTTTCTTTTCCCAATAGATGTATAATTTGGAGCCAATGCTTCCATATTTTTCCACAATAATAACACATCTGAGCCATAGCTGGGTATAAACAACTAGATTATCAATGTCATTTGGTTTCAACCGCATTTCCACTGTTGTCAGTAAACCCCCAAACTGGGCTGTTTATATGTGTGCAGCTACATTTCTCTTCAAGCAGCTTCCATGGGCCTTGGTTTTCTGACTACTTTGTCAACACGTGCTCAAATTACAACAGAAGCACCAGCAGCTAGCTCTCTCCTAAAGCCCTCAAGCTTCCTCTGAAAGTCAAAGGACAGGTCAAAGAAGTGATGCACGATAAACGTCAGCCACTGCCAAAAGGAAGGCTCCTAACCTCTTTCTCCCCGGTATGGCTGGTTTTCTAGATAATATGACCTCTTTAAGATAGGAAACAAAAAAGGAAAAGATATTTACTATCATATGGCCGTGCCATAAAAGGACCTCACACACACACCTTGCATTGGGGAGCCACCTCAGTATTTGCTGGCTCCCAATGCACTAGAGCATAAACTTTTCTTTTTTTCTTTTTTTGATTTTGCAAATGTGTTGTTGACTCTCTCGTTGATACGTGCATGCCTTTGGCTATTTTAAAAGGTTATATCCACTGGTATTACTGTTTCCCCAGGGGCATGCATTAATCAGGTACTATTTTTAAACTCTGCAGTCATCCATGACTTCCTTTTTATCTGTCCACTCTGTAGCTGCTGTAAGGAGTGAGCATGGCATTCCTCATCTTTTTGTGGTTTCTACTTATAAGGAAGAGGCAGGACAAGTAGTGATTCTTGTTGGTGCTGGAGTACTACACAAGTTAGATTACAGGATGAAGTACAGATTGAATCATGTCTCAGAAATTCACCCTCCAGTGTCACATTGTACCCAAAGTAATGCAAACCAGAACTCACACTACACAAGCACAAGTACAAAGCTCCCAGTTTGTTTCCAAAGCTCCCACAGCTTTTTCCATGCCAGCTATATATATATATATATACACACATAAAAATATGAAAGAAACCAGTAATACAACGCATTCCTGTGTTTGTTCGATGAACTGTATGTGGCCAATTTCTTGAGTCACTTAATTACAAGGAAGCTGAGGCCTCAACAAAGAAATGCACTAAACGTTTGTTTGGTTATTGAGGGCACTCTTTGTCTTCCTTTCTCCCAAAATAAAAAGGTCCCAAGGTGTCTGAAGTGCAACTAGAAGGAATGGAGACATCAGATGCCACACCAAACCTGGACACTGATAGAGCTGTGAGACTACTGGTACCTACATCTTTTGCTTGAAAACTGCATTATTTGGTGGCAGGACGCTG
Organism: Stercorarius parasiticus; assembly: GCA_013396915.1. Taxonomy (NCBI): domain Eukaryota; kingdom Metazoa; phylum Chordata; class Aves; order Charadriiformes; family Stercorariidae; genus Stercorarius; species Stercorarius parasiticus. The sequence continues at coordinate 222,652 of VWZL01005935.1, read as the reverse complement.
CTGGGCCCATGAAGCCAGTGTGCCTTTCTGTTTGGCCACCAAGAATCAGCAGGACCCTGCTGATTACTACCCATCATGCATTAATAAGCATTTTGGGGTGAAGGGGTGTAGAAAACACAGGGAGAACCTCAAACCCATATATTTGATTACGCTGTAACACACACCAGCTATGCTTCCCACATAGTGCTATGTTGTGGGGAAGAATTCAATCAGCGCTTCATCCTCTGAAGACCAGAGGACTATGACTTACACAACAAAGCACAGAAAACAGTTAAAGAGCTGAGTCCAGGGCACGGTCATAGAGTCCTGCAACCTCTCAGCCTTGTTTTTTGCAAGAGCATCTCAAGAACAACAGGATGAGTAGAGCCACTTCAGGAACTAATAAGGGAAAGCATCAGGAATAGCACTCATAGCTCTGAAATATTAATATTTGTTGCAAATACCTGCAATACCTGCTGACACTATTTAAATAAGGAATGCTATGGCACCAAAAGCAGAGCTATGTGAGAACATTCTGTCATTGTTTTATTGAATGCATTAGCTTTTCTTTTTGTACAACATCCTGTTATCTCTTAATTTATGGGTACTTTGCTTAAACTGTTGTGCAGGACATGATGTACCAAGACAGCATTGCTGAAGACACCCACCTCGAGTATATGTTTTAATGATCTGAGTTACACAAAGAATTAAAAAGCAGGCATAAGGCCTATGGGTTTACATATGTTCCAGTGCTATTCTTTCCATTTTAGTATATCCCATTCCTACTGTCTTGGGCAAAGAAGCAGTCTTGAGTCTGAATTTCACAGTTTATTTTATTGCCAACTAATGTAAACTTTGCATTATCAATTCTGGTATTGAGAAATAAAGATAAGTGTTTAGACAAACACGCGAAATACATACACTGGCAGATGTGTCACTGTATATCGCAAATTTACAGAAGGCTTTTTCTACCTCTGACATCTTGCTGCTGTGGGGAAAAGAAGTTGGCAAGGAAGAAGCTGAGGACCACCTGCAGATTCTGGACACATACTCATGTCCCACACACCCTGTCTCCAACTGACCAAGGGGTACCACCCACAGGTGTCTCTCCACCATGGGACAACAATGATGACCACACAGGTATTTACACAGAACACCTGGGATCCAGGCAGGATCAGGACAGGGAGGGGCTGGGATCCGAGGCAAGGCAAAGGAGGGGTGGAGGTGGGGCTCTGGGGTGAATTAATGACTGCTGGATGTGAAAGAAGGAGGCATCCAAAGCTCATGAACCTTTTCGAAACACAAATTTCAGTTAGCCTGTCTCAGTAACAAATGTCTGCATTTGTAAGCTGAGTTATGCTTATGAGTCCAGATTTGTCTTCCAGGCCCCAGATAAGTGCCTAAATCTCACAGACCTTGTTGCAAGTAGTGACCAAGGAGTTGTCCCCATCTTTCGCCATCACACTTCATCCCTTGAACTGCTTCCTGAATTAGGCTGTCCTCCTCCCAACACCAGTAAATTTTCATCTAGTGATCAACTTAGACCACTGCAACCAGGTATCGGGGATCTCTGAGAACACAAAAGCCATCACTCGGATTGTAAATCAGTCCACCACAACTTGAGCAGCTGATTCCTGCTGCTCGTGAGACACTCTTGAACCCTTTTTAAATACCTAGCCTCTCATACAGCCTTGTGCTTCACCCCAGGGCTCTGGGTCTCAAGGTTGTTTTCAGGCTACCATTTAACACAAATCTTGTGTGGGTCTGCACCTCTCTAGAGCAAAAATTAGGGAGGTTGTGTGGTGTAAGCACGAAGGGGGCAGCAGGGAGCTACGGGTGGCCTTGCAGGCACTTCCCAGGACCCTTCCCTCCCTCCCTGGGAGGTGTGGATCCAGCTCACCTGCATGAGCCAGTGGTGATGGCGATGGCACTTTCCTTTCTGTCCTGGAGACAGTGGGCACTCAGAGCCACACCTCGTGCCTCGTTGGCTGTTTACCACCTAGCATCCATTCAAGTCACAGAGCACAGAAATCCCACCACAAGGCGGGGGGAGAAGAGGAGGAGACAACCCTGTGCCACCAGAGCCATGGTGATCCAAACCCCTTTGGGGGGTTATTGGACCTTCAGCCCACTGCAGTTCAAAAAACAAAATACCTCACACTCTTCATCTAACATAGGCATTACACACTAGGAATGTCATCTGTACTGGGATGTGTACTCCAAAGGGAAGGAGCATTTATTCCTATAACCAGTAAAAGCAGCGAGTCCTTGCTTCTTCTTCCTCAAGGAGCTGATCTGCTGCCAGTGTGCTTGTGCTTTGTCCAGGGCATGTGCCCACACACCTTCGGGCATCACCAAAAAATCAATACTCCAAAGGGCAGGATAGTGTGGGAAGGGGGAGAGACACAACACACATAACTTGTGAAAAAACTTTGAGAAACACAGTTTTTCACTCATAAGCCTACAAACTTAAAGTAGCTGGAAACTGTGTTTGGGATGTTCAGCCAGCAACAAATCTCAGCATGTACCCTGGCAGTTGTACCATGTTTGCAGGGGCACTGTGATAGCGCACTATTAAAAAAGGCATTTCATCTTTGTGGTCCATGTAAGATTAAATTAATGTGTCTTCGTCGGTTGATTTATTTATTTTCCTTAAACTGTGTTTAGCAATGTGGAACCATGTGTAAATATGCCTTATTTCAGAAATACTTCATTCTCACCACTAATTAATAGGCATGTACTTTCCAGTCTTACTGTTGGTCACAGCAAGCCCACAGCAGCAGGGTGAGCTTGGCCAAGCTCTACCCATTCCAGGAGGAAACCCTTGCAGATAGTGCTGCATGTTCACCGCTTCTGTGTGTCCTTTGGTCTCCCTGTTGGGCTGACCATAATTCTTCACCAATTCCACTGCCACCCAGAGAAACTTATTTGCCCCTTGGCAGGTCTTGTGCAAAGGTGTGAGGGGCACTGGACAGCTGTCAGCCTTGATCATGGTCCAGGCAAGGGTGAAATGGCCAAAAACCACCCAGTGCCACCTCCTGCCGCTGCTGGTGAACACGGCCTGGCATCCCGCCCCAGCAGCGTGACAACAATGGCACAGCCCTGGCACAGCCATGCAGCGCACCAGTTCTGCACTTGCTGCTGATGACCCAGCGCAAAGACTGAGGATGCCAATGTAAACCTCAGACAAACGATTGGTGGCAGTGCTCTCTCTGCCTCTTAGACAAGTGCTGATCACCCCAACGAATTGTTTCCTCTTTCCTTGTTGCAGGTGTCCTGTTTTGGGGTTGCCTCAGCAGGAATGCCAGTCTTCCTGCCTGTGCAAGGACAGCAGGGAAGAAATGAGGCACCAGCTGTCATCACAGGAATGATGATGTGTGGGACAGATGTACATGTTGTTGGTGGAGATTTTTCTTATATTCTGTAAAGGTGTCTCTTTTCTGTGGCAGAGAGTATTTTTGGAACTGAACTTTTTTTTCCCCATGTAGTTAGAGCATATGACTTTTTTTTTTTTAATTCAAAAATATATTCCTAGCTGTAGGTGATTAGGTGAAGCTGAAGGACCCAGAAAGAAGGCAATACTCTCTTAGAGTGAGTAGCGAAGTGCCCATAAATTTCAAGGTCAGGAGTTCACTTTTTTTTTTGGCTTTTAACTCAAAAACTCTTCACATTTGTCGTGTGATGCCAACAGCTAATTTGTGTCCGCTCCTCAGATTCTGTAAGTGACAACGAATAAAGCAAAAGGTCACTTCCCTGAAAGCTCTCAGGGCAGTGCTCCCCAGCCATAAACTCAATAAAACCACAAGCAAAACCAGCTCAAAACAGCCAAGTTTCCAAAACTGCAGAGACTGACAGGGAAGGTGGGGCACACATCTGTGGATCTGGACAGCCAGAACGGGTGGTCTCATCCAACCCCTGTCTGACACAAAGCTATGCTCCCCTTAGGTAGAGTGAGCAGGCAAGTTCACCAGAGGTAGCCAACATTTAACAAAAAAGAGAACTATGTTATTTCCATCCTTTTGCATACACACACACACACACATTCTCTCTCTCTCGCGCATGTATAGTCAGGGATTCTTATCAGCCAATATGCCTTATTAAGAAAAAGGCAAATGGCCAGATTTCTGTTCTTCTGAAATTGTCTGCCTTCTCTACATTCATATTTCTCTATCAGATCTCTGTTCCTATTGTCAGCTGCAAATTTTATTAACAGCAATTTTTCATGTATTTTGAACTCCCTAATAAAATCATGAAAACGCATTTGGCCTAACACCAAAAGCGGCAGATTTCTGCCCTCTAGACGCCTCTAAGGAAAAGCATCTCCTGTGATCTGTCACTTTGCCGCCACTAAATTCATTTAACCTGGAGTACAGGGCTTTAAAGAGCTGCTCTCTAGAATGATAGCACACAACTGACAGATCACACAGCACAATTGTTTTAATATGTTCCAGATGTATTGCTTCAGTGAAGTTAATACAGAGATTAATCTGAATCACTGTGCCTATGGTCTCCACTCTTCAATTCTCTCATGGCTACATGCCAGATATTTTCTGCTTCCAACTGCAAGGCATTTGACAAAGTCAGGCCAAGGGAGTATAAAATTTGGACCGAACTAACTAGTTAAGTATTTGAAGCTGTTGCCAGCCTTTTATGAGCTCAGTTTAAAATTACATTTAGGGAGGTCTGAAGTATCTTAGATAAGACAGATGCTGAAGAAGTAGAAGAGGATCACCAGAAAAAGAAAAAAGGAAAAAGCAGTATCCTACTGAAATAATATAAATAAGATATACAAACAGACATGTAAACACACTATTCCCCTGTTCCTGAAGCAAATGCACCATTAACAAGAAATTCTCAAATTATGAAATGATATGCTAAGTTGCTTACATCTTTAATCTGCAGTTGTTGGGAAATGATTTATTCTTTATCAGTAAAATGCTTAGCTGCAAAACAGAGACCAGAATTCGGTGTTCTGTTCAAATACTTACATAAATCTGGAAGAAAGTTGGAAGAAAGCTTTGATACCATCTTCATGGAATCAGCATTATTTATTTAAGGAAAAACAGTATTTTGAAGAGACTAAAAAGGACAATAAAAGAAGTTAGGATATTTGTAATACTGAAGTAATCCAAACTAGCTCTGTAGAACAGCAGAAATCCAGGAGAAAAGATTAATGTATGAAACTCTTTTGTGGGCAAGAAGAATATTAACTTCTGCTGTTATGAATAAATGAATTCTAAATTATTCTTTGTCTGATAGATTTTATGAACTATTACCATAATCATATAAACCTCCTTTTTTCACATAAAGCTATGTATAGCATAAGACTTCCCTTTCAGTGCCATGATCAGAGAAACTTTTTGAATGAAGACATTAAAGCAGTGAGATTCCAATTACTGTATGAAACACTTTAAATCTGTCAAAACGAGCTGCTCGGATTGCTGCTAGACCCAGAAAACCCCAAACAATGGAGGATGAAGGTGAATAAAAGCTCGGATGTGGAGCTGTATCCATTCCACAAGCCCCGTCGTTTGATCCCAGAGCATGTCCTTTTGCAGCCAAATTGTCTCTTTCCTGGTCTCCAAGTAGATGAAGAACAAAGTTTTATTTAAAATGAGAATCAAGTAGGAGAATGTAATACATAGCACCAGTTTGAACGGCAGTGACTTTAGCTGTCTTGCTGAATGAATATAATCTGTCTGATGCAGATGTATGGGGAAAGGGGAGAAAACAGAGCAACATGTTGGTGCCTGGGCTCAAAAGAGAAGTTTTACAGAATAGTGTAAAGAACAAGAATCGTGCACTGAGAAATTTGAAGCTACTTGTCAGAAATTAGCATAAAGCTAGAGAGACCAGACATGCAGCTGTTCCGTGTAAAAATATTTTAAGGAATTTATTTTCAATATCTTCAGTTCTTCAGTGCATCTTTTATTTATGTCAGGCTTGCACACACACATACAAAATCAGGAAACCTCTTATGGACTTGTAGATCAAACTCTTGCTCAAAGGAGTAAATTAGGACAAGTTTAATAATCCTACACCAAAGTGACCTTCTGTATGCCTCAATCTAGTCCACATGAACTCAAGGCTCTCATCCTTTACTTGAAAACCAACATGTGGAAAACTATGTTTCTGCATGGTCCTGGGGTCTCTGGCCAGCCGCAGACCCAACAGTGGGCCCACAGAGATAAATCAAGAACTTATCCACCCTTACCCCTATGCTGAACCACTTGACCTTACTAAGCATATCCCTCTAGTAAAAATGGATAATTAGAAAAAACCAGATTCCCTCTCGATCTATGGAAATCAGGTTTCAGAGACCAAGCACAGGAAAAGTTGATGGCTTCTTCTTTGACCTGTGGTCACTCTGAATCTGTATCTGTCCAGGAAATAAGTGCTTTAGGGGGACACCCATGGTACGCTCCTTCTCATGGGAATTTGGTGGGTGACGTTTTCTGGTCGTTGCAATGGGAGATGCCCGGTCCTGTTGGAGCTAGGCTCTCCGCATGGCAGGCCATGCTGGTGTAGGAGGAGCCAAGGCATCCTGCAGCAGGGATGGGATGGATGATGGAGGACAGACACCAAAGCCCACAGCACCAATGCTCAGGAACCATGTGGGGAAATATCTGCTGCACAGACAGCTGAGGTAGATTGCCACTGTGGCTGCTGAACCCCCATCTCCTTTGGCTGCCCCAGATGTGACGCTCTGTAGCTCCTGTGGCCACTTTGTCCACAGCAAGGCTGAGGACAAGGTAAACTGAGCCCAAAAGCTTAGCTGTGCGGACCAACAATGCAAGGAGGAAGGGTGATTATAGTGAGCACAAAGCAGTATCAGACTGCATTTCTTTCACGCTTCACATCCATTATTATCCCCTTAATAGAAACCCCACATGCACTCTGCCTCTGTTTAGAGGGGGCTGAGGAAGAAATGAATCAATAATCAGTTTTCACTACCCTCCCTTCAAATTCTAAGTACTTAAACATTTTTCTTTTTTTTTCAGTGCTGCTACTAGCTTGCCTAAGAGTCATACTGCAGGTCCAACAGTTCATGGAGGCACTAAGCAAGGTCACGCTTAGTGCTTGATACAGACATAAGCTAAATATAACCGGTGTCACCACTGCCCTCCAGAGCTCTGTACAGTTCCTTATATTATACAAATATTATCCTATAATTTAACTTCGATGTCCTCCTCAAGCTGTATGCAGGAGGACATAGACTGAAAAAGGTGCATAAACAGATAAACTGAAGGCTAAGCTAGTTCTCTTAGCAAATTTCAGCCACAGCTTTCTTCTCTCCTTTGATACTTTTTGGATCACGGTGTTGGCTGGAACAGATTTTGGCCAGAGAGCAGAAGAAGTGTTGCTCCCCAAGCACCATTCCCACACAAGGGCTCAGGCACAGCTCTCCTGATTATTGGTCTTCACATGGCTCATTCCTTCGCTTTTCTCTTTAGACAGTAAAATCAGTGTGAAATCTTTGAATGGTCTAGACGCACTTCATGATCTTGACCTCTATGAATAATTTGTTGCTTTAGATTTAGCAGTTTTACACAATGTTTGATTATTTTCATGAAAACTTGTGACATTTTTTTCCCCACAGTTGTCACAGTTTATTTGAATAATCACCTCAGTCACCTGAAAAAAAAAGAAAAAGCCTTTTAAAGACATCAAACAGCATCAAACACAGAAGAAAATCAAACGCTAAGCCTAGTCAATGTGTTCTGATCAGAGCACAAAAGTTAATTTTAGGGACACTACAGCTATATTCTGAAGCTATTGTTTGTTATAGGAATATTGGCAGAATAACCATCCTGTCTCAGATTAGTTCCTCCAAGACAAATACGTGTTCTCCTTGCCTAGAAGTCCTGCTTTTCTATTACCTTGGGGTTTCTTGGTGTAAATGAGAGCAGACTATGGCCCATTGCATCGCAGGAAAATGCCAGAGTACTAAGCAGGTGTGCCACTTTGCTGAACCTCCCTCACAACTAACAAAAAAAAACCTTAGATAAATGCTTTTAAAAGACTGTAGCTAACTCATTAAGAAATATGGCATTTAATAATTGCATTATTAAGAGTGATTACTAACATATTAAAAAAGGTAATTTTTCATATAAAGTGAAAGGTTTATATTCATATAGATGTCATTTCTATATGATAATATGAGTCATATTTATTGCCAGCGTAACATCTACTGATTCCACTGAAGCTATATTAGGAACTAATTTTGCTCCTGAAGTCTGTTTTCCTATTCTATATTAGCTATATTATGTTATCTCCCTCCACAGGCAAAATTGCATTTACCTCAAACTTGATTTGATGCAATTATCTAGGAATAAATGAGCTTGTTTCGGCTTGTTTCAACAAGTTGAGCCATTTGCACACTGTTCCAACAACATCCTTCTGCCTGCAGAAGTCTCTTGGCAGTTCTTCAACTCTGATCTAGAAGTCTATCTGAAAAGGTATAGATCCTTTGTATGTACTACTGTACAAACACAGTTTTGCTGCTTATTTTTTTCTATAACATATCAAAACATTCTGTAGGGGGGGAGGTACAAGAAATATTAAGCTAAAGTTTTTTTAGGGCTAATATACTTGCATAGAAAAAGCAAGTGTATTGTATGCTTTTTTTTAAAAAAAATATGTCTGATCACATTTTAGATGCTTGTGAGAAACATACCTCTAGAGATCTATTGTAACTTAAACTCCTAAATTGCTTCAGTCCTTATAGAAAGGTATTTGCAAGCTATCAGTTGTGTGCTATGATTCAGACCAACAGAAAACTCAGGTGCTGGCATGCATCAAGCACAAAGAGGACAAGAATGCTTTCTCACCACTTACCACCTACCACCTTTACAAATAAATTCAATGAGCTTCTTGAGATATTCTCATTTATACCATAGCTGATGTTGGCCCATCATTTGCCTATTATCATAGGCTCAAGTCTTCTCTCCTTTTCCAACCAACTGCACAGGCTTGTTTCAACCAGAGAATGACATTTCAAGCTTTAAAAGTGAGTTTCCAGCAAAAGAAGATAAAAAATATTAATAACTTATTACCAGCATTATTTATGTGCCTTATTTTGTCAAAGAGCAATATTCTTCAATATCAGTCCATAAAGGCCATGGCTTAACTAATATTTAAAAGCACCTACTTGACCTTATTTGCTGAGATACTAAGCAATCCAATGGCCACTTTCACAAACTGCATTCCTGGTATTACACTGTCCTTGCACTATATTTTTACCTTCTCTCCTCCCTTGCCTTCCATAAAAGCAAAGAAATCACTCATACAATATACCTCAGCTAAAAGCACTGAGCACAACCAGACTAAACAACACAAGAGGATTTACACTATGTTTAAGAGCTTCCTGCTTGATTGCTTGGTTTTTCTGCATCCTATTTAGTAAATGAAGTTGTTGTGTTAACAGCAGGTTGTAAAGTCCAACAGCAGACATAAGGATGGTCTAGGACACCAGACTTCTAAAGCTACAGACCTGTTCCTATTCTGATCTATCAATAAAAAAAATAAAATAGGCATTATATTTTTATCACTACTAAGGAAATTAACAACCTATTTCAAAACACGCTGCAGGAAAAGGCTGTCTTTTCTTCACTGTCAGGCAATAGTTCAGGCTTCAAACATCTTTGTGAAGGCAAAGACAGATACAGGCAGCTGGGCACCCTCCCCTTTAAACACCTCTGCAGGGAAGCGCTGTGTGGGCTAACACGCAGATACACACTTCTGTTGCCTTTTTGAGTGGCTGTGTTTACAAGAATAGAGTTTCAGTTTTGACTTAACTAACACCTCCCAGGCACATCGAGAGAAGAGATGAATTTGGCAGATGTGTCGGACACAGCCCTGTGCTGTCCCAGGGCAGAGGGTGCTCCTTAAAGAGCATTTTAAGTAGTCCAGAAACCAACGGGGCCTTCTCATTTTTCTGGTGATGGTCTGACATGTGTTCCCAAAACCTGCACTGTCTAGCACCAACTCAGGCATCTAGCAAATCTAGAAATGGCAAAAGAAAGGTAGTGGCATTTACATCCTTGTGTACCCACTTGAATCTGCCTGTTCTTGCTCACTAAATATTTCAGTGGCCAGCTCTTGGGAGCTGAGCTGTCTTTTTGCTGCATTTTTACAGCATCTTGAAAATGCAGATCAGATCCAAGTTAGGAACTCTAGATACTGCTGCAATAAAATTGATCAATAGAACTGATATCCTAGCAGTCAGGGCCTCACCTAGCTAGACAAGGACCTGGCAGCGGCCCTCTATACCCCTCTAACTGGGATGGAGGCTAGCAAAAATATTTTTTTAGTACTAGATGTTGCTGCTTCATGACATAGACAATTCCCACTCCACCTGGCATCTGTGATTTTCACAACAGTGCTGTGTGCTGACACAGTCTGGTGGGGTTTCTGTGCTTTCTGCGCTTCAGTGCTCCTGCAGCAGGCTGAGAAATGACAGCCCTTCACTCTGTCCTCATAGTTTGAAATAGGGAAACTCACCACCATGAGATGCTTTGTGTGACAGAAATATAAAGCAGCTCACAATGTAATTAGGAAAATCCACGGAGGGATGGTCCTTAAAGGGACCACTGAAGACAGAGAGGCAACAGCCTCCACCATGGCAAGTCTCAGAGCCTGACCAGTAGCCAGGAAGTTTTATACCAGAGTATGCTCCATGAGCACGTGCTTGTTCAGCCCTAAGCCACGCCAGGGACAGGATAGGTAAGTGGATGAACTTTTCTTATGGTCCTATATGGCTATTTTCATACTGACAGGCAATTTAGTTTTCTTGCTCTTCAGACCTAGGGAGACATTAATCTGTTATATTTTCTTACAGTTCTTATTCTTCAATTTTCGGCCTACAATGCTTCTTCTAGAAAATGGGAAAACATGTTATGGTTGGAGATTCTTCTAAAACAAATAAACAAAAAAACAAACAAAGAAACTGCCAGTGCACCACAAAATACTGCTTCTTTTAGGCTGGGGAAGTTGTAAAAGCTACCTGCTGCTGCAGATGGGAGCCAGAGCAGCTCACACTTGCAACTACACTGAAGAGGACTACCAGAGTCCTGGACACCAGAAACTGAGAGAGGACAGCTCATGTAAAGCAGGAGAGTGCAAGTGCTCATTTTCCACTGTTTTACAGCTTGTAAAATAACTTATATTTGACTTAAGCAACAGTGACATTTTCCAGCCTGCGTCAGAAGAGCTGACACCTGTTTTGCATGCTCTGCAGTACTCAAGCAGTGCAAGCCGATGGAGGCAGAGACTTGGGGCAGCATGTGTGGCTGCAACATGCTTGAACTTCCCAAGGGGGATTAACTTAGTTCACTATGCCTGCAAGTCAGGCAGCACAGGCTTTGTCAGATGCAGCATCCCAGGAGAAGTGCTAGCACCGCTGGGCTGCGCTGCTGTCCCTTCACCGATGAAGTACCAGGTTATTGCTTCTCTGGGCATGGCGCCTGGCTCACTTTCACAGCTCACATTGACAGTATACATCCCATAAAACCAGGAGGAAGGACAAGTAGCACAGAGCCAGTTTTCAGCCAGGTCTGATATGCGCTGAACAAAACAGAAGGCCTCTTTTGACTAACAACATTTTGTTTTCAAAAGCAGCATTCTTGAATGATTTCATTGACCCATCCACATGGGACTATTTTGTGGAATTGGGACAATTTGTGGCATGATTTTTATGGTATGATTTTCTGAAAAATACGTGTATGCAGTGGTCAGTAGCGGTTATCAGCTTCAAGTTCTGCAATGGCATAGATCTTCCCCGGCAAGGCCACGGGTGGGAAGTGCACAACACTGAAAAGAGAAAGTTGCATTAACAAGACCAATAGCAGTGTCAACAATAACGATGCTCCTGAGCATGCGGGCTTTTCACCATCTGGTGGTGTTTAATGCAAAACACTTTGCTTCCTCCATGCTTCTTCTCAGGGGCCAGATCCCTAGCAGGTATAAATCAGCTTCCCAGTGCTGCGGTCACCCATCTCTGCCAGGTGACACCAGCTAAGGGTTTGGCTGTAGGTCCTCATTTTCCTGAAGGCACAGCAACCCTCTCAAAATGTGTCAGAAGCCTTAAGCCCCGCTGGGTTCCCTGTCCTCCTGACAGCCAATCTAGGTGCCAGCAGTTGGTTAGGAAAACGCGTGTCCATTTTTGAAAGCACAACTGTAAAAGGGAAGGGAAAACTCCCCCATATCTCTTCCCTTTCTTGTTCTCACACAGAGGCACCTCACTGCCCCATGGAGGGACAAGGCTTGCTGGACACAAGCCACAGCCCCAGCGGGATGTTTCCACCCGCCCAGTGAAGCAGAACAGTCCCATCACTGTCAGGCCAGAGCCAATGCACAATACTTTACGCAACTATTTTTGTGGTGGGATCGAATGGCTTGGTATCTGGGACATCTGCCGGAAGCAAGACACCCTTTGTGGGAGTCTACACAACTCAGCTGGCCTCATGCTGCCGGTTGCTGAAGCCACAGCCTGGGACTGCTTTTCAGGTCTGGTTAAGGGCAGAAAAAAAATAAAACCCAGCTTGCTTCAAACTGATATCAATCATGCTCGGCATTACCATGTTAAGTATGCCTTGCGCAAAACCCAAGAACCTGAGACATCCCTCTGCACACCTCCCCGCTTCCCCAAATCCTATTTTTGACTGAGGAGCTAGAGTGAACGCATGGTTGTGGCAGGACCTCACCACCTGCCACCTCTAATTATAGGGAATCCTGGTCTGTATTAGCAGAAAAACACCCTGCACGTGCACACATTCATGCCCACTCTCTGTGAATACAACCGTTCAACCGCTAATTTCAGGCACTGGTTCCTTCATGGCGACAAGATATAAATATAGACCTTGAAGGCCCCGAAGTATCTTTTTTTTTTTTTTTTAACTTCACTTTAACTCTTCCGTAGCTGATTCTTAAGGTCAATTTAGTGATATGAGATCCAATACTTATGGCCACCTGCCAGCCTATCCGTCAGCATCAATGGGGGCTTCAGGCACAAAGGGTGGCCGGTCAAGTCAAATTGACCCAGTTAACCTTTGCTGAGAGAAGAAAAAACATGTCACAGTCTAGTTGCTCTTCTGCTTGAAGCAGACACTTGTCACTTGTGCCTGCAGTGAGATAAAACACACAGATGTTTTGTATTCAGAAGTAATGCCGTTTCAGGCTATGAGAAGGTAGCATGGGGTCAAGATTATAAGTCCTCCTGAAGCCTTCTTGGTTTATCTGTGGCAAATATTCCAAACAAAGTCAGAGGACCACCTGCATAAGAGCTGCAGCACCCAAGCCTGGCCTGTAGGCTTACTTACCCATGGGAGTATTCCCATATATGTATGCATATATATATACATATATATACATATACATACATTAAAGAGAGAATAACCCTCAAATTCTGCTCTGGAGGTTTCGTAAAATTCTTCAGGAAAAGGCATCCTAATGTCTCCATGCAAAGTATTTTTTTTTGACATCACAGGGGAACACAGCAGCCCCTTTGGCTTCATGACTCAACAGAAGCTTGGCTTCAAGCAACACGATTGAAGGGCAGAGCGAAATGTGTGGTTTACCTACCATGGAAAGATAAACTTTTGTATCTTTTTACTTGCTCATCTGCCAAGTGAGGATTTGCATAGTCTGCAAATGAGCCAGGCTGAGGGATGAAGACCACCCAGATGGGGTGGGGTTAATACCCTCCCTATGATCCAACCTGTATACTTTGTGGCTGAGGAGATGGCTCACTGGCCTCTGAGTAGCCTCTGAGGACCTTCACCTCAAGCGTGCCACATTGTTCTTTGGCAGCACAGTAGCATGAGATCGGTTTATTCTTTGCTGAACTTCAAATCCAAAACTGCATTCTTTGTCCAAACTATGGTTTACTGAAGTGTGGTTTAACAAGGTCATATGCTATTTCAGACATGTAACAAGCAAAATGTAGCTGGAAAATCAAAGAAAATGAAAAACAGCTAATTATACTCAAATACCCAACAATTATATGCAAGTCCTCTATAATACGCAGTTAAGAAAATAGGAGAGGGCAGGCAGAAACCTCAATGAAACATAAATCACACGAAAGGAGAGGGGAGGATGGCAGAAATCTGGAAGGGACTTCAAGAGGCCATCCACTGTTTTTCTTAGGGCAAAACCACTATCTCTGTCATTCCCTACAAATGCTTGTCTTATCTTAGATGAGATAAGACAAACATCAAACACTAGTAATCGGGATTCCACAGCCTCTCCGGGCAATGTGTCCCAGTGCTTTATTATTTCTGCTTTAAATGCCTTGCCTAAGTCTTTCTTCCCTTACTTTGAGTCTGTTTCTTCATGTCATATGCTCCAGGGACAAGGAAATGAGTAGGAATCAATTTAGAAAAATCACCTTGTGTTTTGAAGAAGGGATGGAAAATGGTTTTTCTTTACAAGTCCATTGTACGTTGTTCTGGCTTACAACTATTTTTTTCCTGTCTTTTTCTTTCTTTAGGGCAAAATTCATTTCCACATGCACACTGCTGGCAAAATGATTTGCTGCAGAAAACCCACCAGCAACAGTAAATCCCTGAAAAGATGTGGAGATAGGCAGGAATTCTGAAATCTTTCTTGAACCTATTTAATAGTGTCCCTGTTAGAGGTCTGAATCAGCAACACCTGGAGACCTGCTGGGGTCTTCAGTCCTGACGCCCAGAAAGGTAGGAGCAGATTTGATATTCTTACTTGTAAGAATATATGCTGAAGTTTTTAGATGTATTCTGGTTTGGCCAGACAGTTCATTTCAGGCAACAGGAGTTTTACCACTGATGTAATTTGTGATCTTTTAATAATTGATAAGAAATAGAGTCCTCCTGAGTGCAGGCTGCAGCATCATTGTATTGCGTTGCCAGAAAGAAACCAGTTCCTACGCAGCACACAGTTCGCAAAAGTAATGTTTTTGAGAGTGGTGTCCTATTCCCATGGAAGGACATTAGTCAGTGTGGTTGGCTACATTCAACTTGTTCCACATTACCCACACAAACACACATTTGTAGAAGCCAAAGGGCAGATCCGCTGCAGGGAATGAACTGTCATAGATTCACTGACTTCCGCTGGGTAGCAGTGATTTCCATAAATTAAAAACCTTGTCCCCAGACATCTACATGCTTGGTTTTCTTCTCTGTTTACAGAAATACCCTCCACTGGCTACATATTAAAGTCAGCCCTCCATATGCAGGCTGATCTCAGCTTCTTTTCAATGCATTCACAAACATATTGTGGTTGTGAGAGCAGGCCACTTCAGTACTTACTAGTAGGTACAGAACAGACAGACTTTTAGAAATTGAATGAAAAAAATTATGCTTTATAATTGTGTTAGTTCTGCATTGAAAATAATGTATTTAAGATGGCATTACTGCTATTTATGTGGGACAGTTACTACAAGTAAATATTCAGTGTGCCATAAGTTTTGGCACAGAAATGCGTTTGATACAATAGTGGGCAGAACCTTATCAGACTTTAACACTTACATTATATATCCAACAAACAGTAATAATTCTTATAAAAAGTTTTGGCATTTGTCTTTTATTGAGATTCTACTCACAAGTTTTAAACTATGGTATAAAGATAAGACTGCAAGCTGGTCAAATTATAGGGAAGAAAAAAAAACATACCCAGACATAAACTTATTACAGTGACTTAAATGAAAGTAAGTTGGGTAAACTGTTTTAAGTCTCTTCTGAAAAGACAAATAGCTTTTTCTTCAGGTATCTGCAGTGAGAGAGCAAACAAAAATACTTCTGCCAGCAAGGCAATAACGAGCAGAATTGCAGCATTAGAATTTTCACATTTCTTCGTGAGAAAGGGCACGGAAAACTCCAAGTAGAAATAATCTGTGTGCAAAGCTGAATGTTTCAAATTTTGTAGATCTGTTGCCTGTCACAAACATTCAGGCTGATGCTGCAAGGCCTGGCGCAGCTGGGCTCTCTGTTTGCCAAATCCTCCTGACAGAAATTGTCTCACATGACCTAACTTTACTAACAGCATGAAAGTTTGATGGGGCAGGACACAATTTACTGCAAACTCCTGATCTATAGAAACACAGAAGCATACGTATAACTTTCCATTCATGATCAAATCATGTGCAGTGCCAGGTCTGTTCTCTTATGCAACCCATCTAAGTCCGAGTTTTGCAAGAATTGACTTTTCATCTTTTGATTTTGTAAATTCAACACATCAATCACCTGCATTGCACAATATTTTCCCTGGACTGAAAGGAAAAAAACAGAGACGTAATAGGTCATTTTTCAGAAGAGTATGTGTCTTCCTTTCTCTTCTCCATGACTTAATGCTATTACTTTCCAAAAGAATAGGGGCACATATCCAACATCCAGCACCCCTGAGAGACTTTCCTAAGCAAACTGCTCCACTTTATTGTTCTTCAGCATCTCTGAATAGCTGGAGCAGAATGCGGCCTCAAGTCTATTACTCATCTCCCGTCACTGTGTGTGATCGTAGGCATTCCTCATCAGTGTTAAAAGGTACTGTCAGTGCAGCTACGATTTCTTTTTCATTCCCTGGCTGACACACTTACAATGGCAAAGGCTCTAGATGCAAGATCCATTTGGCAAAAAAAGCCGCAATCACCAACACAGCCAAGAGGAACTATATTGCACAAAAAAAATCCCCTTTTGTTTTAAGAGAGATCCCTTGGAAATCTGTACTAGCAAACCCTGCTCAGTGTGGGCAAGATGTCATCTTCATTTTTCCTTCCTTTCATTACAGGGCCCCTGTATGACTATTTGAGGCAGCAAGAAGCTCATATACAATGTCACAGTTACATGGGGCATCCCAGGCCCTCTGCCCAGTGCCCTGCTGCGTGCTTCAGTGGCATGGGGCAGTGGGTGCCCAGGAGGCTCTGCTCCCCCACCATGTGCTACCAGAACCCAGACTGGGCTTGGCAGCTCAGAGGAGGAACGCCCTGAAAATCTCAGTGGGACTTCCCAGTGTTGGCGAACCCCTGGGGAGCTCTGCCAGCCTCCAAGTCACTCTTGGAGTGGTACAACAGGCTGTAGCAAGCCAGATGTAATATTGTATTTATTACATTAACATGCAGAGTTTAATAAATGTGACATAAGGAAGGAGATACAACAAAACAAAAGGCGTGTATTTAGCTCAAGGGGGCTTCTCTGCTATATTCATTCAGTAGTTCCAAAGCCAGCCTAACCTTTGGGACATCTATCACAGCTCAGAGCAATAACAAACATAAAGACTTTCTTTATATTGCTCTTTACCTCGGTGTTTTTACATGCCTGTACACGCATCCCTAAGGATTTTCTTTAACACTCATCTCCAATAACCAATTCAACCAGGATGTCAGCTTGTATCTATCTGCCTTACTAATGAAATCCCGTCTATCACCAGCTCAGCAGCTGTTGGGAAATAGCTTTTGAAAAAACATCTTCACAAAGGGCAGGTACAGAAGGGTGGCTGAAAGCCACATTAAATTTGAGTTCATGCAAGTCTATGTGCATAACATCTCTGACAAGAACTATTTATTTATAAACCCATAGAGAGAATAAAGAATGCAGCCCATTAGTACTGTGCAGTAGAGTTTAAACATAGGGCAAAAAGTAAGCTTTGACAAATAGTATTCTTGGGAAGGTGATCGCCAGACATAATTTGCTTAGTGGAAATGGGGAACAACCAGTAAGTCTCCTTCCATGGCAACATCCAATTTTACTCCCTGAAACAGGGAGTAGAACAAGGCATTTTCTGCCTTGTGGACATTCGTTGTTGCTCACTCTGCCCAGGTCTTGGTCGTTACTCTTGCTCAGAAGTCAGCAAAATGTGCTGTTGCCATGTAACCATAAACTTGAGTGGTCTTGTATCGAATTACCCATAATTTGCTATTGGGGTTATCAGCTATTTCCAGATGTAATCAGGACTCTCTTCTAAAGTAATGAAATTAATTAGGTTCACCAATAACGCAAGAAGTTTTCTAATTAAACTCCTCCGTAGCATGACAAACCACCCTTCCCGTTCTGTCCCAGTAACTCCTGCCCAATAGGACTACAGCAGAATCCTGAGCTGGTACACCCAGGGAGAGACATCAAGCGCCTTATTATAATTAGTATTTTATGACACTTAAATTGGAGATCTCTGACTAATGGCATTAACTGCCATGATCTAAATGTTATGAAGAGCTAGAGGAAAGCTAAATTTTGGGCCAGGGAATATTGTTTACTTCTGCTGAGGACCAGGGGAAAGGGAGGCCTTGCTTATCAGGATGAGAAGTCAGAACAGCAATCACCTAATTTCTTGTCATTTGCCAATTTACAAAACACACTTGGACAGTGCTCCTTTCTGTAAATCAGAAACACACCACAAATGTGCAAGACAGTTTAGGAAAAGCCCTCTAACTGTGCCCTAGCACTGGATGCAGGTGGCTTGTGCCACTATCTCTCCCTGTCCATCAGGCTCACTACCAAGTGCATCACCACCTTTTTTTGATCCAGCCTCTGGTTTGGAAATCCTTACTTCGGGTCTCTTCAAGGAGTGGGTGGGGCCCTGAAGGTCGAGCACAGGCATATCCCCCCTGCTGTGAAGCTGTTTTGAGATGGAAAGGAACCGCTAGGCGCTGTCTTTTGGTTTGAAAGATGGGAGAGGTTAAGAGCCTGTCAGATGCTCATGTGTGGCTGCTAAACAGCTGCTCCAGGTATATTTGCCATGTCAAATTCATCCTGTCATTGGCACCCAGGCATATGGATTCAGGTTAACATTCTCACACTTTGCATTACAGGAAAATCTGATGTTACTTTTGTTCTCACTGGTCTTTGCATTCAGCCAGCTGTGGCTATGGGATACAGGACTTCTTCCAAGTTCTTTGTAGAGGACCTTGCCTACCTTTGGCCCTATATGGAAAGCCCTATATGGAAAGCCCTATACGTCCTCTCAGACCCCAGGCACCAACTCTCCTTGGGTTATGTCAGCTTGCATGTAAGCAAAACCTAGCCTCATCACCATATCTCCACCAGACTAAACTTGCCCAAACTTAAAGCGTCTTCAGCCTCTAAGTAAGGGCAGCTCCTGGAGCCTTTGGTCTAACAGCTGCAAAAGTCCTCACATTAACATGACAATGAAGGCAGGGAGCTTTCTCCATCGCAGGTGTCACACAAAAGACATCTATGTCATGAGTCATTAGCGCTATCACTGTAACCATAACTCTGAAATAAACTCGTTTTCTAAATTGTTGTAAGAGCAAGTTTACACACACACGTTACCTGTAAGGCCGAAGTAAGCTAGCTTTTCAGAAATACTGTTAATACTTCACTATAAACATTTTCAAGCAAGTAATGGCAGTTTGCCCTGTGGTTGAATACAAAAAAAAATGTTATTGCCTAGTGAACAGCCTAGAAAGACCCAGGGTCTCACATGTAAAGACGAAAAAATAATGTGTAAGATGCAGCTGTTCATCCAAACCCTTGTGAAGTTTAATGATATTATGTAGGGTGTGGCTGCTAATGTAAACTGTAAATAATTCCTTGGAAGAAATTTATGGAGGGGACCTTCCAAAGGTCTTGCATGTTTTTCTTCCTCACTCAGTCACACTGACTTAGACCAGAACAGCTGTGCAGAGACCTGGGGTTACTGGGCTGAGCAAGTCAGGCCCAGCAACAGCAGTACTCCTGAACTGAGCTAGAGATTCTCAGGGGTTTTAAGGGTAGGGTTATTGGTGCATCACAATGCACGACACCTTTTCGTGTCAGAGAGTCCTTTTGATTTTTAATTTTTTCCCTTTCCCTTTTACTTTGTAGAAAAGTGGTGGAAGTCCCGCCAATTTTTGCAGCGCCTTGGCCAGCTGCTCCACACATACACATCCAGCAGCGGCATCCTCCATCCATCTACCTGTTCGCCATGGCAGACAAAGCCAAGCTCCAGCCCCAGCAGCAGCGGTGCAGATGGCCCCAGGGACATGCTGTGGTCAGTGTGTGGTTGCTTCAATTTAGAATTCCTCCTCACTGTTATTTACAAATACGTTTTTCTCTCTCAAATCTTCCGTTTGTGGCTATACTTGCCCTCCATTACCAACATGAGAAACTGCGTGCCGGTTTTAGTTCTCTTTCCTGCCGTGGTATTTGTAACTGACGGCAATTAACGCCTCTCTGGAGCACGCTTTATTCATATTCCTGTAACTGCAAATACCCCCCAGCCTGCACGCAGGGCAGCCCTCACCTCATCATTGCCTTTGGGCCTGTTAGGGTTTGCATTTTGTTGTCAAAGCAGAAACAGAAGGTGGGATTAGGTGTCAGTGCTACCATGGTTAGCCTAAACCTTCCCTGTGGTCACCATTAAAGCCCAATTCCTAAAACTGGGGGTTTTAACAGGAAGAAGAGGTATGTTTCAAACAGAAGTGAATATTTTAATTTCCTCTTCTCTCCAAAGATCTTTGAGATCTACCTTTTTTTCCCTCTTCTTTAACCAACAGAAGTAATATATAGCACACCTGGATGATTTATCTCCGAGACTGACTTTGCCTTTTGGGTGCCTCGGTGCCTCAGTCTCCCCATAATGGCTGTTCAGTTTTCTCAAAGAATTTCATAGGAAAGTGCTCCCTGTGTGTTAAATATTGTGGTAAAGACTCTCTGGTTGCATTCACTGGACAGTGAGCTGACCAGTCTTGTCTAGCAGATGGCACTGTTGATTCGCCTTGACCTTAGTCACCCTCTTCCAGCTTTGGTTCTAAACCTGGGCCCCTTTCTTTTCACAGGAGGCCTTGTTTCATATGCAGGCTTTATTTCTCAAGTGTTGACATGACCAAAGTCTCAAGCATACCAGGGGAAAAAATGACATTTTGAAAGCAAAAATATTGATTTTTCCCTCACAATTTTAAGCCTCCTTCCTGTGAATAATGCACAGACTATTTTTTCTTTCCAAAAGGACAGCAGATGCATATTTCACCCATTTTCAACTCGGTGAAACTTCCCTGAACCCTGAAAGCCCCTTTTCACTTTGATTTAAGGTCCACCAACCGGACCTAGTCTGACAAATTTGGAGGGTTATGCCAGATCTTCCCTGAAGGTTGAGCTGCATATACCGCATGCCTCTGAACTGGCTTGTTTATAGCCCACAAGTCTCTGACTGCCCTCCTCCCTGCCCTGCTACGTCCTCCTGCTCCGCTGGTCTTCTTCCATGCCTCTGCCTGGGAAGTGGCTGCTCAGAGCCCACGGGCTGCAGGCCCAACTGGGACCCCATCTGCCTGAGCTGTGCCAGCACCTCTGCAGCTGCAGGCAGCTAGGGTGTAACCTCATTTACCCAACATGTATAGTCACTCAGGAGCTGCAGACAGTAGAATAAGGAAAAGAAAAAAAAAGTCTATTGAAAATAACACAAGGAGGAGCCCGGCTGGAGGATTAGGTATGGAGAGGCAGGACAGGAACTGCCAGGAAGAAACCTGCAGAGAAGCTGGAGAGTAAGGACTTTTCCATTCACTGTTGTGGGCATCCTCAATGCTTTTCTCCCTGTGTATGTCTTTATTTCTAAAGCTAGAATTCTGGAAGGAATAACAATAGACTATTCTCATTGGTTTACATATAACTCTTTAAACTTTATCATTAATGTATGCAGGAGATATGTAAGAACAAGGTGGAGGCATATGTAAGTAATCTCATATCAGATTCAAACCACCAGCTTGTCCTCAAAATTCAAATATTTTTCAGTATATCAACACTGCTGAGCTATGTCATGGACTGAGCATTTCCACTTGAGGAAAATTTAATCCTTTTAATTAGTTAGGGAATGTATCAAGAGAGCTTCAACTACAAATTCCTGGCATCTCAGCTTGTATGAAATCTTTATTCATGCCTGAGCTCAGAAAAAGCAATAATAATTTGAACTGCTGTTACCCTGCTATATTGTAATACTTGAACATACCACATGTGGTACTGGTATTACTGACAGAAAATAATCAGTGCAAGCCCAGCTGTTGCACTCCTTACCAGGCACTCTTCCTATGCTTTTCAGCAGTCTTAAGACTGTCACTCAGCTTACCTGAAACACTAATGAAGCTCAGTGCAACAAACTGGATTACATTTTGCATAAAGGTTACAAAGCATAACTTGAATTGCACTCAGAGAGGGAGTACTGAACCCACAGTAAGGAGAGGAAGCAAATGAAGAGCTGGAGAAGGAGGGACACTTACAGCCTTCAGTCAAAGCGGAGTTTGCAAGGAGAAATGAACGCTCTCTGTATGCCTGGCCAGAAAGTTGCCGGCCTTCCTGAAGCATGGAATTGATGTGAGGATGGGAAGCGACAGTCAAATACAGAGAACGGGTCTAGAACTGAGCATCTGTCATGGTACATGCTTCACTAACCACCAGCAACATCAGCCTCACTGGGGTTAGGCAATACGTATGAGAAGCAGTACCAAGCATTGGCCTTGCCCTATTTCCTTCACACACATCCCTGTTCCTCCCTGCGCTAGTACGGGGTTGCTGCTTTGCTGGCATGGCTATCTCCTGAAATGCTGGTGCTTGCTGGGGCAGGAAGCTCAGCAAAACCAGCAAGAGCTAACTCCAGCACCCCAGAGGGCAGAGGAAGCAGCAGAAATCAGAGCACCAGCAGAGAAAAACGGACAGGAGGTACAGCATTTATGAAGAAAAAACAGATTAATTACAAGTGCAGACAAAGGACTAATTGCAAAAGCTAAACAATTAGACAAGTATAAATTAATACTTCATATCACTAGTGATAGTGATTAGCAACACCCGTAAGAACTAAATATTTAGAAACAGATAGAGAAATATCTTTCTGCATGGGGAGCCCAATTAATTATTACCAATGCAATCAGCTCAGTAGTTCAGATTTGACTCCAATGGCCAAGGACTAACAGTCATTGCTATCTAAGCTGAATGTCAGTTGCAGACAGTCAGCCACCAAACTGTTGCAATGAGCTCAAAGTCTCTAGAAGACGCAGAAATGAAGGAAAAACAACGCACTTTTTTACACAAATGCAGAAATCTAGCTTCCGCTTCAGGATGCCTGTGAGACGGTCACCCTGGCGGTGTGACCCTTATTGTGTGCCCCCTGCACAGAAACCAGCAGGTCTCTCTTGCCAGGGGGCCATGCAGTGGAGAAGGAGCTGGATGTGAGTCTGAGTAACTGCCTGCTTGGCCATCAGCTTAACCTTTGTTATCAACGGCCAAGAAAAACTCATAGCTCTGTGAGCTGCCTTTGACTTTGGCACCGTTTCCAACCAGGGCCAATACAGCAGCTACAAAGCGTGAATGCAGTACACGGCTGCCTCTACAACTCACAGCCTTCCACTGCCCTTTTTCTTGCAGTTACATGAGCAGTAGCAGCACTGTGTAGAACCATGTCTACAGTGCATGTGGAGACACTCGCACTCCCTAGTTTGATTATCTATACTGTTTAAACACACACATTCACAAGATCCCTATTTTTCCCAAGTACTGTATTCAAATTAAATATTCATTTCCCTTAAAAAGCAATTAAATTTTACTGTCTAGTAATTTGCTAATCTAAACAGTAAATGTAGAAAAATAATTAGCATAGTAAGAAATCGGTTATTTCTCTGATAAGCTCATAAACCCTTTTAATTAAAATCACAATATTTTTAATTGCTAAAGGGAATATTTTGTTTATAATAGCAAACATTTCTAAGTTTTAATTTAAGTTCCAATCGAATATTGTGATAATTGAGAAATGGCCTCCAGGGGGCAACAGTATCCACCAAACAATATAATGTGCATCTCAACTCTACAAAAGGATTTTCTTGCATGAAAATGTATCTTCTTGGGATACAGGAAAGGTAAGGTAGCCTATACAAACCCTGATGAGTCTCCTTGAGCACACACTGAAGGAACCAATTGCCATTCATTTAAAACCACACTTATTTTAAAAGTTATTCTTAATCAAGATACAAGAGTACACTTCCAGTAACTGCATGCATGCAAACTGAAATATAATTTCAAACCAGGCGTATAAAAAGATATGATTTTCTCTTTAAGCTTTCAGACATGGTCTTTTGAAAAGTTAGGCATTGACAAAACTGGTGGCCTGATAGAGCTCAGGCTGCCACCACTCCGTGTTCCCTGGTCCAGCCAGTAACAAGGCTGAGCATTGCTATATGCTCACGTGGCCAGCCACACACACAGGCACGCTCAGCCTTCATGCAACACAAACCCTATTAACAGCCTTGTTCTGTTCCCTTGCTGGGTGGTCAGAATGATGGTCTGTTAATGGAAAATATATACAAATATATGCACCATATGGATCCCTCCAGCAGTTGGCTCCCTGAGCAGCCCAGGGGAGATGGGGCAGAGGCTCGGGTCTCTCATGGGGTTGTTGGGACTCCCCACCCTTCCAGCAGCATGCTGGGCTCCTCTGTCAGGCTGAAGAGCCACACACTATCACATAATTAATCACTTAACCTAGCAATGAGCAAGTTGTACACAATGGATGCTAAGAACACCCGTCTCACTGCTAGGCCGTGGTCATCAACCAGAAGAAATATTTTAAAGAAACCATTGGGTTTCTGCCTTGGGTACCTTTGAAACTGCTATCTCCTGGGGACATTGATCACAAGGTGTTATTATCAGGCATCTACTTACTGGTAGAAAAAAAGCTATTCATTATTTATTGTGCCATTATGTTTAACAGCCTAGTCAAGCTCATGTTGCCTAATTTTCTGGGAAAGGAATTATCCCAGGAAGCCTGTAGTCCAAAACTAAAAGAACACACATGGGACTGAAGGAGATGAAAGATAATTAATGACACAAGTGTGGTCACTATAAATTGATCCCATTTCTACATGTAAATGCAGGTACTCACCTAGTGAAGGAGTATGAGATATGAGGTTAGTAGCTGGAAAAAAAACCATCTAAAGGAAGAAGAATATGGTCATACCTCCACATGGTGTTTCTTAAAAA
This sequence comes from Stercorarius parasiticus, assembly GCA_013396915.1. Lineage (NCBI taxonomy): Eukaryota > Metazoa > Chordata > Aves > Charadriiformes > Stercorariidae > Stercorarius > Stercorarius parasiticus. The sequence goes on along the minus strand of VWZL01005935.1, from coordinate 197,750 downwards.
TTAAAGGAAAAGGTAATTAAAGCAGAAAAATGCCAAAGATAGGAGGAAATCACAGCAGTCAATAACTTGACGTTCAAGGAGACAGAACTCCCTTTTTCCTTCTGGAGACTGTCCCCCCAAGGATCTGGGCTGAGGTAGATGGTAGCAGAAGAGTTAGTTTAGTGCAGGAGTGCAGTCAGATAGCGTCCCTTGCCTTTTAATTTTCCAAGATGCTTGAGTAATGTTGAGATCCAAAGGCTCACTTGCTAGTTAAGTGTAACATTGTCCACTTGGCGACCTCTTGTTTCTGCTTGACTTTTCTCTTTGATGTCTACATGTCAGTCAGAATGTAACCTTAAATTAAACTTTGTCAAATTTAACTTGGTAGTTTTATCCAGGATTTGAGATCCCAATGGAATTATTTTCCTTCATTTTGATCATAAAGAAAGAACCATGTTTTGAAACATATTTTAGCTTCCATTCATGATGTTGCTTCTGTAGTTTACCATGTCCAGGCTTGCCTAAATGTTGATCTATCATCCATTGAGCACATGACTCGGACAGCATAAAGCACAATGAAAGCTGTGTTTCTCTGACTGTAGAAGATTTTAATAAACGGAAACTGCTCCTTGAAGAATGCCAATTTTTTTCACCCTACAGTCAAAGGGAAGTCCTTAGAATAAAAAGAAGTCAAAATAACTATCTTCCTACATGTGAACTAATATTTCATAGTCCACTCCAAAAGCCTTTAACTGAAATGCTTCAAAAGAAGTTGGATTAAGCATCAGTTAGCATGGTGTTTTTAAAGCTGTCCTCAACCAAATAAACATCCTGTGTAATTTTTTATTGTTGCTACTAGTTAAAAATGGAAATGTTTAAATTGTTGGAGGAGGGAAACTCTGTGTCAGATAATTATTTAAAATTTTTTCTACATTCTAACATAATTCTGTGTAAAAAAAAAATATACTACTTAGTTTTGTAAAAAACAAAAGATTTAACAAAGACAAAGATGTATAAAAGTATAATTGCATTAAGAAGAACATGGGAAAATAGAGTCACGACATCAATATATTCCTGTGTTACTTAATTAAATAAGAACTAAAGTAAACACAGTTTGTTCCAGGACCAAAAACATACTGGACATTTCATTTTGAGAGGTATTCCATGGCTTTCATCTCTGTTAAATTGTGCCCAGTGATCTGCTTTTAGGTTCATTTACCTGTTCACAGGTAATATTTCTTGTAGCAAGTTGTGATCAGTGCAAGATTTCATATTTTTAAAAAAAAAAAAAAGCACTTACTTGGGCATCAGCTATTAATGAACCAGTTTGTACCATTTCTGACCTTTTGTGGCCAGATATTAAGATATATTAATACAGTCCTTCATACATTGAATGAGAAAAGCCACATTGTTAAAAGTCTAAGAAACAAAGGAAAACCAAACCACCAGTAAAACCAAACGTTAACAGCCAGCTAAGCTCAGCAGAGAGATGAAGAAATGCTGGTAGATAACACACAAACCCAAACACCTGAAGCTGTGTGCATCAAGGAAGAACACATCTGGGACCAGCTATAGTGGTGAGGTTGTTCTCTTACACCTATTTAATAGCTGAAAAGTGGAAGCTGAGAACATTTTTGCTACGGATAACTGATTGGGAGTGTGGGACTGCCTTGCAGGGTATGTCTGCACATATCACACATCAGTTGTCATGACAGCACAAACTCTTATTGCACCAAAGTAGACCATTACTGTGGGTTTTCCACCTGATGCTCTCCAACGCAACCTGTCCAATCAACTGTGCAACTTGTTTAAGAGATTCTCCAATGAGGCTATTAAAGTGGAAGCTGTACTGAAAGTTCAGGCCCTGTGCAAAGCTTTTCCTCAGGAGAGGCTCTCCATTCATGTTTATTAATTATACTGGATCCCAAAGCTCTTATTTCCTAATTATTTCCTTGTTTAGTAAACTAGTATTGTTATCTAATAGAAGAATAGCTACCTGGTAGTTTCCTTTTGTAAACGATTAGTCTGGTTTTGTGGGTGTGTCCTTCTTTTCATACAATCTGGAAGCATCTGAAATTGTTTCTTAGCAACGCTTTTCAGTTTGCCATTTCCTTCTATTCAGCTCCCCAAAGAGTGCTTCTAAAGCTGTAGTAATGTTGGCCATTTCAGAGAAGGTGATATTATTTTTCTTCTTGTATGTATGGTGAGATCATGCCCAGATACCACAGCCTGATAGGAATATTCTCCAGTATATTAAAAACTGTCCTTGAAACAATGAAATACTTTTAAACTGAGATAATAGGTGAATTACTGGCAAGAATACTAATAATTGTATCTATCATGCTTGGCAAGGACACAAGAGGAAAAGAACAGCTACTTCCTTATTGTTCTGTGTAGAAGGTTAATTTCATTTAAACCAAAGCTATTTGAGTCCACAAAGGTACTTCTCACCTTGCTGATATACTTCCAGCACCTTGCCTTACCTACCTGCACACAGAGGGCAGCTTAGTTATCTACCACACTTGACAAAGGTGCTTAGAAATCCCTGCATACTGGTAAATACCAAATCAATAGCATGTATTTTATATGTTGCGAGACCAAATGATTTGACTGTCACCCCCTTTGGATACCGTAGGTCCCACAAAACATACATCACCCATACAAAAACTGAAAGTCCTTCCAAATAGCTCAAGGCCACTATATTAATTCCTGTTTCTGTACTTTCCAGTTCCACCCCTCATCATGCAAAGAAGAGTTACTTACTTTTCCAAAAGTGAAGTTTTTCACAGCATGCTCAGATAGCGGTAAACTTGACCTTTTAAAGTTAATTTACAGCAAAATAGTAAAACAGAGCAGAACAGAAAGTGCTACAATGGAAAATCTGTGCCAGCAGAAGTCTGTTCACCCATTAACTCCTGTGGAAAGGCCATAAGACATAAAACGGGCTGCTGATTAAACAGAGTCTGCTGCTCACTCATTGCTCAGAGTCGCCACAACGTATGGTGCTCCCTTTTGCTCCCTGGCATTCCTCCGAGTTTAATGGATGCCATGTACGACGACACTGATCAGTTTATCTATATATAAATATATGCCAGTAAAAAAAAAAAAAAAGTAAAAATTCTGCATGCACACTTCAGCAGATTTTGGGACCTAAAATATTTCTGTCATCTCCGTATAAGACATTACCGGAACCCTGCAATAAACAGTATCTTTGGCTAGGCTTTTGTCCTAGTCTACTCCCTTTCTGCTATTTCACCAGTAAAAAAGGCACTTCACATTGCTGAGGAAAGGTAACTGGTTTGCCACCCATCACAGGAAAAATATCCTTCATACTTATTGTGTAGCTGCTTTAGACACAGTCTCTGACTGCAGTGTAGAAATTCAGACAATGAACTCCAAGGGGCAAGCATGAAACACACAATTTTTGTGTTGATGTTGTGATTGATGCAGGCTTTTTGTCATCTCTCTTTTGCCCCAGCTTCCAGCATAGAGAAATGTAACTGGAGTTTTGGTACACTCGGGCATCCATTGCTTGAATCATCTAAATTTCAGCAAGTTGTAAGACTAAAGATATACTAATATAAATCCTATAAAAGTAAAGATATACTAATATAGATCCTTTTAATCTACAGGGAAGCCGAGATGAAACCGCCTTGGAGGACATTTGGCAATGTTTAGCTCGTTTTGCTTGTGGAAACTCTGCTGTTCATACACGCCAAGTCTCGGCCTTGCCCCCACTGCATCTGTTGATAGGTTGGCATTGGGATCAATAGTAGCAAAAGGAGGGTCAAAATGGAGACGTTAATTGCCAAATCTGTAATTTACGTCACCTGTTAGGAAGTCCTGTGACACATACCAGCCCTGCTAAAGGAAGATCAGGTGTATCATATCATCATCTGATATAACACAGCACAGTCACATATAGCACAGTGTCAATGCTGAGCAATACCAGTCACTTAGAGGAAACACCAAATGGAACAGATAGACAAACTGGATGGATAACCAGGGTTGTGTCTGTATTTCTGCCCCTATCACAGACATTTCATCTTTATCAGATCTCCAGATGTCACTGTTGCACTTCAATAGAATATTAATTATAACGCCTCTCACTCTAAGAATTTGCTGTCTCTGTGGCGTCCCTCTCAAAGTTACAAAACTTTGTGGTGCAATGTTGTGTTTCTCCCACTTGAGACCTGGGCCTTCATATACAGCATAAGGACACTTGGTGGCACTCATTCAACGTTTTTACTTCCCATACCACAGATTCTGTGGGTTAACCTAAACATGAAAAACTCCCCTAAATAAGATAATTCCATGAACTCTGCCACTAAGACCAACTCCAGCAGTCACTACTCAGTTTTGACCTAATCGTTAATGAAGCAAAAAATAATTCATTTTGTGTAAAAGAGAACTAAAAATCAGTTTATGATAGTAAACTGATCAGTAAATTCGAGCCAAGACGTTTTTGCCTACCAATTACTCTGCAGAATCTTCACTTTTCTGCTTAGACAAGTACCTAAAATTTACTCCCCATATAATGTGCAAATTCCTTGTCGCTGCACCTTACTGTTCACTGCATACAACTTGCATACAACTGTTTGGAAGCAAATAAAAAAAAAAAGGAAATAAACCCTGACTGAACCATCTGGTAACCAACATAGCTACTAAGAAAGAACTGGAAAGGAGGTAGGGAGTTGCATGTGGCTGTACCCAGTAGTTCTTCTAATTTATACCTCTGGATGACTGCCGTCTGCAACCCAATATTCATACTGTGTTTTGAGAAAGACACATGGGAAGCAGAAGCACCCCAACCCATTTAGATGAACAAATACCCGTAACCCTTCTATGAAAACCTTCTTTTCCAGGAATTACCCTAGTAGCTCATGGACAGTACCCTAAAGTCCTGCCAAGGACCATGGCCTTATTGCTGGCACCTGACAGTTATTCCTATCAAAGCTGCTGAAAGGTCTGACAGTCTGTAGGGGATTTGTTTATTACCCTTAACAGCAGGACACTATTACATTGGCTAAGGATAATCCAACACCTTTAGAGAGCCCAAAGCTTGACTGAAGGTGCCTCCTTTGCACGAAGGGGAAGATCAAGCCCAGATGTCCCTGCAACTCTCCACTTACTGCACTCAAAATAAAACTTCTGTGAAACACAGGTTACAAATAGGTCATTACCCCCTAGCAGCCACTTGCAGCCGAGACATCCTCAGTGGGAAATGTCTTAAAGCAATGGAGCACAGCCAAGCACACAAGATGTCCCGTCCGCTCAAAACACAGAAGCACTCGCCTTTCTCTAAAACAGAAACAGGGCCCATCCCCACCACCCTTCAACAACTCAGCGGCCCAAAGAGTGACCCACAGCCCTTATTCTGGAGTCACGGTGCCCATGGAGCTTAATTACTCCATGGATGCCCATTGGCCTCCAACCTATGAAATTCACGCTGCCAGGAAACTCCTTCCCCAGCAGTTTTGCTTTTGTTCCAAGTTTTACCAGCTGCATCAGAGAAGCTTTAACTTCTTCAGACAAAGTGCCCATTTCATTATCTGCATGTATTTGCATGCACTTTATAAACTCAGTGGTGTGTTTATATACTTGAGAAAATGCTTAGCTGACAAGTTCTGCACAGTTTTCCAATAATCTTTATTAAAACCCAGTATGCATTTTTCAAATGAAGCAACAACTATCGTACTCTAAAAGGTGTGAGGTCAAGCCAAATTTTTAATTTCAGAACATTTTAGTTCTGGCCTGTTTAGGAAGAGTTTTATATTTAAAAACGGGAGTGTATTACCGCCTCCCTTTCCAAACTTTCATGCAACTTTTCTCTCATATTCTTCTAGAAAGAGCAAAAAAACCTCAACTGTTTTAGCAGAAACATAGAAAGGCAAAGTGCGATCCAAAAGTGAGTTATGATTAATCAGACGAAAATCATACTGTGCGCTATTTCACCATGCTAAGCACACGGCCTGCTGCAAAGCACCTACATGTGCTCTTCACACCAAGCCAGTGTTCAGGTACGCTGTGCCGGATGCTGTGCCGGACGCGGTTTGTCGCGATAATCGCACAGCCTTTCCCAAAGTGCCGGAACATGAGTCATGAAGGGCAGAGCCTTTCCAAATCGCTTTGATGACTTATCCCCCTGCAGGAAGGCGCGGCTGCATGGGACAGAAATGCCATCAGCACCATTTCTGCGCATACAGGGAATTTCAGTTACGTCATATTTTATTATGGGTATTATTTGCTTTGTTAAAGATTAATTACCGGGAGATAACAGCCGGGTCAGACACCAGTCCCGGGGAAGCTCAGGGCAATGACCAAATGAATGGAAACCGTGCTTCGGACCATCACCTCTCCAACAGATGGTGCTGCGAGGACAGGTTGCTCCGCGGACCAGCCCGACACGCCCCGCTCCGCGCCCGCCGCCTGCCCGGGCGCCCACCCTGGGGGGCGCGGCGCAGGATGCTGATGCTGCTCTCCGAAGGGTTAAAAGCCTTTGAGCCCCCGAGCGAGGGAGGGGTCCGGGCAGCGTGGGGAGAAATGCAGAAAAAGTAGGTCAGCTGCTCCCCGCGGCGCGGCGGGACGGGGAGGGGGGACCGGAGGGGCGGCGGGGGCTCTGCCCCTCGCCGGAGGCTGCAGGCGCTCCTGGCCCGGCTCTAGGCGCCCGCTGGCAATTTGCTCCCAGCCATTAGCGGGTGCTCGTACAGTATTTACAACCTGATAGCCTTCCCGCTCGGTACACATTTGTATTTTTGTAAATACACAGACACATTCAAGGAATTTCGGAGGGGGAGGGGGAGGGGGGAAAGGAAAGGCGCTTAAAATTAAAAGTGAAGCATAATTTGAAACTCTGCCTACACCACAGCTTTTATAATCAGCTTGTGACATGCTTGGCACTAAACACTGTTTATGTCCACAATTAGTGCAGTTAATACTAGGTTCGTAACTGTGGCAGTCAGCCACGTGCATCGCCTGGCACGTGGGTGCCTTCTCCTAACCGGAGAGGCACACTTTCCTATCCAGCGCACACCGCCAGGCCAGTTCCAGCACATCTGGAACCAGTTTAACTGGGGCCTCGCTCCAGTGCAGTACTCAGCGTTGCCAGTGTATTCTTTCAATCAAAACTCTCTAAAGAGGGGCGAAGAAATCAGGACAAAAATGGGAGTGGGAAAGGATGAAAAAACGGGAGGTCAAGGCTCTTTCTAAATGAAGCCACCTTGCCACAGCAGGTTTCATAGCCTGCCTGAACAAGACTCAGCATCAGAGAGCCCCTAACTGGGCCTCTATAACCAGTTTGGCCAGTTCTTGTTTCTCCTGTCTCTCCATGCAGTTGGGCATCTCAGGGTGCGTTACCCACGTGTGGCTGCTGCTCAGTGTCTGTTGTCCCCACCTGGTGAGGGACAGTTTTAATGCTGTTCTCAATAGAAGGTAGTTCACCTAAGGGGTACTGCACTGAACACCTACCAAACATAAGCATGCAAGCCCCAGTAACTCACGGATATTTTAAAAAAAAATTTTTTTTCTTAAGACAGAGACACCATGTTGCAATGGCAAGATGAGCATCTCACGACCTGGTTGCAAAACCTCATTTGTACTTTTGGGGCAGGAGCTGAATTTTGAAACTGCATTTTTACAAAGTTCAAAAGCTCTAGCAAGACTTTTGCAGGCCAGTTCAAGGCTTCCTTGGGAAACCAAGCATATTCAAACATGGTGCCTATGGCTAGGCACATGCCTGTGTACCTGCTCGCTAATGCACCAGGCACACTGGTGTCATAACGTGCTCTGTTTTTCTTCTGTGGCCACTAACAAACTCAGTGAGAGCAGAATAAATGTGCAAATCAGTCATGCATTAAGTAACGTCACCATCGTCTATCATGTATTTGTTCACTTATCCCTTCCCCAAGGAGAGGAGCATTTGTTTTGGGATTTTACGTGCCTCTAAACATTTATGCCAGAAACGTCAAGGTCAAAGAAAGGTGCTCTTCACTTGCAGTAGGAGCTGGTGAAATCTGAGATAAACTCCCAGAGGAAAGGAAGCCTACTTCACAGTCACGGCTTGGCCATCAAAAACAAATGCCTTCTGCTCAGATACACGTCATCCTTCATCTGGAGGGCTACCTCGTGCCAGAAGAACATCCCTGTCAACCCTCATCCTTTAACCCAATTCTTCAGATAGTCTGAGATGATCTGTCATATCAATTCCCGTTTCCCTTGGCATGGTTACATTACAGGCAAACTCCGTGTCTCATTTCTGTTCAACCCCAGTCCACAAAATACTAGAGGACCAGCTTCCTCGATAGTATTTTTATCAAAATGATTGATATTCTCTTACTTTGTACTGACCAAATGGGAAAATTGAGTTTGTTTGGTTCTTTTAATTAAGTTGCAAATTCATTAAAGGGTATTAGCACTTCATAGGGTACAAAAGACTGCATGTGTCTGCTGCTACTTTTCTCCACATTTCTTTCTTTAACTCCATTCTGGGTCACCCACTGCTTTTTCACCTGCTGCAATCTATAAGCAAGAGGGTAGTAAAAACATTGCAACACATGCTTGAAAGGGTGCTCTTCTTTCCTGATTCAAAGCTTTAGAAGAAACTCCAATCCACAAGCTTCCAAAATGCACGAAACCAAAATAAGTGGCTTTTCACAAAAAAAAAAGAAATCAGTCACTGATCTCCACTGAAAATGATCTTCAACGGAGGCACTTTTCATTTTAACATACTTAAATACCACAGAATTAACAGTGCATACACACGACAAAAGGGTCACACACTCACCAGCAGTTGAAAACAAATAATCATGTAGCAGCGGAAAAATGCAAGTGTATGGAAAAGGATTGTGTCCAAACAATGCAAGGATTATGAGGAAAGAATCTTCTACACCTATTAAGGGGAAATGGCATCCTACCCACAGTGCAGTCGTTGGGTATATTAGCACGGTATTTTATCTCCTACATAATGAAGAAGGGGGATTAGGTGAAGTTCCTGTTCATTGTTGAGTAAAGCTGCCCACCTTTTTTCCATCATCACAGCCTCTTCCTCCTGTTGAGCTCCTTGCTATACTATTCAGCAAGGGAGACTTCCCACTGTTTAAAATGTCTTTTCTCACCATTTGTCCATCAAGGAGAAACAGAGTGTTTCAGCGTGGTGCTTAACCTCACTGCCCTTGATTCCTTGTGGCAGGGATGGGCTGACCAAAGCCAGTAGAGATACACATTATTTAGTAGGTTTACAAGTAGTTTTCCTTGGACTTGCTGCTATTCATTATACAACACTTTAAGACTTTAAAGATGAAAATGCACAAAACTGAGAATGGACATGGAATACATACGGTTTTATCATCCAAATCAATGAGTGTCAATTATCGTCACTGTAATAACACGGTCAGTCAGCCATGCTCTTTACTTGCAGCTGGAGGGCACTGATTGCAGTTGTAGTTCACTCGGATGACTCCTTGTGGGAAGAAATATGTGGGAAGCCCTGGTTTCAGTACAGTGGTGAAGATTATGGAAATCTTTACAATCAATGGGCAGAGAGGTCATTTTAATTTATAATGAAACCTAAGAGTAAGTTTGATGCATTTATATGTTGATAGGCAACATTTCTCTCTGCTCAAGTGGATGCAGTGTCCTTCATTTCTTAGCAGCGTGTTCAGGAAGAATCAATGAATGGGAGAATGAGCTGAAGGACGCCTTTCGTCAGTGGTGAAATGTGGAAGGCAAACAATGCCACCACTCAGATGCCATGACCAGAGCTATGGCATGCCTCAGAGCAAGCACTGCCTGTGGAGGTCAGTGAACATATTCCACCAGAAGAAAGAGGGAGAAAGGGGAATTTTAGTCCCTTTCTACTTCTTCACCCTGTGTTTCCTCAGATAAGCAGGAGTTATGAGACCTAAGGATCATTATAAGATAGTCTTTGACCCACAATATAGAATAATTGCCCTGTTAGCTACAGTTGCGTTAACCGGGATCTGCTACGCAATGTGTGGGGTAGAGCTGACTAAAATGTGTGCCTTCAGTCATTTGTTGACTAACACAGTCTTTGTGGCCGACTCATGCATGTTCCACTGCAAATGCTTTTGATAACGCTGTTACAAAGGCTTGTGAATGTCAGTGTAGGAGGGCAAAATATTTTGAGCTGCTCAGCTTCGCTTTATAAATATTTTTGGAAGCCACCAATGTGAAATGCTCCATTCACATTCAGCACTGAAAAAAATAATGACTTCTTCTAAAACAAAGACACATCTGTCATTAGAGTATATGAATTTACGCAATCTGCAGCACAGAAAAAGTACTTTCTCAAACAAATTAAGCTGATGCAGGCAGAGAAAGAACAGCATGAAGCTCTCTATGCAATGTCAACAATAATTAACAGAGCACTTTATAGTCTGCCAGAGCTTCCCGTGAGTAAGGTACTCTCAGACATTTGGTATGAGCAGGCTGCCCTCCTGTTCCTCTGCTCCTGGAACCCAAAGGCACAGTGTTAGCTTTCAGCTGCTAGCCTATCATTACTTTTTAAATATTGTATGCCACCCAACATTTCCCCTTAGGACAAAGGGCAGGGGGCAAGAAGACACTGTTGCAACTGCTGCAGGGATTCATGGGGTTTGCTTTGCCCTCTGGGTCATACGGGCATATTTGGGGGATTTGCTTCTTTCTCAGGTGCATCAAAATGAAAAAAACAACATATTGCACCACACACAGAGCTTGTTAATCTCTTTTTTCCTGAGTTTTCCTGTTGGTAACTTGTGAAAGGCAGATTTCTTTGTTTCCCTCATGGATGCATGCAACATTTGGAAGTTTTCTTCAACTCCTACTGATTCTGTGGGGATGCAGACTGCAGACATTTTGCATCACGGAGTCTTTTCTCTTAGGCTGCCTGTATACAAAATGCAGAACTGATGTGAGCCTGCTTTTGCACACAGCATTGTTTAGCTTCAGTAATTCTGATTTAATTGTGTTGCATTTGCATGTGCTTATGGATTAAATTTCCAGTATTGCCATAGGATGGGACACTCATGCCATATTCTCTCTTTACAGATGACAAAACTGCAGCCTTGTCTAGAGCAGAGGGATTTACACAAGTTTTTTCCTTCTAGACTGATTGTGACCAATTTCTTCCACATATAAGAGTGCTCACACGGTTGTCAGGGAGACAACTGTTGGCACAACTTTGCCCTGGTATTTGGAGGGCTTGGCCAGTCAATTGCTTTTCAGAGGATTGCGCATTCGTGCAGATGCAGCACGCTGGCAGACTGACAGAGCTGACTTTTTCATTTGCCAGTTTGAGCTCACGAGCATGCACTACCTCCAAACTGGAGCTGCGAGAGGTGGCCAGCGTACCTCAGCTAGTGTTATTTGAACTAGTTTGAGCAGCAGCACAGTAAAAACCGGGTGACCAAAAGTCAAGTGCAGCCAATGTGAGACACAGGACTTATTTGGAAGGTTGGCCTGCACTGTGTATATTGCTGCTAGTAGTTCAGCTGGTTGTTTAAACTAATCCAGGCCAAGATAAAAGGCTGTAATAATGCTTCTCTGATGCCGGTGTCCTTCGTAGAGTACAGCCCTGAGCCCAGAAATTCACATCAGCCTACAGTCTCTGCCATTGCCTGCATCTCCTCTGCAGACCTCAGCACTTTCTTCCTTCCCCTCCTGCAAGCTGTGACCAAACCTAAATGAAAACCAGTCATCACGTCCCCTGAATTGGTGTAAAGGTTGAAAACAAGGATAATAAACTTTGCGCTGGCTGAGGCTAATTAGCGTGCAGGCAGTCATTTATGATTAAGCCATGCAAAACATTTGCTAGTAGCACAAGAGCTGAATGCTGTAGTACACAGGAAAGGCCCAAGGCACAGAAAAGTTTAAGTGACTTGCCCAGTTTGACACAGCGATTCAGTGACAGAGGTAGAAATAAGCTGCTCAATTCTCTCTCTCAAAACAGGTCTAATCTCTAGATCATACTTTGATCTCCCTTTAGCAACAGAAAATAAACCCCCCTCTGTTCATGCTATAAGTCATTACAGAAATTACTTTCAAGTTACAGACTCACCATTATCACATCACTGCAAGATCAAACAAAAAAGAGGGCAGTAGGAGAGGAAAAGAAGGGTTACTTTGTGTCATTTACTTCCACAGTCTGCTCAACAAAGCCAAAGAGGAAAAACATTTTTTTTTTAGACAGATGCCTTTTACAACACATCAAACACTTCTCATGGGCGTATGTCAGAGGCATTTTACTACAAAGGCTTTGTCCTTTGCATTCACGGCAGTCCGGATGTTTATCAGGATTTTCCATTCCCTAAATTCAAGACCAAATTGGGATCTGCATTAAGATAGCAGCAGAAATACATCAACAAAGTCCAAAATACAAAATCTTTAGTGAAAAGAAAGCATTTAGTCAACATGTTCCTGTGCTAAGGCTGCTGTGCGGGCAGTTTCTGTCATCTCAAAAGGAATGTCTGGAGAAGGAAACAGCCTATTTTCAATGTGCTGGCTTTGGAGGAAGCAAATATGAAGACACAATTGCCTTTCCTAATGGATTTTACTGCTAGTAAATGTTTAAGTCCTCCATGTAAAGCATGTGGCCCCGATACCATGAAGACATTGTACTATTTACTACATAGCATCACATGCATATACTGTGCTCTCCGCATGCCCGCAGCAATGCTCCAATTTGTTTATTCATAAGTGCACTCTGTAATTCGTTAAATATCATGCACCACAAAGAACATTACACACAGAGACAAACTACATTTATCGTTGCTACATACTTTTCCACCCTCATGGCAACACTCAACAGCATCTTGTATTTCCTCTCTCCTCCCCCCAGCCCTCTGGTATGCATAGTCTCAGCCCCCGAAGTAATACAGGGTGGGGGGGCCTTCCAAAAACTCTTGTATCCTTCCTGGGTGAGGCATCCTCCTTTCTAGGAACTAACCAGGTGCATGGCTGTTGTGTGAAGACAGTATTCCCAGCCTCTCTGCAGGCAACAGCGGATGATAGAGGATGGTGTGTGCCACCCCAGCAGGCTGATCTGCTCCACTCCCTGGGAATGTTTACCTGGACTTTAGTAAGGGCTTTGATACCATTTCCCACAGCATCCTCCTGGAGAAACTGGCTGCCCATGGCTTGGACAGGAGTACTCTATGCTGGGTTAAAAACTGGCTGGAGGGTCGGGCCCAGAGAGTGGTGGGGAATGGAGTTAAATCCAGTTGGGGGCTGGTCATGAGTGGTGTTCCCCAGGGCTTGGTATTGGGACCAGTTCTCTTTATTATCTTTATCAGTGATCTGGACGACGGGATTGAGTGCAAATTTGTTTGCAGTAAATTTGCAGATTACACCAAGTTGGTGAGAGTGTTGACCTGCTTGAGGGTAGGAAGTCTTTGCAGGGGNAAAAGACACTGAGGTGCTGGAGTGGGTCCAGAGAAGGGCAACGAAGCTGGTGAGGAGTCTGGAGAGAAAGTCTTATGAGGAGTGGCTGAGAGAGCTGTGGTTGTTTAGCCTGGAGAAAAGGAGGCTGAGGGGAAACGTTACCACTCTCTACAACTACCCGAAAGGTAGTTTTTTCCCAAGTAACAGGCTATAGGACAAGAGGAAATGGCCTTAAGTTGTGCCAGGGCAGGTTTAGGATGGATATTTGGAAAAATTTTTACACTGAAAGGGTTATTATGCATTGGAACAGGCTGCCCAGGGAAGTGGTTGAGTCACCATCCCTGGAGGTATTTAAAAGATGGGTAGGCATAATCCTTAGAGATACAGTTTAGTGATGGTTTTTGTCAAGAGTTACGTTGATGGTTGGACTCAATGATCTGGAAGGTCCCTTCCAACCTAGGCAATTCTATGATTCTATGATTCTAATGGCCAGGCCCAAAAGTTTTCCAGTCTCCAAAACTCATCAGCAACAGTAGAAGCACCAAACATCTGCCACCAAAGTCAAGACCTCCACTCTTTTCACTTAGGATGACACTGAGCTCCCACAAGATATTCTGTCCCCTGAGACCACTGTAGATTTAGATGCTTCACTTGAGAGGGAGTTTCGTTGTGCACCAGAAGGACAGCATGCTCCTACACTTACAGCAGAAAAAGAGGATAGGCAGAAAGATCAGATATGTCTGAGGTCCCTTCCTTTGCCTCTGTATGGAGTATCAAAAATCTCACAATTCTCTGTTCCAGTTCTGTCTGTTGTGGTAGATTGGAGTACCTGTTTTACAGTTCTAGTGGGTGATCCTGGTTTCTCAAGAAGGTAAGTCATCAGGTAATCCTACATTTACTGTCTGGCTCCTACCACCACTGCCACTGTGTAGTCTTAGCATTTTAAAAGTACTGGCACATCAGTTCGTGCATTGTCCTTGCTTCCATCACCAAAGAACAGACAGACCCATCCATCAGGCTCCAGCAAATCTGTGTAGCTGTATCCACAAAGAACAGGACTCATGTTTGTTACTGGTAGCAGTAACTCCTTCCCCAGTGAGACTGAAAACCCACTTTGCGTGAAATCAAGTGGTTGTCCTTCAAAGATACCAGTGGATGGATGTACCATCCCAAAACTTCCACCTCTAAGATCATATACTGATTACATGAAAATGGTGGGTAAGCTTCTGGCAGCTTTTCCTGTTCAAAATGGGCTGGGGAAAAACAGCATGTAATTTTCTGGCAACAGCAGTGGAACTATAAAACTAATGATTCTCTACAGCTATTCCCTCCTGCTCTTAGAGCAATATAAGTATTGGATATATACCCACCCATGAGTCTATCTGTGATGTTAATGCAAACTATAACAAAAAAAGGCCCAAACCAAACCCCAGCCTTTCCTCTATAGGAAAAAGAGTGTAAAAGAGCAGGTGGGATTTCTACCTGTTTTCACATCACATGTAAGTTGAGCCTAAGTCCCTTCCATAGGTGGGAATTAAAATAGGACATATGTGTCAGCAGCAGCATCAACCCAAGGCTGATACTGTAATATATGATTGATGTAATAATTACTGATATTGTAATATATGAAGATAGAGCAAGATGAGGGTGAGTCATCAGAAGATGTTTGTCTTCTATGCAGTGTCCTAAAATTTGGCTCACTATTACAGGAAATTACACTAATATTGAATCACTGTTCCATACACATCATCGTTCCGTATAGAAGTTTTCCATGGTGAAGAAGTCATTGTTAGGTTTTACAATTTTATGCTACACTTTTATATCACAACATGTCCCAGAGCATCCAGCTGACCCTGTGCAGGAAAGTATTTGAAGTACATGTGGCTTCTGTTCTCTGCAGTAAAAACTCTGACCAAGACACTCCAGGGATACATGCAACAACCCTTCTATATTCTACCTGGAAAAGACAAAACAGTTTGTTATTGTTCTCTAACAAAACATTACAGAAAAGAACTGGAGAGCATCAGTGGAACAGTTATAAAATGGAGATTTATCTCATGACAAATGCACTAAGATTGCCTGGAATTTCTCTGAGATATTTTTAATTTTTTCCACATAATTTGTTTGTTGGCATATTTTCAGATGGAATACTCTCATTTGAAAATGCTTACATTATGATTAGAATTAGTAAGCTTGCTCTGCTCCAGAAACTTTAAAAAAAGTCCTAGCAAATTACTGTTAAAAAAGTCCCCAAGATTTTAGAGGTTGAGGGGGAGTTAATCCAAACTCATCTGTAGCAAACATGTTTAAAATTTATTTCTTTTAACAGGTATTAAATGTTGAAAGTGCAGTACAGGAGATATGCTGATAATAGAAAAATCCTCCCTTTTGCAAATAACAGCAGTAATGAGGCATTATTGCACAAGGGGAAAAAGAAGATAAGCATTTCATCCTGGATATTCTTCCCCTTGGACAATAGGGCCTTTGGCAAACTGTGATGTTACCCAGGTCTTTAAATAGTGAAGTTCCCAAACAAAAGGTTGTGAAAAAAGATTTGAAGAAAATATGTTTATAATTAATGATGGAGCTTGGAAGAAGCCCAACAATGAAAGCAATTCTTGTTTTCTAACGTGGAGAACAAGCTTTCTATAAACACTCGTAGTGAAGGAGATTACCACAGTAATGACGCAAAGCAATGAAGTGAAACAGGGTATACATACTATACTTGAAAAGGTTTCAGACCTTCAGCTATTCTCAGCCAAGTTGCAAGCTATCTAGTGCAGATAGATTTGGGATGCAACGTCAGTGGAAGTCTGTGGAGACAGCCTTGGTGTTACATCAATACAGCTCCACGCTCCCGAAACAATCCTGCTTCTTTCCGTATCTGCTCCTGGGTGGAAACATTTTTACTATCTTTCCAGTATCCCATATAGCACTGCATAGTGTGAGGCAGCTGAATTGCAGTTGTTCTTTTTAGTGTGTGCTGTTTTTACACATTCACTGCTAGTTCTCTGATTGAGGCTTTAGCCTAGCTATGGGGGAAAAAAGAAAGGTGGTTTGGGTTTTGCAAAAGCCAAACCAAAGCTGTTTCAGTTCCAGGTCCCATTTTTTCTGAACCCTGAAAGTTAAAGCCTGGGTGGTTTGGATAAGTGCTTCTAATTCTAGCATACCCCTACTTAAAATAAGAGGGAGGATTTGTTTTTAAAAAGCTAAAACTAAGATGGTCTGGAATGAAGTCTCTGAAGATATTTAGGGAGGATTCAGATAAACAATTCCATTCCTCTCCCCACCCCTTATATCTCCCTTGAATTTTTATCCTATCCCTTCCTTGCTTTCTATCTCTCAGATATTGTTTGCTTCCCCTAAATTTCCAATGGAGCTTGAAATTAGATTTCTTTTACTTCCTTGTTTGCAAATGAAGCTCTGAACTGCACATCTTGGTGTAAGTTAACTCTCAGACTGAGTCACTGAGTTACCTTCCAACTTCTGAACTGGTTGAAACCGTGCAACAGAAATCACCATTTATGTCTTTTTCCATCTCACACCGTCATTACTTGATTTTTGGAAGGAAAATTCTGATTTTAGTTTGATAGAAATAGAACCATCTAATTGTAATGGCTTTAGTCTCAATTTATGACAGCAGAAATTGGCCCACAGTGTGACTCAAGACAGAAAACAGTACTCATTGTCACAATTTATAACTTCATCAGGAGTTAACTTGGGAACTGCAAGCTGGCAGGAGTAATTCGTACATTGCTGCAAACTGTGTTTTCATTATTTCTGTTGATACTGGCAAAATGCTTGTTTTGGCTTTCTGAACGTTGCAGTCATTAGTATAATATAGTATAGCCACTCAGATATATTTAGGGGAAGGTCATTTTTATTCAATCGATTATGCACTGGGAAGTTAAATAAACAAGCGAGTTAAAGACATCAGCAATCCCACTCCTTGATCCATGCCAAAGTGAGCTCTGAAAACTGGTCAGTTCAATTAGAGGAAAAGTCAAGCAGTGATTATGTCAGCTGGAGAAAACAGGACATTACATTTCCTTTTACTTTGAGGATTACCTGGAATGCTACTCCTTGATAATGGCTAAATACAGCCATAAGGCTGGAGGTGTGCAAAGACAAGCTAGAACATACTTGATAACTATGACTTTAGCAAGATTACTCATCCTGTTCATAACAATGAAAATTTTCTAATGAGATTTCACCGAGCAGAAAGTACAGAATCATGACTATTTATTTACAGCTGTTTGGAGTTCCTTTCCAAGGCATTAAAGGACACTGTCATTGAAAGTAATATCTGGGGGAAGTAAATGTCCATGTTTTTCATTTTGCAAGTTCGTAACCGTAGAAGTTACAAAACAAGTCACTTTTGAGAAGTACTGATCTTTTACGCTCATTAGATTGCAATCCAGCGATGACTGAACATGATATTTAAACAGTAGTGTTTTTGCCAATGAGTTACATGATCAACACGAACTGCTAATGTTTTCTATTCTAAACCTTCTCAAAATGTCAAGTGTTCTTGTCAGCTGAGTGGAAGTGGCATAAAAGTAACTTTTGAAGTTGCTGTTGATGAGATACCCTTGGGGAACTTAGTATATATACTGAAATCATATTCACAATATGCTCTAATCCCCCCTGCTGCAAAAGGATTAGGCTCTTAACTCTCATTTCCATTAATGGCAATGTAGCATAGCCTGGGTCTTCCTTCCAAATCAGACACTGGGCATTCTTAAATAGCACAAGTCTTATTTCCTGAATTTTTTCAAGCTCTAAAAAAATATAAACATAATATAAACTAAGGAAATTGCTTTTGAAAACCTAGACCCGGTAACTAACTCTGTTGCAACCCTTATAGTTGCAGCACTGTTTTAATTTTTTTTTTTTTTTTACACAAAAATCACCAAACCAGCAAAGAAATTCGTAGTTGTGTAAGTCACACTGGCTGTAGCAGACACTGTTTCTTCAGTGCCAGTTTCTTCTGTGAGTTAAAGCACCAGAAAAAGGTACATTACCTGAAGATGGTGCATTACCTGAAGTCCTTGCCAAGGATGCAGAAGACCTGGGTTCCTTCCCTGCTCACCCATGGTTAACATGTGTGACCATGGACAAGTCATACAGAGCTATTTCCAATAATGTACTGAGGCAAAACTTTAATATGCCTGCGCAGAGGTCTCACAAACTTTCTCAGGTGCCTCCAAAGCTCTGTTGGTGCTTGCTGGGCACAGTTGCCCCTAATTGATTTTATCCTCCTGCCCCAGGAACGACCATGGGCTTCCAGACTTTTGCCCCAAACCAGTGCTGATAATGGTGTTTACACTATTTACAGCAAAAGCCATGAACTAGTTTGCTTCTGAAGTTTCAATGAAGTAAGATCACCATTGACACTGTATTTCAGTGGCGCGGGTCTTTCATGTTGGTGCATGCATAAGGTATTTTTGGAGTCTTTTCCTTGACTAACAAACAGGTTTTTTTACTCAAAGTGTTTTCCAAAAGTCTAGTTACACAGTTGGATCTTTATGGACTACTAGCCAAGGGACTGTGCACTTGTGATGCACTTAAATCACACATACATGAGATCTTTTCCTCAGAAAGTGCCAAAAAATGACCAAAAGTCTCTGTTCGCTTGTTGAAAGGCAAAAGTTGTGTTTTATGCTGTTCTTCGATGCACAAATTTATGATTGCGGGAACAAATAGTAGTGCTTTTGACAGGGAAAACTCAGTTTTCAGTTTTATCACTGTGAATACAGAGTAACTACAGTAGCACATAATTTGGTGCAAAGTGTAAGTGTTTATGAAGATGGATAAAGTGCAAATAAGCATAAGAATCAGAAAGCAGCGTAGAATTTGAAATGTATTTTATTATATCTGATGTTTGTATCCACATTTTTTCACTTGACCTATAGCAAACATTAGGTAGGATATTAGTTCCATTAAATAAATATTTCAGAATTTGAGTGCTTTCAAATTGCTAACTGCTCATTCGTGATTGTTTAGCAAAACTCTGTGCTAACGTCTCTATAACAGGTATTCCATGTCTAAACCTGTTTTCACACTGCTGGGAAGTAAAAGTTCAAGGGTGCTGGAAGAAAGAGTAGGCCTCCAAAAACATTTCAGGGTCATTTCACATGTTTGATCACATCTACTCTTCTTTCTGCCTTTAAAAGCATGTTTTCAACGCAGGTAATATCAGCACTGTAGCCTCATTCACAAACAGTAAGTGGGTTGAAAAACACACAGGGATATTCGGCAACTAGGTTAACTCATATCCAGAACGTGGGCTAAGTACAGGTAGAAGAGTACAGCTGCCACATCCAGGTCAATGAGATGCATCTGGGTTCCCAGCCCATCCTTGCCTCAGCTGGCTTCCTCTGTAAACCAGGCAACAGGGCCAGTTGGGGATGCTGCTCAGCAGCTCACCCTGCAAGCAGGGCACTTTCGCTCCTATTAGCCCTAAATACTTAATGCAGTCTTGACAGTGGTAAAGCCTGGCATTTCGCAATATTGACTTACTACCATGAAGTATGCAATTAATCTTTAGACTATCACATAAGGCAGGAGCTTTCTTCATTGGTAACAAGGATCACAAAATCCTCAATGAAGTACAGAGCCATAAATGCAGCAAGAAACATCGCACCAGTATGAATTTTTAACTGAGACATCAGAAGCCAGGGGACTGACTAGAAGCAAGAGGCTCCTGATGATTATGTGAAATAATAACTTTATTGCTCATAATTTTCAGGTGATTTATTTAATCTTCACACACCCACAATGAATGAAGGCAAAACAATTCTGTCTGTGTTGCGTGGGGACTAGGAGGCAGCAAGAATACAGGATCTCCCCAGGGCCCGCTTGAGGAGTCTGGAATGCCTGGCTACCAGCCCCATTCTCAAAATACATCGCTCCTTTCTAGAGGCAGCAGCTGTTTGTTTGTTCTCTGACACTTATAGAGCATCTAAGATTATTTCCATTGAAGATAACAATCTGTCCAGTCCATTGGGAACAAAATTGGGTCATAAATGTTTAAGCTGGTCCAGTTTTCACTGAAGACTCCTCGTAAGCTCATGGATACACAAAATATTGTAATTATCAGGTTCAATTTGGAAAGCTGATTGGGACACCAAGAAGGCCAGGGCAATAGCACAAGAGCTGTGGGTACAGCTCTTTGTTCTGCTATGAGAGTGGCTGATCTTCTGGCTGGGGCAATTCCTGTATCCTGAAACACAGCTGAGCGTTGTACACATGCTGTGAATACTCCCATGCCATCACTAGGGGGGTGCACCTCATGCAAGGACAAGGCAAGCATTTCCCCAGCCAATGACTGATCCATGCACCAGAAACATGTGAAAGCTCAAGGTCTTGGGAATAAAGGCTTCTGCTAGGATGAATGGACAGCCCTCTGCATTTCAGCTGTGTGGTGGGCTTGTTTGTTCCATGAGAATGGGGACATTGTGGAGTCCAAGGGAGAGTGACAAAGAAGGAAACTTAGATAGGAGCAAGCAGGATCCAGATTGGAAGCCCCAGGTAGGATGTCCTGGTTAATGCTCTGCTCTTTTTGTGAGACTTTGGGCAAAACATAAGCATTTAATTTTTTCCACAACAAAGCTACTGAAAAGATTTTTTTTTTTTTTAACTGGGATTTTCACCAATATTTGGTAATTTTAAAGCAGCAGGACAACAATGAAGCTGGTGGACAGTATCTTGTCACTTCAAAAAAGACCCTAATTTTTTCTGATTCCATGTAGCAAGTTCCTGCAGGAGCAGGACACAAAAGCCATGAGCCACAAGCACTGACAGTTTTATATTGAGAACAGTAGCATGTAAATGAGCACCCTCATTTCTACTGAATAAATTTGTTCTTATTACTGGGGATTTTTTTGACCAGAGGTAGGCAGAGTGAAAATAGACATCAATCTGACTGCTTATTACAATGTTTTCCTTCTCCTGCTTTTCATACCAGATCTGGCCCTTTCTATATGTTGATAAGGCATAGTGAAATGCCTATACTGCCTCAGTATAGACATTTCACTGGGTCAATCTGGAGTTGCAGACCAGCCACTTTGGACACCCTTACTGTCACTGAAGAAATACAGGTACTGTGAAAGGATAATTAAGCCCACCAAAGAATCCAGAAGCATGTCAAACAGTTAACACTGGGTCTTGCAATAACCTACAATTAGCATGTAATGCCCAAGGCATCTTCACGTTGACAACTGGTTTAATCCAGTAATAAAGTAGGCTAAAATTATTATTATAGCTAATAGTATTTTCAACAGAAGTGAAACTATAGAAAAGAAGCTACACAAACATATTGATTTCAGCTGTGCCTCCCTGACAGGTCTGTATAGATTTTGTTATTTATGGCCCACTTTTCCAAAAAGAATGCAAGGCTTACAAATGTAGAAATCCCTGGTTGTGTGAAATGGATGGTTGTGCATCAAAATGAGGGATTTGCATGTTTAACTGCCCATATTTGTATCCTTCTATCCAGCTTACATATGCAAAGGTGAAGATTGTTATATTTATCAGTGCATAAATGAAAGGAGGAGAGATAAATGACCTGGTTTGCAGAGGTGCTGAGCACACGCAGTTCCCATTTATTTCAACTGGAGTGTGAAAAACAGGCCCTAAGTGACTGG
The DNA here is from genome assembly GCA_013396915.1 of Stercorarius parasiticus. Lineage (NCBI taxonomy): Eukaryota > Metazoa > Chordata > Aves > Charadriiformes > Stercorariidae > Stercorarius > Stercorarius parasiticus. The sequence goes on along the minus strand of VWZL01005935.1, from coordinate 175,746 downwards.
CCCAAGCTCACACAATGCATGATTGTCAGTGCCAGGAAGAAAACCCAGAAATCCTGCCAGTCTAATCCTCCCAGTCTAATTCCTTCCTAGCCTAAACTCTAGGCACAGTCTCTCTTGGGGAAAAAAAAAAAGGCAAAAAAAAAAAAAAAAAAGTTGTACAACAGCTTGACCACTCTCTTATTCCTACCTTTGCTTGCTAAGAGAATTAAAAAAGAAAAAAAAAGGACATGAAAAACTCATGCATAATCTTTAATGACTAGCAAATAATGCCAAGTAGGGCAAGTAAATATGTGTGAAGCATTGCTCACACACCCAGCAACTTGCATGTGTGTCACAGATGGTTTTAGTGAAGAGCCAAAAAGAGAAAGAGAGAAAGGAAAAGGAAAACAAATTACAATCCAGATAAAGAGTAAGATAGAAAAAGAGACAAAGACATTTTCTAGAATAAAAAAAACCCAAACCCTTAAAAATGCTACAAAAACTAACGATAAAAAAACATAGAACCATTCCCTCTCCTTGATAACATGTAGGCTAATCTGTACATAAATAGAAATAACAGCCCTTTGAAATGGCAATGATTTGCTTGGAAAACATTCATTAAAAACGTCCTGCAATTATTGACTCTATCATTATTTCTTGGCAGCAGCTGAGTCTCACTGTATTTCGTGTTGTTTTTCCAATCAAAAGCAAAGCATTGTTTGAAAAAAAAACCAAACAAAATCAAAAAAACCCCGACAAGGACATTGTATTTGAAATATGTGCTTGGTGACATGGAGCTGATTGCCCAAAGGAATCAGGATACATATATTTGTATTATTGTACACGTGAGTAGCTTGAATCATGCACTGCTCGCTCTCTTTGTTTGGATTATGCAGCTTGGCTGGGCAGCCATCCAAAAGATTCACATTAAATTCTAGCTATATTCAGCATAAAAGTCATCTAGCATCAGAGGATCAAAGTTACATCAACCAACAAGCACTAAGGAATTGATAAGCCACTGAAATTAGGTCATCTCCTAGCAGCTGCTTTTGATGGATGAAGTAGAATTTAGCCTCAGGTTTTCTATTTAAAGATCTGTTACAGCATCTTTTCCTGCAGCTACAATGTGAACACAACAAAGTATAATGCTTCTGATTAAATGTTTAATCATTACTCTTTACTCTTCTGATTGTTTCTGCCATGGCACAGATTTACTGTGCACACTATTTGCAGCTTTCCTAGCCCTTTTTCAACTGACATTAAAATAGTCAAGATTTTTAATTCCTAAGTTGTAAAACCTAAGAGATGATTTTTAAAAAACATGGGTAAAAATCTTGCAAAGCTGCTTACTTACCATACGTAGAGAGATAGACTGTCACTTACTGGAACTGAAAATGAATCTCTATGCAATTATTCCACTACTGTGTCCACCAGAAGCATCACAGCATCACTATGAACTGTATGAATACAAAAGTACATATGTGTGCATAAGTAGATGTGGGCCTATAGAATTTTTTATGTATTTATGATTTTATTTGTGGCTACTTTTTGGGAAGTTATCTTATTAATCTAATTAGTACATACTTTTAAAGGTACTCGCTAGTGCACTAGGCTATCTTAGGTCATTAATGACTGCCATTATGATCACTAGGCAGAGTACAACATATGCCCTACCAAGACATGCTTGTGGTATCAGAGTAAAACAAAAAGTGGCATCATTAGCAGCTTTAGAAAAGAGTTCAAAAGGAAATAAACAAAAAACCCCAAATTAGTTTCATATGCATAGAACCTGCCCTTGACGTGTTCAGAATATGACCAAGGTCTGCTGGCTGCAGCCTGTGTACAGCACTGTTGTGCCATCATCTGCGTAAATGAAACTAATGCAGGACTTTGGTGCCAGGGTTTTCAATACGAAATCTCTCATGTTTGTTAAAATCGCTAAAATCTAATTTAAATAATTGTGAGAAACGGGAGAGGAAAAGAAAGAACATTTGCCCAGTGGAAAAGATGAAGTCAACGGTCTTCTGTCTTCTCAAGTCAAAAAATGATGGGGGAGAAAGATTGAAAAATGTCACACAAGACACATAACTTTCTACAAATGACGGACACATGCATGCTGCTATATGGCAGTCATACTCTGTGTTCCCTTGTGCTAGCCTAGTAAGGGCTGTTGCTGGGTAAGTTTCGTAAGGGGTGGAAACTCCCTGTACATTTCCATTCGAAATTTGGTGTGCCCAGTCTTTACTATTTGAGAAAGCAGCATTATGCACTGTAGTTCAAAGTCTAGATCTAGCTTTTTCCAGCAACATACCTCTTTTTCAATTAAAAACCTAAACTGGGGCAGGGAGGAGTCTGGAGCAGACAACACATCTGAAACTTTTTCTTTTCAAGGAAGAATCTTTATGAGCAGAATGTAAATGAGTTTAATTTATCAGTGGTGCTTAGTACTGCAGTTTGCTTGGATCTCAAGCTAATCAGCTTTCTCTTTTGCTCAGGGCCTCAGAGAAAAAGCCAGCCAGGGAGCCTATCTGGCTCATGGAGTAGGACATCTGGCGAGATGGGGATGCTTTGATGCCACATAAATTTCTGACAAACTTAGCTGAAGGCTGTCTGTCATAACATCTGCTGTCTTACTGCGCTATGACCACTCTTTTGTCTTATGCATTCAGCTTATCTGATATTTTACCATGTAAATCTTGGGATTTCAGTTTTGACTGGCCTAACAAGAAGTGGGAGAAAAGTGCCTTTTCTGCCCTCTAACTGCCCTCCTTGGCTCATTTTAGCATTAACATCCTTTCTGTTAATTTGTTTACTAACAGAGTTACCTCATCATTTACTAATAACTGTGTGCTCAAGGCAAAACTGGCCAAAGACGCCAGAGCGTAGCAAGAATTTGCTTACTTTGTGACGTTGCATCTCTACATCAATCTAAGGAAATAAACACAACGCCCACTATTATTAAACAAAATACCTGAACCCTTTTCAATTGAGTAAGGCCACATATTTTCACTAGGTCCACAAAGTTTGTTTAACTCATAACAGAAAAAAAGAATAACATTTTCAGGACAAATTGTATTATCCTGGTCACTTTTTCTGGCAGTGGTTCTGATTTAAAGTGAAACCTATTACTGAATATTTCCTTCTTTACAGCTATGCTTATTCTTGACAGTGATGAACATTCACAAATGAGGCTGGGAGTTTAGTATACATATTATACGGAGTCTGATACTAATCTCAACACAGTGCAACATTCCTTAATCCATGACCATAAACTAAACCTCGATTGTTCAAGAACAGATCTGAGGCACTTTTAAAAAATCTAATTGGCCAATTTATCATTTGACAATTTGAAGAATTACTTTTTTTCTGCTTTTTCTTTGCAAAACTTCTAGTTTCAGAAATTTCTTTCTTTTCTCCTCATTTTTCTTATGGTCATTTGGTGCAATCTGCCCTTCTCTTTTGTGCTGCTACCAGCTTTATCAAATGTCAATATACTTGAAAAGTTAAATGGTAAAGAAATGAAGCATTGAGAAAAAAAAATCATATACAAAAAAGAATTCAGTGCAGTCATTTCTCCTTTTAATTCAGTTAGTGATTAAAAATGGGACGGGAAATAACCTTTCCCCTTCTCTCCTCATATTTAGGACATTTTTTTGGCATACCTACAGTTCCCTGTTTTGATAAAACGCTGTGTTTGTAAGTATGATAGTTATTGTTATTTTGATAAATTGTATGTTGGTACTAAATAAAGTGAGGAACAATTGCAAACAGATCAAATAACATTTTTGTGAGCTCTAGTCCTATTGACCAGGTACAAAAGCACTAGTAGTCATATATCATCTTGCTTGCCTATACATGGTTGCTATGCATTTTGCTCCAAGACACAAATGCACAAACCTACTGACAAGAGTCAGTAAGAAGAGGAAAATTGTGGTCACTCGTCTTCTTAGATGAGAGGACCTGCTTCTTTTAGGCCTCATGGTCTATGTCAGAAAAGTTGTACCATCCTATCCATGTCTTCTTGGAAGGGCAATGTGCCCTATTTCCACTAAAAGGTTGAGGGTTTGGCAAGGAATGTTCTGATCTTCTAAGAGCGAACAAATGTTGTGCAAGATCTCATTACAGAGATCCCTGCTTGCTAGCCTAAAAATCTTCACCAGGCAATCACTGTCTCGTGCGTATGCTTTATGAACCGAGAGAACCTCGTTGCTTATGCAGCCTGCAGTACACTGTCCAGTTATAAAAATCAGCTACAAGAGGGGAAAAGTGTTTATAGAAGAAAGGGTAATTACACACTGCCACATTTTGATGGGTCACTAATCTAAGCAAGCCGTAGCACAGATTAACATAGGCTGACAGTATGAGGTTTGGTTTGTGGTCGTGTGCTCGGAGGAATCAGCCATGCCAGCTGTCTTTCACAAAACACTGTCGTTGTTTTCCATACCCATGAACTGCACTGGAGAAGAAAACTGTGAAAAGAATAGTAAGACTCACAAAATAAAGCCCTTGAACATGAGAAAATTAAGAAGCAGGATTAAGGTTTTCCACTGCCTCTTAATTGAGCTTCCCCATGCTCCCTAAGCTCAGTTCCTGTGCCGCGTTCAGTTACACATCTCATACCCACAGGCGGGTACACAATATAAAACATGGTCAGATATTCTTCTACTGGAACCCTGCCTTATTCTAATGAATGGACAGTTACTTGATGCTCATGGTTATCCTACTCATTCAGTGTGGGATCTCAGGTGTCATTTGCTGCATGCCTTTCAAACCTTACAAGCAAAAGAGAATTTTCTTTTTTTGGCCTTTTATCTGTCCTTTCCATCGTAATACGTTCACATTCTTTTTGTTTGTTTTTTTTTTTTTTTCTTTAAATAAACCTGAATACATTTAGTAAAAATGAGATGTCATTATTACCATTTTTAGATGTACAAGCAGCTGTGTTTCAGACAGAATAAAGTCAAATTTGTCCACACGGTAAGCTAATTTGGGGGGCCAGTTTGAGGTGCCAACTAGAATTCTCACTACTTGATAGCACTCTCTATTTGCTGAATATGGTTCTCACTGCCATCAGTTTCCACTGTGAGGGTTTAGCATTTTTGCAAATCAGATCAACACCTCTAAAAATGAATATTCCTAAATCAAGAACCACTGTGCTTCCCCAGCCATCCAGGATCCTTCTCTTCACCTGCTATTTCTCACCCTTTCAGTGACTGTATCACACCGAAGCTGACATATTCCTCCTCCTACCAGGGCAGTAAGATTTGGATTGCAGGAAGGACTGCATCTCTACTTTCGGTCCTGGTTTCAGCTCCGGGTAACTGCTGAAGGCAGCAATTCCAGGGGAAAATTTTCAACGAAAAGTCTCTCCTTCGTGGTTTGTTTATGTGCCTGCACATGTGTGTAGCAGAGGTGACTGAAGTAGAAAATTATCATTTTCCCTTGCCTTTACCTAGTATCTTGTCAAGGACCCTCTGATCCCACCTTCTTTTCAATCCTGCAACTTGTTGCTGAAGATATAGAGCCCACCTTAGTGTGCTCCACCCTCTTCAACTTTTCCCCCACTGCTTCCAAAGAGGTTTGGGCTGGGGTTGCCCAGCTAGGGCCAAGACCCATAATTGTGAGTGGTTTAGAAAGGAATAGTGAGACTAATGTGAATGAAAGCAAGAAAAAAGAAAAATGTGCACTGAATAAAAAGGAAAAAATTATCGTTGGGAATTTATAAAAATCTGGACCAGACATCCTAGTGCAATTTCAGAAGACCCACATTTGAGACCCTTGAAACTCAAATGGACAAAACATGCATTTTGCCTGTGCTCCCAGGGAATGATTTGAACACATCATACCAGACCTTTCCCAGATAAGATTTCTACAATTAAAACTTACTCTTTTAATGCTGCTAGCAGCCTGTATATTCTTTGCCTAGCTGCACTGATCAAGAAAAGTACATTCACAGCTATATCAAGGCCTTTCCCACTTACTTGCAATAGCAGGAATGAGTATAGGAAATATTTTACCTCCCTTTCCCTTGCCATATATAGCAATTATTCTGTCATTCATCAAATGTACACAAATTCCTTTTCATATGTAAATACACCATTTGCTTCACAGCTCTAGCCAAACAGTTGTGCAGTTCTTTGTCAAGAAGATAATATATTTAATCACGGAGTGCCTTGTTTCCATTGTATTGAACAGGTGTTGTTTAATGGCACAGCTATTGTAACATTGTATTCATTTATTAATGTGAGTGTAACAAACATATTGTAGAGGCATGAATGTGCTGGTCTCATGGTTAGGGTTAGTGGTTTCTTATGATGTGGTATGCGTAGGATAGTGGCTTAGATTCAGACTGCAGAGAAGCAGGAGTTCATTATAGCAAGTCCAAGTGATGTGGCTGGTTTTGGCCCTTGTTCACTTTTGAAAAGCAGAGAATACATGAAAGACTTCATTGAAAATGTGCAAGTTATTCAGTGTGGTTAATTCTATGTTGGCTTCAGTCCTACCTTCTTTCAAGACTGTGTATGTGACCATACTTTCTGAAACAGCAAAACTAATAAGCAATAGATTCATGTTGCTTTTGGATGCATGCACAATCCCTAGTATCCTATTTCATGAAGTGACCTGTCTTCAAATATGATGGACGAAGTCAGTAGGAGATCAGATAAAACCATGAAACAATGCTTGCTTGGTTAGTGTAGCTACAGAAGTTCTGTCCCTTCATTTACTCCTTTTTACATGCACTGCCACATTTTTAAGAGCTACGGCTCTGAGTGTTTCCCTACCTAGAATTGCAGCTCAGCCCTCTGGCAAGATAGCTACAGTTGCAAAGGCAAATCAGGTGAGTAAGTGAAATAACTTAAGCACCTGATTTGTCTTATTGCATGAAATCACCCATTTAGCATCAACCCTCAAGGGGCCAGAATTCACAAATGTAGGTAAATGCCTGCAGTGTCCATTTGCTTTATGGAACTCAAGTGCCTACTTCAGTTTGTTTGGACACGTCTAATCCTTTTTTTTTTTTAAGTGCTTTATGCTAACTGTGATGCCCTATATCATCATTACGCAGTGCATTAGAAGTATTTTTTTCCCCTCCTTTTTGGAAACATCGCCTTTCAATTTCATGGTATGTACTTAAGTGATTGCATTAGAGAAAAGATTAATAAACTAAATCTTCACCTCTGTACTATACCTTCTGTTATATGACATATCTTAGCTTTTGTATTGTCTGGTAATTAAATAATCTTAATCTTTTTAATGTCTATTTCACTTCCTTCCATAATACTAACTGGCCCTTCCACAGCACTTTCTATCAGTCAGCCACAAGCACTTTCCTAGTAAAGCAAATGACAGTATCCCATTAATGATTATCATTTCTGCTTTCTGGGCTCTGTCAGTTCCCAATGTTTTACTTTTAGGGGAGAGCCAAGAATAGAACAAGGTAGAAAGTGTTAATATTATTAAAACATTTTCTGCACTCTTCTCTTGACTCTTCCTTAAATTTTTTCAGGAGATTGAGCAAACGCCTTCATGAAGTTGCCCAGCTTTTCTACTTACTTAGACTGAAAAACGATATGAGGCCAATATGGCCTCATTTTCTTCTCACTAACTCCAGCTTTACAATCTTCCAACTCCCGTTTCAGCTAAATTACTTCACAGTTACAACTGAGTAAAGAGGAGGAGAAACTGATTCATTACCTGCTTTCCGATTTTCTCCCATGGGGTTTCAGATCAAGGCAGGGAGTGTTCAATTCCAGGAGGAAAGGAAATCACTTCTGCATTCATGGTTGGTCACAACTTGGGCAGAGCGCAAAGGCCCTATGCACGATGATCCCTCAGCCCTACAAGCTCAGCCTGGATAACTGTGCTTTGATCTGACATGGCTATGGAGGACAGGCAAAAGATTTGGACCCTTACTTGAGCCACTTTGCTGATTTGCTGTCTCCTGTTAGGTCAGCTGCAACTATCGCGCCTTTGCTCTCAAAGCAGACTCTATTCCACATCCCAAACCTCTTACTGTGTTTTATCCTCTTAACTCAGTCAACAGTGTTGTCTTCTTGTCCCTCTCATTTCACTCCCTCTTCCCCAGAGACCTGACTTCTATGAAAACTGGTTTTACTGAGCTGCTTCCCAAACCTACTGCAGGTTAGAGAGAGAGCAAGGGACTCGTCATTCAAGAACTCACTGTTTCATTTTGTGCTGTAACAGTGGCATCTAGCACAGATGCTCATACAGTGTTACAGGTTCCCATCTCAGCCGAGGCCTGTCTGGACACCATGCAAGCACATCCTGAAATACAGTCTCTTCCCAAAGCAATTTTTCTGTATAACAAGCAGGACTGACAATGGATTTGTTTTGAGTGGGGGCGGGGGCAATTTGCCTACTGTTACAAAACAAGACTGAGAAAATTGTGAGAAAAAGCATCTTTTGGCTTCTCAACACAATACTGTGTCTGACAAGCCACATCAGGCTGTTTTATTTAGCTAGTTTTTAACTGAATTTATTATTAACCAGAATGAGTTTTATAACAAGATGGGAACAGTAGCCAGCCGCCAGCTGTCGCAGACCACACACCCTTCCTAGGAGCCTCCCTCGGAGGACACAGACCACAGCTCTGAGGATCAGATGATTGATTACACAGATTGCGTTATCACCTCTTCTCTTTGTTAATACCTCAGCTTTGTCACCCACCACCAGAAACCTCAGGACAGGTTTTGAAGTATGCCTGTCATGTAAATCAGGTTAAAAAAATCAGCCTCACCAGGGTGAAACTGACAGCACAGCCAGATTTACCTACAGGGTCAGTCTGCAATCTGGACTTCAAAAGGAGAGACACTAGGGACAGCTAAATCCATGCACGGTCCTGACTGGTTTTTGCTCAGACATCTTTGCTACATAGACTTGAAGGCTAAAATATGACAGCTTTATACCTGAACTGGAGCTGCAGTTGGGAAAAGTAGTTCTCCCACCTCTCCCATGGTAAACATAGCGTAAAACTTTTGTCAGAGTCCTCTAAACTAGCTGTACAGTGAAATACAAACATAAGGCATAGCAGGGGGCCTTTTATTACATGCCAGTTAGAGACATCACACTCAATATTCATTTTTCACAGATTGCCCTTCCACCCACATCAAGAGATTACACCATTACCCACAGCAAGAGCTTTTCTTACTTAATGGAAAAATAAGAAGCACTATTTCACTACATATGGAAATGAAAAGAATGCATTCTTAAATGAACAAAAAGAAACCCCTGATCGATAGAAAAAGGCAGACAAATTCTGTTCACAGCTCTGCATCTGTCAATGATACTAGCCAACTTACCCTGAATTGTCAGCAATGTAGCTAAGAGCAAGCTTCGGCCAGTAACTATGGTGCATTTTATCTTACTATAAACAGAATTGCTAACATGCAAACTGATACCCAATCACAGCTGCATGAAAATAGCAGAGCAGCTAGGTAGGGAAGACAGGTGATAGGAGGTTTTCCAGAAATAATTGTCCCTAAACAATAGAGGTTCTCTGTGCAAAAGCTTCAAGGGGAAGACCAGTAACTTTCAACTATCATTAAAATAACACTATTCTTCATTAATAGATTAAACATATTAACATTGCCCTGCATCACTTCAGTGATAATAAAGGCAATACACCATATTAAGAAGAAATTCTCTGTCTCCAAATTCATGTTGTTCACCCTGAAAGGAATAATATTATTAAAAAGAATCACTACAGCCTTTCCTTTAGGAAACTTTTAATTTTTTTTCCCCAAAGATTTATGAAGACTAAAGAAAGCTCAAGTATCTTTGTAGTGAAAGTAGAGCCTACACAGCTGAGAAAGATGCAATGATCTATGACAACATAATTCCCTCTTTCTAAAAATTTAACTGTGCCTGAGGTGACAGGACATATATGGGTACAACACAGCTGTTGTATGGTCTCAGGCAAAGTGCAAGGGAGAGTTAAGTCACATGGGTGATAAAATGATGTCACTAAACATAGCTATCATTAAATTATTTTTAAAGTTTTAGCACGGAAACATGATCATACTAGTCAACAGTTACTGGACAGACCAGCTGGGAGGATCCACTAGCAGCATAATTCAGGATACAGACATTCAACACATTGCATATGAACCTTAAAATAAGCAGAAAGAAGGGCAAGATTCCAGAATTATTTTTAAAAACAATTTCATAACACCCCTCTCTACCATGCCAGCTAGTCAGTGCTCCAGGACACGCCCTGATAACTGCTGCTGTTTTGCTATCATGATCTCATCTTGAGTTCTCATTATATAATGAGCTAAAGCAAAAAAAATAATCTTGTCATCAGGGTGGAAAAAAACTTATATTCTAGACCGAAAGAGCACTCACAATTTATAGATATTAGCTGCTGTGTTTTCCTCCATCAAATTCCTAAAAAGCTACTTGCTAAAAAACCCATGGGATTTGCTCTTTCTGCTTATTTTGTTTGCATGTTGACAGCTGCTGGATGGCATACAGGCTAGAACCGGCCAGAATGGAGTAACAGCACAGCAAGATTTTCTATGGCAGCACCACACCTGGCACGTTTAGCAAGGAAACTCAGAGCAGAGGGTGTGCTGTGCCAACACGTAGGATGAACGTTGGTAAGTGACAGGACTCCAGAAACAGGACTCCAGAACAGAAGTGTTTGTTTGCAACATCTACCATTACCTGGAGCTATTATGATGGTGTACTGTGAAAAGAGTACTTAAGAAATAAATAATTTTTTTTTTTGAGTGATACTAGTCAGGCTTTGTTTACCCATCCTCACTCCCCAGACTTCTACCTAATGAGCTATTATGTTTCTCAAATTATGCAACACTCCCAGAAGATTTTTCAGATTACAAATGGATTTTTTCCAGGCATCATATTGCCATGTGGCCCCAAATTATCAATTGACCTGCATTAATCCAGAACTTCTGAAAAGTCATTATGCAACATAGCAACAGAGCTGCAGGAGCAGAGGTTAGTCATTGCCATGCCCCTAACAGAAGTGACAGCACTAAAATCGCATTAGGGAAGAATTTCAAAAGGCTACACTTACTGTGTCTAAGTAAAGAATGTAGATGAAGTGTTAACTGAAAGTCAGAGAAGTAGCAAGTTATGAAAATAAGATTAGAAGAAGAGTTAGAGAGGAAAGAGAGACTCAGCTGATTAGAGGGAAATTATTCATAAGACCAACTGCTGTAATTTGGAAAAAATTCCAGAAGCAGACGATTTGATATTACCATATTTATGTTAAATTCAACACTGAGAGACAACTACTGAAGATGCTAAATCCATACACTGGGGAACTCACCAGGGAGCGCTGACCATGCCTGACATTTAGGATAAGATGCCATGTGGTTGCACTGTTCCTTTTACTTGCCCTCTGTACTTCTCTGATATTCACTGCTGGTGATATGCTCAGAAGGGAACCTGAGCTGCCCTGAACAGTAATGAAGTGCCATTGTGTTAAAATAGCATGCTTAACTTATATGTTTCAATGTTATTTTTGGCAGACTTGTGATAAAAATCAAAAACTCTGTGTGTGTGCGCTCAAGCACATTACATTCAAGTCACATGAGCAGCAGGCGTAATTCTGTCCCAGAAATAAATGTACTATCAAGGCTTAAGTTTTCTAAAAGTGTTTTTCCCTATCTGATGCTCATTTGGGCAAAGAGAAATCAGCTTGTCTTACTGGAAGATGTAGCAGCAATTTGCAGTAGTACACCAGCCCACTCCACCCCACCCACCTTTACCACTTTCCCAGTGCCGCTGCACTCCTATACAGAAACTAACCATGGCACTGGGAGCAAATCTTACTCCTTGCCTCCCTCCTCTTCTACCCCAGCACCCATAGATTAGTCTATGAGGGACCATCCGGCCTCAACACAGCGCTTCACTGGTGCAGCAGGACTGAAGTGTTCTCTACTGTTAGGTCATTGCTGTTCCTAATGCGAATACAAGGTGTCGATAAATCCATCCACACCAGTGCTGCGAAGACCAAAGCTTCCAGGCAGTGTAGCATCTGAAGAGACGACATGGAGTGCATCCCAGTATTACTCCTCCCCGTAGTCTCCAAATGTCCTTCAGGTGATGAACAGGCCAGGAAAGAAGAGCAGCATGAAACAGCAATGACTATCAGCTGCCAAATTCAAAGCAGGTAAGCGGGGCAGGATACTAACCCAATTTAACTTCAAACAAGGTAACTCAGGCACCAGGAGCACTTTTGCCCACACCTGCTGGAGGCTACTTTGCTGCTTCACAATCCTTTAGAAACATCGCCTCATTTCTGGCAGAAAAGCAAAACAACCAGTGGCATTTGGAAGCTGTTCTCTTTGTCATGGCAACACATACAACCACCTTTGTGGATGTCAGTAAATTGCTGGGCTTGAACAGGCAATGCTCTCCTCTTGCAGTGCTAGCCAATGCAGACTTAAAGGACCCAAAAAGCAACCCAAATGGCAGGAGTGGGAAGCATTGCTGGGCTCCAGGGACTTGAGGAAGTAGAATTTTTGGGATAGATAGGACATGAGGTAGGTGAAAGTTTGCACAGAAAGGAGCTGTGTAAGCTGCTGGCCACACTTGGCCGGTAGGACTAGGGAAGTGATCATCCCCCTGTACTTGGCACTGGTGAGGCCGCACCTCAAATACTGTGTTCAGTTTTGGGACCCTCACTACAAGAAAGACATTGAGGTGCTGGAGCATGTCCAAAGAAGGGCAACGAAGCTGGTGAACAGTCTAGAGCACAAGTCTTATGAGGAGCAGCTGAAGTAACTGAGGTTGTTTAGGCTGGAGAAAATAAGGCTCAGGGGAGACTTATCAGTCTCTACAACTACCTGAAAGGAGGTTGTAGTGAGGTGAGGGTCAGTCTCTTCTCTGAAGTAACAGGTGATAGGACAAGAGGAAATGTCCCCAAGTCACACCACGAGAGGTTTAGATTGGATATTAGGAAAAATTTCTTCACTGAAAGGGTTGTCAAGCACTGGAACAGGCTGCCCAGGGAAGTGGTTGAGTGGCTGCCCCTGGAGGTATATAGAAGATGTGCAGATGTGGTGCTTAGGGAAATGGTTTAGTGGTGGATTTGGCAGTGTTAGGCTTACGATTATACTCAATGATCTTAAGGGTCCTTTCCAACCTAAACTATTCTATGATTCTAAGCTACCTAAATATGTCTGTATGCTGTACCTGGTTGCTGCTGAGTCATTCATTGCCTTTGAGCAAGTCAAATCTCTGTGAAGAAAGTGTCTCAGTTTCTTCCCTTTGAAAACAGAATAATGTTTACTTAGCAGAGTAAACCTCAGAAACACCAAAAGCCTGCCCTGTGCTTTGAAGCTCACACGTATCATTTTACGACACAGAGTCATTCCCTTTTCTTCTGCTGCTGTTCTCCATATGAAAAAGAAATAATTCTGTGAACGCTGAAATGAAACCTTGTTACTTATGGAGGTCAAGTCCTTGTCCCATCAGCTATATTTCCCCAGTCATCTCTGCCCAAACCTGTCTCCTGAGTCCCCACTGTGTCCTGGGTACACGCATGTTTTGTATGCACAAAACAATGTGTGCTGTGCTGAGGACTCCTGTGCTGACCACTTAGCTGACACTTGTGCTTTACCTGCCTTCCCCTCCACAGAGGCATTACCTCTGCCTCTCTTCCTCTAGACAGAAAGCAGTTTTCACAAATCTAGTCAAAACGCAATTATCTGTAATCCCTCTTCAAACCCAGCTGTAGACTGAACAAGCTCAGATGCTGCTCGTGAGGGAGACTAGCAGACAGACAGATTGATGACAAAGAAAGATTGTATAAGCCTCATTTTCTAATGAAATGAAGTCACGGTAGAATTAGGAGATTCAACATGATGTTCTGCAAAGATTATAATTTATCCACCTTATACAATTTATTACAGAGCAATATTATTCATTTTACGCGGCAACACAAAATATTACCCAGGGAAAAAGAAGGGCTGATCCCTCATGACTCATTATAGTTGGTCCAGGGTCATAAACCTCATTATGGGTCTTGCAAGGAAATAAAAAATTTTAACAATAGCATTTCAGAATTTTTAGAGTTAAACCCTACAGAGAATTGAATAAACAGACTCAGGATTTGTATTTATCCTCAAATCACTATAAATATAAGTTACACTATTTTAACTAATTTAAATACCAATTAATCACAGACACCTACTTTTACATTACAGGAATAATGGTCACCCTTCTAAATTTCAATAGATACAGCATAGTCTTCCTTACAAACTTTCAAGCCTATACACCTAAATGTAGTTCCCACAGCTGAGCTCCATTCTGCAGCTGCGCTTTACATTTTGGTAGTATGCACACTTCAGTTTATACATGTGTAAGCTTTCTGTTTAATATAAGTTGCTCATTCCATTTGTGGTTGCAATCAAAGTACTTAACCTCATTTAAAACCCCAGTTTTACATAGATCTGAAGAGTTACCTCAACAATATTCAAGCATATGCCTTTCTGACAACCTGCATCCAGTGATTTTAAGTCAACAAACATGTCTTTTCCCTGACCCTTTTGAGCTTTTGTTCAAAAGTTTGAAGGCTGCTTACTGACAAGTGATTTGTTTCCATTAGAACATGCCTCATTCCAGCCATCCGTGACCATTTTGTACTTAGGGCTTTATAACCAGCACGTCTCAACATTCCTAAAATCCCAGAGAGGATCTGAAAATAGAATAAGAAATGAGCATTTAAATTAAAAGCAACAGCCCTTGCATGAAGCTGCCAGGTTTTTATGGTAGATAGTGCCTTTTTGCCCACCCCCACTCTCTCTACTCCCCCTTCTTCACAGGGTTGTAAGCCGCATTTTCCATAATATTTTGCAATGCCACCTAGGGTTACATTCACTCTATTTATAGGAGCCTGTTCTAAAGTGAAACAGGTGTCAGATTGAATGAGGCCGTTGTCAGCATACATGTCCTCTTGAGGAGGGTATGGGAGGTTTACTACTTTTTGTACTTGGGGGATTTACAGTTTGATCACTAATATCTCTCTGCAGGGCTCAGTGGGAGGAGGGGGAAGAGCAGCAGAACAGCAGAAGGAAAGGTTAAGCTTTCTGCTGAAGCTATGCAATGCTGCCTCTCCCCCAGCTCCACGCCACAAGACCTTTTCTTTTTTCATGTGCTGAAACTCATCTTAGTGGTTTTGAAAGGGGCGCTTCAAATGGCCATGAAACAGGCAGAGCTCAGCTGAGGTGGAGGGAACTGAAGACTCCCATCCCACCCACATCCCACCCAACCCTTTCCATCCATCGCACCAGAGACAACTTCTGGGGGAAAAAGACCAGTGTAATGCCTCCATGCTTCTCCATCTTATGCCACCTTTGCTGTTATTATCTCCTAAATAGCAAAGCATCAACACCACATTCAGGAACTCTGGGAGGAGGCAAGATATGGACCGCTGTGCTAAGGGGTGTAGCAATAAGCACTAGCATAAAGAGTCCCTGACCCACTGAGCTCAGAGTCAGACCAAGAAGGCAATGAGCATGTGCAAAGACAAAGGGTGTGGGGATGGCATGGGAAGACGAGGTAACACTTAAAGAGAATTTAGTGAAAAGCAGAAATCACAGCTCGTTGCTTGCCCTCACTTCGATTTGCAGGTTAGCCCTGCTTATTGCCTAGGTAGTGATTCATAAGAATGAAATAGAGGCCACTGAGACATCTGACATAGACCAGTAACAGTTCATGAATTGTTGTGACTATTAATCATTACCTATATCAAAATAAACTCCTTAATACACTGAACTAACACTCTAGTACGTGCCAGACATGTTACAGTGGCAAGCAAAAGAGTTGCTGCTTGTCCAGGAACACACCCAAACTACAGAAGTTGACAAACAGAGGGAGAACAAAGGTAATGTGATAGAAGTCAGAGAGCTGATGTGAAGAAGGAGCATGGAACAAAAGAAATCATGACTGAAGCTGGCTTTTCTTGCCACAGACATTTAATGCAGATGAGTGCCTTTTTGGCACAGTAGGGAAAGCAGGTCTTTGGGAGGCGCTGGAATGAAGCTCACAAATGGCACCAACGTGTAGCAAGAAGTTGGGAGAGATGCACAGGCTCAATGCCAAAGGCATGGCGTGCACGACAAAGACTGGAAGCAAAGCTGTCAAGGTGAAGATAGAGTTGTGGGGAAAGGCAATTGCAGAGACAATTTGATAAGTAAGGTGTTCCTGGAAAGGAAAAAAAGTTGCATGTGACACTGGTGACAATGATTTAGAGGTGTATTGGACTCATCTAGGATCATCAGCGTACCAGTCTGGCTATACAATGTATATTTTTTTAAGTATTCACAGGTATCCATCAGGGATTAGAACCTACCAACTTCCACAACACCTGAAAATGGGAGGATTTTTTCAAGAGATAAAATCTTAATTGAAGTATAACCTGGAAGAGAGGAATATTTAAGGTGAGTTAGGCCACCATACTCATTTCCATTGAAGAAAATCATCTGTAGTTCTTGGAAAGATATAACCCCCATAAAACTGTCATATTTATCCAAGGAACAAGGCTTTAAGGCAAATGGATTTTCATGTGCAAAAATCCCAGTTCAGCATGTGTTTGTGGATTTACTGTGATTCATCAGACATTCATGTTAATTTGCTATACAAATAACAACTTACATTTTAAATTTAGTATTTGTACTTGGAGTTATCACTACTGTATAACTCATCATGGTATTCGCGGTTTCATTTGTTCACATATTTATGAACACTTGGGTTTTAAATATTAGGAAAATCACAAAAATATGAAAAAATAATCACAAAAATATGAAAACCCCACTGCACAGAAATGCAGTGGAACTCTTGCAGAACTATTTAGTTTTGTTTTATTAAGCAAGGAAACAAAATCTGAAAATAACAATGAAAAAATATCACATAACTTCATGGAAAATGGGGTTGGGAGAAGATACACAAATATTTAAGTACAAAAGGTTACATTTTCAGAAGCGCTCACCAGCTCCCATTCCTGAAAATGAACCCAGACCCACTGGATGCTGAGTACTGTCAAAAATCTAACCACTTCACTGAAGAGCCTAACTGGGAGCTGAACTATCATTGTAATCTGATCCCATTTGGGAGATGTGGCATACCAAATTCTTTGGAAAGAACTAGATCTTATCATTGCTGTTCCTGAATTAATAAAACACAGTTGAAAGAGCACTCTGTGCAATATAAATCATTTGGATAACAAATTTACATGCCGCCAAAACAAACAAGCAAACAAAAGCCCAGAAGATACAAAGGTTTTTTAGTGGGCTGTTCGTACATTTGGTAGGGGACTTCAAAACAGGCAGCTGGGTAAATCCTCACCTGCTTAGAAACACTGAGCACAACCTCACCGTACTTTGCCCTTCCCTAACCTCCCGGGCTTCTGCTTCCCCTTACGCACAAGAGCATAGAGATAAGGCTCAAGACTATTATAACAGACATGGCTCTGTTCGCTGCTGCACTGTCTTCCAAAGGATGGCGCAACCATCTCTTCCATTTTGCAATTGCTGAAGCTGTCGTGACCAACAACTTCTTCATGGCAGGTTTCAGGTATGTACAAAATATATATATACACATATATGTGTGTGTATATATATGCATATACAAAAGTTCAGAATTTGCAGACAGGTTATCTGCAGGGGATTACAAAGCAGTTGCTTCCAGTGGGGAAGCCTGCATTAGACCACTCTCTGGAAAGCGCTTGGGCCTTGAATTCAGCCGTAACTATGAAAGTGCTTTCCAGGCAAGGTCTGTTACCAGTCCCCTGCATCACTCCAACATTTGTCAGATCTCATGCCTCTGAACAAATGCCCAGAGCTTGGATTACAGGAAATAGAGACGACAATGGCTGTAGTCTTTTTGCCATTTTTAGGTTCCTATCCCTAATGTTCTTGGCAACTGATCACCCACTGCAAAATAATCACTATCTCTATCAATCTAATTAAATCTGCTACCTGCTAGCTCTAGCTCTTTGTTTTGTTCTACTATCCTACAGATTCAGTTCATTTAACTTTTTTTTTCAGATCACAGTTCTTAAAATTATTGCTGCAAAGTATCTTTCCTGTCTTCAGCATCACAAAAATCTGCATTATATTTTCAGTGTGTGACAGGCCTTGATTCTTGAGGGTCACCAAACTGCATTTGCAAAGTCCTTGTTGGCTACAGCAGAAGTCTGTACACCACTCTTTGTGCTGTATGAGTAATGAAATAATAAAAACATCCACTGTGCAGCAGGAACTTCATGTTCACCTTTCAAAGGATTTGCCACCCTTATGGAGTTAATTTACATTAACATAAATATTCCATTAGTAGAAATGTTTATAACATACTTCTCTCTCAAGAGGCATTCTGCAACATGATTCTTCAACCACTTATGTTTGACTAATGTGTATCACATTTGAATAATATAAAAAGACAACTGAGTTAAGTGATTGAATGCCTGGAGAAAACCAATGTTAATTTCCACTAAAAGCAAAGCACATTCCCTTAATTTTGCAGCTTAATTACTGCAGTATTTGGCTCACAAATGAAAAATGGTTCAAGAAAAAGTCTGCAATAATAGGTTGCTAAAGCTTATTTTTCTCCTCCCATGTATGTCTAAAAAGGATTTTTCATACACGTTATTTCAAGCCTGTTCCTGTGACCCAGACCAAGCTGGTAATGTTGAATACTTGGCCGTTAATGTAATATGATACCCTTGCAGGAGCTTGGCATGGGGTGGCTTCTATATCCCAGGTTAAATTAGTGCCAAAGATCCACCCAAAGAATATGCCTGAGGTAAAACAATGCTCTTCTCCTTGATTCCTTCTGATAGGAAGTTCTCCATGGCACCTGGAATTTCACAGAAGCAGCTTTATAAGGAAATTTTAGAAATGAGCTGATACCCATGCTATCTATTGTGCTACTGAGCTAACATGTTGGCCATATGCTTTTAGTAGTTGTAGCAGTGACTTGCTAAGGCTACTTGGTTAAGAAGAAGGATATCCTGTGTGTCATATAAATTTCAGCTTACTGATATCCAAAATAGATTGAGTCAGTTTTCCTGGCATATAGAAGGCAATCTTGAAAAAAATCCATTAAAATGAACAGGAAGCAAAGGCAAGTCAGTAGGTAAAGAATATATTAAAATGTAAAGTTAACAAGCCTTTTAGTTTATGCATAGAAAACTTATCACCGACAGAGTTCAGACAAGCTCAGAACAAACTTGTGGCCATAAGCTGGATCACTCATTTGACTTACGTTATTGCTCAGTAGAGTAGTGACCCAGATTTCTACTTTAGGCAGCTGGAAACACCTCATAAGGGTCACTTAAAGTGTAATTATTCCTACTTTATTATGGTTATAGAAAGTTAACTTGCTTTGTGCTGAACTCCTGTGAAATTTCTAAAACCTAATTGCTAAAAATTTAGCTCTAGTGAGTGGTGCTCAAGCAGTCACATGAGGATGCAACAGAAAAACAGAGAAAGATTAATTTGAGCCTGGTGAAGCTTTTGTTCTTTCCTCAATGCCCTGCCTGTTAATTACTTCTTTCTTGCTTTCTGTAAGTAATAAAATTTTTGATTCTGCACTAAATTATGTGAAAAAACCTGCAAAATGGCAATAGCAGGAAGAGAAACCTTCATTTAAACTCAAGATTCAATGACTTTTAAGAACAGAGGGTACATTTCCCTGAATAAACCATATGATCTCTGGTGTGCTCAGTCTGCCCCATTTTTCTAAACTCTTATCTCTGTGTCTGGAGTACACACAAGTGTACCATTACAGGGCCATCCTTTTATGCAAGTGAACATTCACCTTCTAGTGAGACCTTTTTTAACTCCTGTGGTACATTGAGGTGTCTGGCTTGTATTATTGACTTCTATGGACAATGTATGTAATAGACTTCTGCAGCATGGACATAAAAATGGGCACAAGGGCAACGCCCACTAGGGACAGAGGACTGATTAGAAACAGAGGGCTTCAAGGGCTGTCTTGAGGATCAGCAGATTTAAGTCATCGTATTTGAAGCACAAGAATAAATGTTAAAAAATTTGCTGTGTGATTTTATTGTTAAGTGGGTCCCATTACTCACATCCCACATTTGAGGTCATGTTTAATACAAACTTAGTTATTTACCCATTCATACGGGGAACCATTTGACACAATCAAACAGTAGTGAGAATAACTACTACATGTGTGCAGATATTGTCCACAACTGTGTGCAAAGGGAAAACATCTCTTTAAAGGGATTAAATATGAAGTTACTCTCACTTGTAGTTTTTGTGTGTGTGAGTAGGAATTTTTTCTTATTCATACAGAGTTCCACAAGTTCAGAGATACTTCTCAGCTCCAGATGTCATGCCAATTATTATGTGCTGAGTGAAGGAGGTGCCTTATTGTCAACAGTTGCTGGAGGAAACAGTTATATCTATGTGACTCCTACTCAGTATTTTTGTCTCTGGGTATGTTAATTTAATTTACAGCCCAAACCAGTAGAGCTGCTCTTCTGAACATCAATCCAGCAAAGAATCTAAGTGTATGCCTCATTTTACACATGCAAGTACACTCATGAAAATTGCTCATATTTTTGAAGCTAGACCGGTACTACAATTCCTTATGTCAATCCAATTTCTTAATGATGAGTTAAAATGTCTTATTCTCACGTCTAACACCCGTAGACACTACCATAGACAATTAAAAACAGTACTTGAATGTTTCATGGCACTTCTGCAGACCCCAGACACTGCTAATCTACTAATTAGGTAGTAGGTGAACACTGCCTTATCTTGTGACTGCAAACATCTGCTCTGCATCAGACAGAAAATACAGTATCTCTATTTTAGTGATTATGGCAGCCATCAAAATATTGCCACAAGAATGAACAAGGAGGATGGACAATGCTACTTGCATAAAACATAGGATGCCACTGAAATAACATGAAAACTGTTATGTACTTTAATGGAAATAAAAATAGGGCTATAGAAAGGAAGATTCTGCTTTGGTTAAACACAGGGCTGTAGAGCAGAGTGGAGGGATTTCTGAGTGTGCATGGAAGTAATCGGTCTGTAACTGTTGTGGGGAACTTTCCATGCTGGGAGAGATTTGTAGCATGTCCAGAGATGATGTACATCCGATCCAAAAACATGACGATACATCAGAGAGCTGGAGAGAAATGAAGTGGCAAGCCTCAAAACAGATACGGGGGAAAGAAGACGACCTCTGTGCACATCTCTGCACCAGGAGTCACACTCCCTCTTTCTGGGAAAACCAACAGTGAGTTCCCTGCCACAGTTACATAGCACCATCCGTCAGATGTCATGGAAAACACATCCAAAACATAGAAACATAAAACAAAACAGCAATTCTAGCACTGAAACTGTACTGACACTTAATACCTGTAATTGCATTCAAAACAATAAATTCCAAGCAGTTGCATGTTCATGGTACATTTGATCACACAGAGTTATGAAGTAGTGTCAAAAAAGATGAGACCTTCCAGAGGACTTCTTTGTAAGTGTGCCTGATGGAGGATGCTTGCCACCTGTGTCTGATAGCTATGTGAAAGATTTAAACCCCAAATTTCTTCAACAATGCACAGAGGTACTCCGCTCTAAAAGCTCCACTCTTCCCTAGATGTAGGAAGCAATGTGATAAAGCAGAAGCTACAGTATGCTGAAAGGCCTACACACATTTGAGCCCCCTATATAAATATAGACATATATAAAATCAACATTATCACATGGAGTTACTCACAGCTCTGTCAACTAAGGGAAAAGGATAGAGCTACCTGGCCTTCTCCTTACACCTTCATATACCAGCATAAACTTTGCCACTGAAGAACCAGAGCCTTAAGAAGAATTACCAAAATGCCTTCCTGGAGAACAGCATCTATGAGGAGGCATCACTGAGACGCAGCTATCTGCCTAGCAGGCACATTTCTTTTTTGTTTTACAGGGAAAATATATTCTTAGCATTCACAGTAGTACTTTTTCAAAGAAAGGTTATATAAAGCAATACAACACACACACAGAGACACACGCAAAAAAGAAATGTGAATGACTCACTGCACTTATGCAAACTAAGTTGCGTAAGCCTGTTTTTCTCAGCTCTTAAAAAAACCCAAACCAGCACATATACAACCGTAAAAAATGAGCTAAAATTCTCAGTTATGAAAGTTAAAATTATTGAATAAAAGCAGAACTCCCTCAGCTTCTCAGGGTCCTTCACGCCCACATCTGGTGTAGTGTTTACCAATGGATAAAAATAGAAAGTTGAAACTTAATAGACCTTAACGTTTATCACAGTGTTTAAGAATCAAAACAGAAAACATCAGGGAAGTGGAATTCACTTCAGACAAAATAACCCTGAAAACATAGACATCAACAGCTATGTTTTGAAGGGAATTTAGTTAATCCTCACTGAAATACTACCTTCTGGGTACTTAGCAAGGTCAGGCTAGAAAGAAAATAATCAACTGTATTTCTTCAATTCAATAGGTAGGTAACTATAATGCAACCTGAAAAGAATTTAATCTTTTTAAAAAATCTTGTGGAATTTCCTCTAAATGACTACATTCACGACATATTAATCGTTGGCAGATGACATCATAGGAGTTGGTTTCTTTAGACATGCACAAAATCCATCTTTCTTGCTAAAGGAGTATTTTCTTATCTGCCAGAGCCAGCAGTTGACAGCATGCACGGAACACGAGCTGGAACATGAGGAGATAGGGAACTCGGTATGTCACCATTCTGGAGGTCAATAACCATTATCTGTCCCAGGTGTAAGGCATCACTGATCAGCCCATCAGCACTATCTGTTTGACTCTGGATTTGGAAAAGACATCAACAGTTTGGCACACCAATCTTGAGTGCTGCCAAACCATGCCTTTGAACAGATAGGCCACAAAATTTGGATAAATTAAGCCCCGAATTAAGGAAGGTGTAACACAAAACGAACCTTCTAATGTATTCTCAGAAGTGTGATCCACAGTAATTTAAGAGAGCGTTTGCAAATAATCCTTCTTTTAATTGCTGTAGTAGCATTACTTGGTGAATTATTCAAATCTACTGCTGATGAGATAATATCAGGCCAGAAAATTTTATAAGTCAGCTAACCTACTCTCACAGGATCCTGTTCTCTCGCTCTCCTTCACAGCACACAAGTGGCATGAGACTGATTAGGAACTGGATCCTACGAGAGCCTGAATGTCAAGTCCAGGGGACTGCTGACAGGCTGAAGCACTACTCAGGGAGAAGGAAGGGAGCAGACCTGAGTGTATCACTGCCCATGCCTATGTCTCTGATGCTGAGCAGAGTGGTAGTGCCAGGGCAGCCAGGAGGACCCTGGCCATGATGGGGTGGAGAAGAATGGCAGAGAAAGCTACACTGGTAAAGGACAGCAAAGAGGGGAACAGAGAAGGGAGGCTGGGTCATGGCTCAGAAGGAACCTGAGGCAGAGAAGAAATTTGAAAGGTGAGGCTGACACCAAGGAAGCACTAGAATAATACATATTATACATAAAAAGAAAAACCTGAGCATAGTTCGAATTAGAGGCTGCAACTCTATTCACTTTCATTCCAGCTTTGTGACTGCAGAAGAAGCCCCTGATAGCATTCTAGCCTCACAATTCAGAGAGCTGCCTGTTTTGTTTTACATGATACATGGGACATAAGTCTTAGTCTTGTGCCCGCTGCCTGTTACTTATTCAAAATGACAGACACACAGAAAACAGAATTGAGTATATTTAGAGGAAATAAAAGCTAGACTTTAAGGCCACAAGCCACAGCTCAATGATTCTGTAAAATATTTTCAGGAAAATATAATCTACTGTGTTGTGGTAAATTAACATTTTCTATTTGAATAAAATACTGATTTTTGAGCTACAGAGTTGATGCTACAGATGATAAAAACCAAATTCTTGCTCTCTGTCATAAGACCAATCAAAGCCGCACACATTTTCAGAGAGCTCATGGATAACCAGACTTCAGTTTTAAACTGTTGCCAGTACATGAGCTTTGAAGTACAGGTGTTTAGAGGATACCAGTAACCCAACAATCTGCCTGCAGTACTGCCTCAGACACAAAGACGGACAGCATTCAGGAACCAGTTCTGCTCTGGCAGACAGCCCATGGCGGAATCAGCAGTACCACTGCCTTTAAGTTAATCTCAGTTAACACTAATGATGCTAAGAGCTACATTCATGGACTCTGAGCAACAGTCTCCACTTTTCCTACTTCAAAACTGAAAACTAGCCTAGGTTTGGTTTCACAAAAGACCTCCAGGTATCACACACAGTCAGCTGCTGCATGACTCTCCCCTCCACTTCAGGTCAGTGCAGGAGACAGGGCTGAGCTGGGGGAAAAGTACACCATGCTTGAGAGCAGCAACACCAAGAAAACATCTTTGCTAAAGATCTATTGGTAAAACACTGCTGAAACAGAAATTTCAATAACAAAAACACCGCAAAATGTTCCATTCTGGGAAACCCAATGAAGGACAGTTCATACTGCTGACTGCTTTAGCATGCTTTAGAAGCAAGTTGCTATAGGTATCAGAAACATCTAGCACCGCAACACAGAGCTTTGCATGGGTCCTTTGTGATGCACTGTGCCACACAGACTGGGTCCAGAAACAATATAACCTTGTCAGCTAAAACAAACAAACAAACAAACAAACATCTGTGCATTAATGAAACTTAAGTGCATAATCGCAGATAAATTCAGTTTGCCTGGTAAGAAGAAATGATATGATGAAGATATGGTTGAGAAAGACACAGGAGAAGCTGAAAGAAACCATATGACATAAATCTAAGATCTACCCTTTAATCTTAACTCAATCAACTCTGTCCTGTTAGAAGTCATATAAATTAACTTCAAGATCTGAAGATGCTTTTTTATTCTGCAGAAGAAAATACCAGTCCTATCAGTGGGTAGTTAACTTTATTTCCATTTAGTCAAGTCATGTAAAGTCAAATGATGTGTAAGTCTTCACATAATGTAGACTGTTCCTTGTCAGCCTTTTCAGAGGAGGAATCATTTTGAATAACTAATACAAGCTAGTATACTGTGCATGTACAATAATACTATTCCAGCATATTTGGATTTCCATTTGACTTTTGTCATTCAATAGAGCCCCAAACAAATGACCTTGTTTATTTCCTGCATTGTGTCCTTCAGATGACATGACAAAGACAAAATGCCCTGTCAGATGGGGCAAAATTCAGTTTTATAAGAATTCATTTTACTGAGAGCTGCCAAAAATATCTACTTGTATTTCATGGCCTCATTCTGACCAACTACAAGGAGCTCTAAATTGCACTGAAGATGGACAAGATTACATGCTGGTACTCCGTAGTGCTTACACTGATAAACTAACTTTATTTTTAGAAAGTACAGACTCTACTTTCAGAAAGTACCACCACCACACCCAGCTTCTATTTTGAGGGACAGGCAAGAATCTACAAATTCGAGCCCAAGTAGTTATTTCACTGACTTAAGGCAAAGGTAGGGTTTTTTACTCTGTGTTCTTCACTGATTCTCCACAACTTCCTGATTCTCCTTCCTTCTGAGCAGCAGAAGAAAGAACAAGAGTATTGGTTTATTCATTGTGAGACTACACAAGTCCAAAAGAAGCAGCAATGACTGAAAAAGGAAACAGAGAATGACTCCAAAATTTTGTGTTACGTATTTACAGTGGACAAATGATGGTCCAGCTACCAGATTATGCACTGGGGTTTTGCTGAGGCTGTAATTTATAGACTGACATGACAGTAACAAGTGCTATATGTTGCCTGGTTGGCCAAAGTCAGAAGACAGATAGCCTAGCTCTGTGGAATGCCAGTCTGAGTGAGTGAAGCTGGATAGCCGCAACTTGGTAACTCACACACACAAGGTTTCTGACCAAGAACCTGTGTGCCGACCATATGAAACACACTGCTGCTCTAATCCATCCATCCAGATTAGGTAAATGAGTCCCTGACCAAAAAGCATCACTGCTGGGCACCCTTCTCCAGCGAACAAGCCCAAGAGGATAATGATGGGAATTAAACAGTTCTTTCAACCCCAGAGGCAGGGCTGTGCCACACTGGCAGGGCTGCTGAGGGGAGCCAGAACAACTGCTGTGCTGCCAGCCTTGCCATTGATGGAAGATGCAAGGCTCAGAGATTACACTAGAAAAGCCACATATGATGTCCAAATTCACTTCCTGGTCCTGAGGAGATAGCTGAAAAGCCAGACACAGAAGCTGTTTTCTTTCCATAAAGACTGTTCAAAATATCCTTCATGTATGAGGGTATGATGAGCATATTGGTATATATATGACTATATTAATTACATATTAATGAATATATTACTGTCTATGTTTAATAGAGACATATTAAATATATATAAATATACGTAGTACGTTCATGTGTATTTCACAGAATTACACATCTTGTATTCTGGAATCATCACTTCAGCTATGCACAGAGTTGTTGCTCACCTGCAGAGTACTTGTGCCAGTTCTAACTTTCCTTCTAAAATATTAGTGCTAAATTTAAGGTATACTGCATTTTTAAATGTTAATTATGCCATTCCAGACATTAAAGCCACAAATATCTTCTAAAACTACCAAACACTGTGTCCCACACAATATTTACTGTTTAAACAGACCCATTATCTAACAGGGAAGAGGTATAAACGAGGCCAAGCACTCTGCACAGGATACTCTTCTTCAGAGTATTGTTAACAGCTCAAGCAATGCTATGCCACCTGGAGTTGCTTCTGGTGGGGAGAGGTTGCGTGGTGGCTGGAGCACCAATGACAACAGAGAACCAATCTGCAGTTTTATTAAACTTTTCCATGAAACAGTGTTTACTTTGCTTGGACTCCCAAGAATGAGCATTTGTTAATTTTAGCATACAACATGAACACAGATGAGTCTAATTTTTGCTGCACTAGACTAAACCAGTGATAGAAATCTAGTAGCATACAGCTACAAACTGGGACATGAACAATTTGACGCATTTCATAATCTTTGGATTAAACTTTACCTGTGAATTCATTATAATTTCAATATAAAATGACGTGGAGAACAAAAGAATGGCAACAGTCTGTGCAATTTTCTACTTTCAATACTTATTAAACAGACACAGGCATACGCACGTTGCCTCTGCAGATAGCTGGTATATGCAATTACGTGACAATTTTTAGTATGTACACCTCTTTTATTCTCATTTTCAAGGATGAAAACTCTGATAATATAAATAGTTGGTGTCGTCTATTTGACTATTGAAATAATTGATGAGCGCAGGCCTACAAGTCAGTTCGAAGAATACTGTAAGAAAAGCCTACTCAGAGGAATGGTAATGAAGGGGGTATGTGCTGGCACATCATATGTGCTGTACAAGCAAGACCTCTCTCAGCAGCTGCATCTCTAGCTCCCTTCCTTCACTCACAAATTATGCCCAGCTCATTGTCAGCTGCAATTGCAAGTAAGTTCTTTATAACAACTTCTTTATTAGTAGCTATGGGTAAACAGACCAACCTTGGGGCTCTGCCTTCTTTCCTACCTGCAGGGGTATTCTTGTGTTTAGAGGAAGAGAAGAAAGAAAGATGTGGTACACCAGGCCTGAAAAACAAACAGGTCAGGCATGATATACCAAGTTACCATTTTGATCCACCACTGCCAAATGAAAATATGTCCTACATGGTCAAACAACTGGAAGCCCCTGTCTTCTCAGTGGTCAGTCATATATTGTCTTACAGGTAGCAGAGATAAAGAGGTGCCTGGGAGGGACTGCAGGAAGAAGGGAGCATGGGGACTCACAAACTAGCAGCAGTTGCAGGAGATGGATCAGAGACATGGCAAATATTTGGATGGTGTTAGCTGCCACACAATTTAAGTCTGTCAAAATCATGGAGAAATTTCAATTGTGCACTTCTGTAACAACATTTCTTCTAATATATTTCACAAGAAGCCTGTATTATGTGGAAAGAGGTCAATGAGAACAAGCACAGACTATTTCCCAGCACTGTCCTGCAAAAGCAGTATTTACTACTTTTCTTTGCATTCGAAAGCCTCAAGATGACATACAGGAATTAAGTCCTGTCATCCCTCAGGGGTGAAGTATTAGCATTTTTTGCATATGCAACACAACAGCAAGCTCAGAAGCATCTTGTGTACCCTGGCTGCTAGTGTCACTTGCTAAGTTCTAGGCCCTTCTATGTACCATTAAAGACCCTCTTCTCAACAGACATAGCTCAGCTGGAGGAGAAAGATGGCAGCAGAGCACGTTTGCTCCCAAGTCCCCTCATTACATCTGCCCAAGACGGGATTTCCTGTCCTGTGAGGGGAATTCCTCCAACTAATACCAAAGTTTCCACTCCACCAAGCTAACACCCCCGTTCCAGCTCAGCAGGTGACAATTTAGGACACTGGAACCATGAGAAAGAGATTGTGGACAGTCTCCCCTTGGCTATCACCCAGAGCCTGCTTTGCCCTCTGAGAACACTATCTCCTGGTGATGCTCCAGGAGATGGAGAGAAGGTGCTGTGGTCCCAGGTACCACTTGTAGGGATTTTTTTTTTTTTTTAGTTTCACTCTATTAATCTAGAATTCTGGAGACATTAATAAAAAGCCCTAAAATATCCTTCGAAAAATTATATTTCACACCAGGTGCATGTTTTAACTTAAAAATCTTGAGGGTCTGTTGCCACAGTGTGCTACATCTCCCACTGTTACACCAGACATTATTGCTGTGCTCTAGCAGAGTTCCATGCACTTTGCAGAGAACCTTTTGTATCTCATATTTCGTCACCCATTAGGATACTGAGAAATAAGCCCTATTCTATAAAAGAATTAGGCCTAAGTATGTATCAAACCCAGTATTTTTCAAATCCTAAACTCAAGCAAATTCTGACTCTTAGAGACAAAAAAGTACTATGCACACACATTACAATCCTCAGAAAAAAAAACCACTCCACCCTCGTCTGTCCATGAAGGCATCTGAACCCTTACAGGATTGTGTTGAATGTTGCACTCCAGAATAACATAAAACTTTCTTGGTCTAGCTGGTTAGACACCTTGCTCAGGCCCAGGCCCAGGCCCCAGTCTTAAAACATAGAAACAGGCATTTCTCCTATCTGCCCTTGAAGGGGCCAAGTCTAACACATGTATGTCAGTATGCACACTCATTGGGTCATGCTGATATAAACTTTCTTTTTCAGCACAGCTAGAGCTGATATGGGTTTTACCCTGGATATGGGAAAATCAGAAGTCACCCCCTCTTCTCCTGAAGAGATGTAACTCTTCATTTCACAGAAAAGCATCCTGGGTACCTCAGTCTAGAGGGGTGAATCTTCAAAACTGCTGGAATTGCACTACTGACCACTACTGAGGTGGATGTAGGGCATGCATGAACACATGTAGAAAAGAGTGAGCCTCCACAGGCAGGAAACTGGGGCACCCATCTGAGGGTTGGGAGACCTCCATTTCGATCACCAGATGAAGTACAGAAGCAATCACATGAGCAGAAACAAGAACACAGGTCTTTCTCTTACCAGTCACAAAAACCAAACCAAACCAAAACTTTACATGCTGA
The DNA here is from genome assembly GCA_013396915.1 of Stercorarius parasiticus. Classification (NCBI taxonomy): domain Eukaryota; kingdom Metazoa; phylum Chordata; class Aves; order Charadriiformes; family Stercorariidae; genus Stercorarius; species Stercorarius parasiticus. Next base: position 146,193 of record VWZL01005935.1, on the reverse strand, counting down.
AAAACACCTCTAACACAGAAGGCTGTAGGCAGTAGCCCAACAATCGCACTATTGCCTCACAGCAAGAAGGGAATGTGGATTTGAGCAGAGGAGACAGGTAACTGAATTAATTTGTCTCAGAAGTCAGCAATCCACTTGCTATCTAGAGAATGCAGAAGTTTAATGCCAGTGTATAAATTCCACTCGGAGACCCAAACATCTGCTGTCTACCAAAGCCATCTTCTGAATGTGACCTGTCCTCTGACCAGGCCTATGTCAGTCTTTCACAAAACTGCTTCCCCTTCAAAGAGGCACTTTCCCCTCAAGTTAAGTGGTCCACATCACCCCAATAAGCTCATTATAATCAACTGTGCTAGTATTTTCTGCTTAGCTCGTGACATTTTTGTCTGTCGAAACTCCTCTGACCTTGGGGCTGTATCCCACGGATCCTGCTTTAATCCACCCCTACATTTTTCCATAATGAGGCTCATATACACCATATACACCATATACAAACACACACAGAGACAATGTTTTAAATAATTAGTAATTTTCCCTTAAGGGTAAAAATGTTCTGTAATAGTATTTCTTTTTATTATGAAATAATGTAAACGATCTTGGTGTGGTATTTTGTAATACGACTGTGTATGCAATTAAGGCTGTAGGGTTCAGATGGCTTACCTGCACCTGGAGATACTGACACATGCTGGAGACTTGGAGCTGTTGAAAAGCACTTACTTGTCCCTGTGCATGTATATACACATGCGCATAAACACACAAACAAAATGACATACCTATAATCTGCCTACATCCTTTTACAAAAAAATACTAGGTACAATAAGGTCTGTGTAGTTTAATTTCTGCTCATTTCCTGTTCTCTTCAAATGAAGATCCCTTTATAAACCTAAAAAAAGAAAATTTGTGCCTCTTTTTAGGGAGGTAGATCTGATCTCCTGCCTTCTCTTCTGCTAAGACATTTAAACCCTGTTAACTTCAGTGAGTGAATGTTTGGGTCAGTGCAACTCAATAGTCTCAACTTTGATTTCGATTCTTTTCCTCAGCTTTCAATTTAGTTTTGCTAAGGAAAATGCAGAAACTTGCCAAAAGTTCACATTTGCAAAGCAAATCCTACTGCCAAGAACATAAGAATTTATTTGTTTAGTGACTTTTTTCCCTCTTCTCCTTTAAGGTCATCATTGGGTTAAGGTGATGTGAATGACATAACATTCGCATGAAAAACAGTTTCTCACTTCATCTTCCTCTTTCTTTAAATCCAACAAAGACAGTGGCTGACTTTGCATAACCAAAAGTTTATCTCAAAATCACCATGAACTGTGTGGTTGTGCCTAGAGAAGTTAACCATCAGTGGAGTTGAACACCAGACTGCTGGCTGCCTCAGCACAAGCATCACAGTAAATCACATGCCTGTCCTGGCAGAAGCAGGCATTTTTTCACACTTTCCATCGTCCCACAGATTCTTTCATCTTGCTATCTTGTGGGATAGCAAAACTGTGTAGGAAAGGTAGGTTTTTAATAGTCACCAAAAAGCTGGTGTGAGAAGGGAAGTAATCTGTTATTGCAGGGAAAAGACAACAGAAAGATAAATGCTTGGCTGATAAGGAAGATGACAAGAAGGTTCAGAATCAGTCTTACTTGGAAAATAATACTGGTATAATGGGAACTGTGGTTAAAAAAAGTCAAGCCTGTGCAAAGCTAAAACTTGGAGGAGGAGAAGGGTTCTGTTGAAACAAAATTTTATTAGTTCACCACTCTAAGAACTTCAGAAATTAGACTGTTTCCGTATGGTTTCCTTTTTTCGCTCCAACTCCCAGTTTGTCTCACTGCATCCTGAGGTGCTGTACAGGGCCAGACCAGGACAGACCACTGTGTGGTTCCACTGCATGAACAAACACACAGACGTGCTTGGCACAGTTATACATCTGAAACACAGAACGACAAACTGACAGCAAAGTATCTGTATGTATACCATACCAGACATGACCATTCCTTGAAACGGTCTGTAATCTATGGCACTTTCATGACCCTGGCACACTTTACCCATATCACGCGTGTAAAATCTACCTGTCCTTGTAGCAAGCAACATCAGGCTCCTGTCAGAAGGATCTCGCACTACATTGTACACTCAGTGTTGGTCAGGTGGATCTCACAGCTAAAGCTGCAGGTCTAGGCACAGAGTTCAGAGTCTTTGGCACACAGGAGGTAAATGTACTCTTCAGTACATTACAACAGAAGATGTATCTGAGTTTCCTCTACCACCTTTCCTTTACATGACAGCTTGCATGCTCTAGAGCTTGTCTCCAGGCATACTTCAGTCAATTTGGTTTCAAGCCCAACTGATTCTACCTCACAGTGCAACGCTGCCAACACTACTGAAAATGTATTTATAGAGAGACAGTTTTTCTAACTGAGCATTGCAAGTGGAGTTCACAGGGTTTGAAGGAAGGCCTGCTCTGGAGCATATGCTGAACCCTCTGGTAAGAAGTGCCATGCTGATTGCTGTAAGAGCGTAACTTACACGTGAATTGAAAGACCAAACTGTGGAGTCTAAATTACTTCTAGAGTCAATGGGAAGGGGCTGATGCTGCCAGTAGGCATGATTTAGCACGCTTAAATCTATCTAGGCACCTCCAGCTAGGAAGCAAGTATGCGCTACACTTAATTAGTAAAATAAAGTCTTGCTTTGGGGAGTTATTGATCTTGCCAATCTCCAACAAACAATGGCGATTCTTAATAGTTCACAGGATTTGAACCTAACGAGCTGTACCTCAGATAGATAGACAAATGCTGACAGACAAAATGTTTTGCACTGAGACCATTAAAATGAAATCCGTATCTTACAGATCTGGTTTTGGTTCAGCCTTCTGCATTCATCATTCTAGGATATGTTCACATGCTGTAGAGGTAACAAATACCACCTTCTTTTACCTGAACCCTTACATTTAGTCCTTATGCCAACAGCTATGCCAGAATAATCTAATACTGAAAATACTTCTGAAAATATTGTCTGTCAGTCTGTTGTTATGTCAATCACCTGTAGGTGCACAGGGAATCCAAAAGACTTTGTCCTTCTCATTCAGTAATTCTGTCAAACCACATGTTTAATGCAAGAATTTATTTTAAAGTAAACGTAAGAACCCTATTTGACTAAGATGCATTACAAGTGTTTTTTTTCCCGCATGAATAACTCTCACTCTCATTTTCGTTTTCATAATTACAGAAAATGGGTTGGGTTTTAATATCTGTTCCAGCAGAGCTGAAGATGTTGATTTCAGACTCATTCAGACTTTAAAGTCTAATTCATGCAGTTGATCCACAACATTAACAGGAGTGCAGGTCTCATCAATTTGATAAAGTGTCTTTATAATAACAGATGGTAATTTGTTGATACTTAAAGCTTTAAATGGACTCTATTACAAAACCACTTAAANCCCCCCCCACCCCCCCTCAAAGTGTTCAGATACTTTAACCCAAAAGAAATTGCTGACAGATTTGTTTTCAGCCCAGCACAGTAAAGAGCTGACAACATATTTTTGCTGGATATGGTAACGTGGGTCTATTTTTAGGACTTTTTTTTTTTTTAAAGTACACCAAAATAGCAGTGGGCTTAAAAATCACCATCTGCTTCTAGCAATGAAACAATTCTCTGAAGAATAGATAATAGGCATAAAAAGCCCACCCCCAACTCTTACATTCTCCACAGCAAGACTGAAAGTCACAATTACTAATTTCTTGTAAGCACTGTTTATTTCATAAAACAATACAGCAGGGTCATAACACCCCTGTAAGTGTTTAATATACCTATTTATCAGTCATTAATTCACTAGTGTAAACTGTTTGCATTTCAGTTGAGAATGACTGACTGGCAAGAGCTATTGCTATTGCTTTTATGACTTAGAATAGCCTAAAGCTGCTGACATTTAGAGCACAATGCAGACTTTCCCCCTTTCTTACTTTAACTTGGATTTAGTTAAGGTGGGAAAGAATTCTGATTTGTTGGGAATGATTTATTTTTTTTTAAATGCCCATTACAGCTATTCTGCAATTAGGATTTGCAAATGCATGTAAAGAAATCTGAGCTGGTTTGCATCCAGCTAGTTTGGATACTGATAACAATGAATCACTATGTCAGTTCAAGACGGCCCAGGACCTGGACGGTTGCTTGTTGGCTGAAGCCTGTCACCACACTTTCTCAATCCTCCGTGGAGTTTACGCCTCTGACAGCTAGAACGACTAACTGCACAAGACAAAACCCAGCCCTGCAGATATCCCCTATGCTCTACCCGTGCATCAATAGCCTTAGGAAACACAGTGATACTTTTACTATCAGTCAGTCCTCACCCTGGTATCTTTTGAACACTTACACAATGTAAGTTGCACTTGCAAGAGGTAGAGGAGGAGGACCCATTAGTGTTCTTTAAGCGGCTTGAGGGAAGACAAAGGCTCAAGCTAATGTCCCCTTCCTACCTTCCTCCTAGAGAAACAATTGCCTAACTTGGTCAACACACTTTCTCTTTGAGGGCTCCTGCCACAAACAGCACATATCCGTGGTTAGATATCACACCCACGCTCTCCTCAGCAGGGGATGCCTGGGCAGTAGAAGCAGGGACTGCATGGAATGATGGGCAGAGGGTGGCAAAGGCCAAAGATGGGGAGAAAACATGTTTCACCAGTATAAGCGCTGGTGGGACTGTGTTTGCTGGTTCTGTGATTTCAGTAAAGATGACATTTTGAAGTGTAGTAATTTCAGTTTAAAACGTTTCAAGGTTTTGAACCACAGAACAGCAGTTATCTTTACCATGATTTTCAAGAAAGGCACTGCGATGTTTTTTTTTTATCCCATGATACCCCATGGAAAAACAGTCTTTTTCAGACATTAAGATCAAATCTTGTAAAGATAGAAACCACAGCAAGATGCTTCAAACAACACATAAGACTTAATAAGCAATGAGCAATTTTACAGAATGAAGCAGCTTTGGAAGTAGTAGTATTTAACAAGGAGATGCCCATAGTCCACATTTATACTTAGGAGATCAGAATTTTTGTGAAAGTTAATTGTCTAACATTTAAAAGACCTGCTAGTGACCACTGCAGCAACAGCATTTAGGCTGATTTTCACATTTTGACAAAAAGAGAGCAGAAAAATTATGGGGAAACATAGGCTTGTTGGCCTACTCTGTTCTGGCAAGGACAAGACTTCATAGTAATGTGAAAGAATCATCTTCCTCTAGTAAAAAATTATGAAATAATTTATTCATGAGGGAAATTTTTTCTTATTTTTTTTCTGAGTCAGTAGTCAACAACTAGGGCAAGAAAGGAGAAAAAAAGTAATTAAGAGAAGTGGTGGGTTTGACAACTCTGGTGTTCTCTAGACCTTTTCAAAGGGGAATCTCTTCAACTGAAGAGCAGTTGCAGAAAAAAAGAAAGAACAGACTATGAATAGCCCAGATTCCTAGTGATCTCACTGGGAATTACACATTTATTTGGAAGGCATTAAAGGAATACGGTTACAGACAAGACCTGATCCAAATTCCATTATGTAAATGGAAAAAAATAATTGTTGTCTTAAAGGGAAATTGAATTTATCTTCTAGTTCCCAGTTAATGAGATACTAGTAAATGTACAGAACTGCAGGGGAAGCGATCAAGGATAGATGCTATTTTGGGTTGTTTTGGTTTTTTTCTTCTTATTAAATACTTATCTAGGCTGCAATTTACTCAGATTTATTGTTGTAAGACTCTTCATTCTACTGACTACATCTATCTGAAGTGGCATTCAGATCCAATGGAAAGGCAAGCTGCAACTGACTTAATGTCATCCTTAATGAATGAATGGAAATGGGGCATTATCACAGATTCTAAATATGCAATTAGTGTCTAAGGGTGAGCAAAGAGAGCTATGTAACCTGCACGAGATCGATTGGGTATTCCAGGCAACATATTCCTTTCTTTGCAATAATGTATGGTTATTGCTGTTACTAAGGATATTGCTTGGTTTGAAACAAACACTTCATAGATTCCTCTTTTTTTTACAGTCTGGATGCTTTTGTGATTTGTTTGATCCCACTAAAACTGCTCTTGCTAGTGCATGGCATCACCTAAACAGACCCCAAATCTGCAAAACGATCTCACAAACAGGTCTTCCCACCGCTGCTAAGCAATACTTAGGTCAACTGGGCTCGTACTGTGCACACACGTCCTAGTACCTAACTTAACCCCAGGGCAAAAGATGAACCTTTTGTGCTGCAAGGTTCTGAAAACTCTCAGCTTTTGCTGGACTCATAATTAAGTTCAAGGCACTCAGCAACTGAGTTTGCACAGCAAGACCTTTCTAGTAGCATATCACAGACATGAGATTTTTATTTCTTCTCTCAAGTTATAGGTACATGTAGAGGACTGCAAGTAATGCAGATTCCAAGAAAGGAACAGATCCATTTTGATCTGGTAGTTTTATTGAAAATTAATAAATCCAGGCCACGTATAAACTATCCAGTCATATCCTGTAAAGGTTTAAACAGTGAAACCACAAGGGAAAATAAACTAACATCTCTTCCCTTTTTATCTTAAAAGTGTCTGAAATGAATTGGTTGCTAAAGAAACACGATATAATTGTGACAGAGTGTTTTGAAACCCTTAGTGGAGTTCATCTGAAACCTCAGCATAACAAGTGGCCTCTTATCTGCGTACTATTCCAGGAAGAAATGCATGGCATTTCGTCATCACAGCTGAAAGACTAGCTGGCTCTGCACGTAGGCTAAGTGCGAATAAGAGCCCTCAGCTATAATGAGGGCATGCTGGTAGCTAATGCTTAGTCAGAGGCTGTTTCCTTTAGCCTTTGCTACTGCTTGTAGGAGTTGGAATGCAGGAAAAGGCAAAAATTAAAGAGAACATACTGAAGGTCAATGTTTACCTTCTCTAGTTGTTCTCAATGAAGTTTATTTCTGAAGAAATTGCACACACACATTAACTTGGTGACATCCTAAACCATCCCCCCTATTACAAGGATTTTAAGTTGTTTTATTTAATGTGGCTGTTTGTGAGCAGGATTACTTACAGGAGAGAGAATCATAAAAAGCAGATGTCATTTTTTTTTAGTATGACATTTAAAGGCAAATTAGTAAGCGGAACTTTAATATAGTTATTTCCTTGTGAAAACTGATCTTGAATTTCCAAACAGGCAAAACAACCTTCTCCATAACAAAGCTGTTGAAACATAGATAACTGGTAGCAATTGACATATTACTTCAAAACCAAGGATGAAGCTTCATATGTGGAGGAATATGGTGAGGAACATTTATTTTTATAGGCTTTTCCTCTTCTGTACATCCTTAAGATGATAACACCAGTGATGCACTGTCATCATGTTTTTTAACACAAGAATCTGCAAAATTTGAACACGGAATGATCAGTCAATAGCATACAAAAATATTAAATGTGAATGTGTAGTAATGTTCAGACTGTAAGTTTGCAAGCTGCTTCATTCGGGACCACATTTTGCTTTCTTACTCTGCCTGCAGAAAAACTGTCAATTATTGGGAGTTTACTCTGCTATAACCACATTGATTTAAGCCCACAACTGTATGCACTATAATACTTAACGCACTGGACTGAGTCATTTTACACACATGCAGTTGCTGGTCTAAATAAGGGCTAGATTTGACTTGTTCTATTTAACTCACTGGCTGAACACTGAAAATAGTTGGCAGATTTTTCTCAGGAAATTCAAACTTACACAAGCAGAGGAAAAACATTGCGAATGAGATACTGCTGTGTGCAAAAATTCATCTTGGGTAAAACTTTAACCCCTAAAAATAAATCTTGTTTTCAGTTCTCTCAAATAGGCTTTTCTATTCAACTCTGAAGGTTTAAAGCAGTTGTTAATCATGCACTGTACACAGTACTAAGCAGGAAAGTGTTCGGTTATTTCTGAAACATGTTATTTTGAGGCTATATTTGAATCTTCCATATTTATGTGATGAGAGTTATGTCACAAAGTTAATCATTCCCAGGATGCTAGCATTCAGGGTAATGAAAAACTTCTTGTGCAAGCAGTCATTAATCAGTGAGTATAACATTGCATAATGCTTTCTGAAGCATGTGTTATGTGATCAGAGTACAAGGCTGCATAATACAGCAAAGTGTTTATGCCATATGCTGACCTTTTCTAAAGCAGAAATGGAGCCATGTGATGCGCTGCTCCTGCCAGCAGTTGCTTATTGCCAATAATTAAGTTTGATGATATGAAGAAACACAAACTTGTATTGCTTTAGAGTTCTAAAAGGAAGAAGCTTTGAAGTTTTTGGCACTGGAAAGCACAAAGATGGCCAACTTGGCTTGGATACACTACCGTTGTCCATTATAGGCACCGCCTATCAAAACTGGAATCAAGTGCCCTGCTCAAGTGGTTACTGGCATTTGTGTAAAGGAAAACATGTGCATCGTTACTGGACTGCTCTATTATCCAGAAGAGCATAAAGGTCACAGGAGCAAAGCAGCCAAAAGCATGCTTGGTACCTCAAATCTCAGAACATCATAATAACATTTGATGTTCTTGTGCAAGAGTGCTAGTAAGCAGCTATTACTTAATCTCCTACTAGTATTACACAAAAGTATACTTGCGAAATACTTCAGATAAATATGCTGTAATTATATGAAATACAAAAACACATATAGGACAAAATGTTTTTGTAACTCTAAATACACATACCTGTGGAGATGTGGTTTTAATGAGCTACTTTAACAATGGAAACGATGCTTTAAAAGCTTCCATGAGCAATCTTAAAACTATGCGCTGGAAGCAGAGTGGACATATGGACATACATTTTTTACATTATGCATATACACGCACACAGCGTGATCAAAAGTTTGTCCTGTACACAGGTACTTTGTACTCCTCTGTTGTCAGAATCAGGCTGCAGAGCTGGAATAACCAGCTTCATACAACTGCTTTAGCACAGCCAACCATACTGGTAGTGTAGCTATGCCAAGGCTGCTCCCACACCACCTCCTCCCTGACTTGCTAGGGTTTCCTTCTACTTCACTGATGACAGCCTGACTACTTTGGGAAGCTGGTACAGAAAGGGGCAGCCAGGCTCCATAAGTATTACCACCTGATAACAGCAACTTCGTTCCATCATGGGATCTATGATATGTCACCAGTATCTACACTGATTTCTGATATCCCTCGCTTACTTTAAGGAAGTATTTTCAAGCTTAACTAACAATCCTAAAGAGTAAAGCAGCCTAGAAGCACGATCACAAATGCACACAACTAAGACTACAAGTATGCAGGGACTTAGGTGCCCAAGTCCAAAATTTAGACTCTCAAAATTTCTGCTGAGATTTTTCTTCAGGAAGTCACAGTCCTGATGATATTAGGCAATGGTAATTAGACAGTGCTGTATCTAAGGTCTTTCAGGATTTATAAATTAAACCTTCCACACCTAAGGAGTCAGAGTCAGTAGGCATCTTCACACTTGGCAGACAGGACTCCACGCAGTACAAAGGAGATGCTGAGGACAAGAGAAAAGCAAGCAGGATTCTCTTCCTTGCTACAGCATCTATTTTAAAAACAGTGTGATACTTGCTACATGAGGGACTGCAAAACAGGCCTTCCCTTTCTAAATGAATGGGCCAATGGTCATTATTTCTACATCTCAATAAATTAACTTGTAGGATAAGTGGTTAAAGTAGAAAAGTTTCATCAGAAGAGACTGAGAGCATCCAGTTACCAGGTTACTCTTGTAGGAGGGTTCGGTTCAGGTCAATTAAGTGAAAGGAGAGAGCAGAAACTGAGTTGCTCTGGTATTTCATGAGTTCTCCAACTACCGAGCAGTTAGATCGAGGGGCTGCATCATATCCTCTTACTTTTTCAAAAAAAGGAATGGCTTCAGTTAAGATTTGGAAAAAAAGGGTAAGAACCCAAAATGAAGAAAGGAATTTTGTTCTGCACAAAGTGGAAAAAACACATGTCCGTGTGTTCATTTATGAACTGGTAACAGGCAGAACCCTGCTCATTATGCCATTGTTCCAGTTCCTACCTCATTTTGTATGTTATATGGATAGTCTAGGAATCGTGTCTGTATGTTATGATCTCTACTAGTCATTAGGGTACGTGCAGCCTGAAGACACCCTACAAACCATCTCTCCTATCCATCCTTCCTAAACTCACTGCTTCTTAGAAGCGTGCTCTCTAACTTTCTTCTCCTCTCACCACTACTTGGACAAGGAGGCTGACCAAAAGATGACAAGTAGAGGACAACATGAACCACAGACTGAACCCTGAGTGGTCACTAGCTGGGGATACTTAACATGTATTTACAAAATATATGTTCAGGTACAGGCCATCTTTGAAGACAACAGTCCCAGCAGTATAGACCTATTACACAAAAGATGCAGAGTCAAACTCTTTCCACGCAAGCATACATACATATTATTAACATTTATATGTAATGAAAACACAACCTTCACAACTCTATCCTTACAATTAAAATTTTAAACTTTGTCTTTCTGAGCTGCAAGAGAGAGACACATTTTTTAAGAATTTGTACAACTGGCATCAGATTTTTTAACATGCTAGAAAGAATTGAGCCAAAGATGATATCACGAAGTCCCTTATGCTTAAGGGAAAATGTTAAATCAATTAGCAGTTGCTAGAATAAAGAAGCAACAGTTTTATGTATGTTCCTTAAAAAAATAACAAACTTTTCATGTTCTTCTGAAAGTGGTTATATTATGCAAGAAGAAAACTGCAACATATTCTCATCTCTTTAATGTTACAAAAGCTTTATTAGCATACACTTCAGAAAGTATAATCAAAGAGTAGTAGTCACTAGCCAGAACTTTGAAGAGTTTATAAACATACATGTACAGACTATGCCTTAGAGGGTTAATGCAGCATTTTAAACTCAAGTATTGCAATAGGACTTAGCTTTGACACAGAACGTTCACACCCTCTGCAATAAATTCTTTTAACATGCTTCATATTTCTTCCCATGTGAATGAGTGTCCTTGGAAGAATTATCTACTAGATAAAATTTGAAGATGAAATCTAAGTCTAGACTTATTTAAGGGAGGTGGAGACTGATCTTATAATTTACGACAGTTGTTGATTAATGAGCTGCTCATGATTGCTGTAGGCCTGTCCAAACTGCAGAACTAAATGATACTATAGGACTGGGAGGAATGTGCTATCTGGATGCCACACCTTTGTTGAAATTTAGAACTCACTTTGACTTCTGCTACTTTTATTCTAGCCTTGAACTACCAGATGTGCATGACCAGCTATACAGTAACATACACGTGTGCCCTCGCTACTTGACTGCTACTTCTGCAGCACAATTTCTGTTACAGAACTTCCATGTTTTAAGTGTGGCCACTTGTAGCAGTCATGGTACATGCTGTGTGGGGTTCAAGTTTTTTGCTAGTGGTGTTCTCGCACAAACAAATTTGAAACATCCTGGAGTAGATTAGTACTGTAACACCCTGAGCGGGTTTGGTCTCGTCTGACAGTCTGAAGAATTTTATTTATATAATTAAACACGCAGCCTGAAGACACCCTACAAACCATCTCTCCCTATCCATCCTTCCTAAACTCACTGCTTCTTAGAAGAAAACTGCAACATATTCTCATCTCTTTGATGTTATTTATATGTACACATATGAATATGCACATACACATACATATGCATGCATATGACATGTCAGTGTACACACATATATATTGTAATGCATAGTGGATAAATTGCATAAACACATTACATTTTGCATAACCAAGGAAACTTCTATTCAACTCTGTTCCAAGGTTGAAAGTGAACATGAATTAAATCTATAATAAAAAAGGCAGGTTACCTAATCTTTGGTGATAACATGACCATTTCTGATTACGCCTTTCAAAAAACTTTCAGGAAAAATTTAAAAACTTTTCTAACTTTGCTTAAACAATATCAGTGTTCTTGAAGTGAAAACAACCCATACAAATTCTTAAAAGTATTCCCTGCACCCTGGTGTCCAAGCTCCAGAGTCAGAGAAAACAAAAGTCAACATAAAAAAAAGGCACAAACAGAAAAACTAGCCCCTGTAATCCCTCAAAATACACAAGATGAATTTCATTACCTTTAGCTGAACACATCTCTCCCTTTTGTTTATCTGTGTGCAATTATTCTCCTTTTTCTCATTTTTGGAGATAGTTGTCTTTCTAGAAGTGTGCAAAAAAAAGAACAATTTAAAATAACCACATCATGATGATCATTATTACACCTTGAGAACACCGACTGTATTAGTCTCACTAGGCAACGAAGCCCTTATGGCTTTTCAGTAGTGTCATTATGTGCAAGAACAAGGCTAAAATCCTACAAACGAGACATGAAAGCACATCTTGTTCAATGTACACCACACACAATACCAATGGTTTTCAATTATATTTTTAAAAATTTTAAATAAATCCTTTGTCTAATCTGAGTAGACACCTCTTCAGGGATTTGTTTGCGTGGAAAAGCAATGAAACAAAAACTAAGTTGCTGATAAATTCAGACGTTTCAATTACTCTTTTCACTTTTCATCTACAAGTTGGTTTTGCTATGTGAAGTGACACTTGTATCAAACCCCTTTACTCCCTAAGTATCCCAAAACCAGATTCCAAGGAGCGTGATATTCTGCCCTCCTGTGTTAGAGAGACCAGTTATTTTTTGTTCTGTTCAACAAATCTGATTATGGTTACATGAATCGAAGAGCAATGATTGAGGAAAATATGAAACAGCTGCAAATGATACGTCCTGATGTTTACTATTCTGAATGCAGCTGGTTAAAAGCAGTTCTAGAAGAGCACTGATGTGCACCTTAGAGTAGGACTATGAGTAACTGCACGTAGACTGACAGAATTTGAACAACAATTTGGCACAAATGACTCCGTAAATCTCATAGAAATGTTCCATAGAACACCATCCTCCAAGTGCTCTTAACTGTATAATTACACAACCTTAGAATAAATAAAACACCCTATTTCTTCACAGCAGGTGAGATACTCAAAAGCACTGAACTGACTTAAGCCATTCAGACAATTCTGAAAACTTTATCCAGAAATTTAGTAAAACTAGTAAGAATGTGAGTTACTTCAATAATGTTGAAGAGAAAACACAAATGCTTTCATAGGTTAAAGGCTAAACCGATATGTGTTATATAGTCACATATTAATTTCTGCATGAATGTGAGAATTTCTAGGCAATTTAGTAAGCTGAGCTTGCATTGTTGAGAAGTAATATCAGCTAAAGGTAACAGACCTACCTGTATTACAACTTTTCAATATCCAACTCAGTGGAGAAGTGCAGAAGAACTCACTATCCACTTGAGTTCAGCAGGAGCAGGAGAAAAAGCTGCTTGTGCCTAGGGACCATGAGATAACCTTTCAGGAAACCAGCAGGGACCAGGGCTCACTCACCCATGAGGTATTGTGGAGAAAAGCACGGCTTTGCCAGGGACTGAAAGAGCTGAGCCTAAGCACTTGAAGGATGATTTGCCAGATAACTTTCGTAAGGAGAAGTCAGCCTTTATAAGAGCATTTCTGTTACAAATCACCCTCTTGTGGAAGCAGAATTCCAATATTGCTATAATCACGAGCACTGCAGCCATCATAACACGTCACTTAATAAGAGAGACACTAAGTGATTAACACATCTTTTGGTAAAATATTGTTCCTTTAGAACTATTTCAACATCACTAGAAAGTACCTTTAAAAATTGTCCTATTGGTACTCACTTTGTAATAATATTCAAACTGTTGACTTCAAAGAAGGGACTCAAATTGCTACGATATGACAGTATCTTCTCCTGAGAAAAGGAATGGAGAGACCACTGTGAAAGCAAAATTATTTTCTGAGATCAAAACTCCAAGTTAAAGGCATGAATCTACTCAGTCTTATGCCACAGTATTTAAAGTTATTAGGTTTTTTTTAAATAGACATTCACAGAAGCTACTTAATCAGCGCTTGTTAGGAAAACAGAGGCAGCTCAATAACCAGACTGTATATCAAAGTTATAAAACAGAAACCTGTCAGCATAGACTTAATATTTTTTCTCTTATTAACATAATTATTTCCTACTCAGTAAAAATCAAAATGACATGTTAGCATTTCAAAAACACGAGAAAATGACCCTCTAGGCTTTATATGACTATCAAAACAAGCACTGGTACTTTATTTGCAAATTATCGTGCATGAAATGGTCGACTCAGCAAGTTTACCAGTCAACAAACTTTGTGCTCTACCAGTTATAATCAATTTACATGCAATGATACGTCTATATATGAATTCAAATGAGTTCTTGTCATTTCATGTTGATCAGCTGCTTTATCATCATAGATATGGACAGTGACCATAGTTAATGCTGCAGAAACAGCAGAGCATGCACAAGTTTCGTGAGCCAATGGTAACCAAACACGAAAAAATTTGTTTTCATAGAAAAAGACAGCCTCTGACTGCTAAGTCATGTTTATTTTCCAGTCAAGTTAACAAAAATACTTTCTAAGAGGTTATTTCCAGGCATTTGCTGTATATGCTGTGTCCTCAGCAAATATACAATATGAATCAGAACAGTTTTCTCACCTCGTAACCTACTGGATTTCTCTTTTAATGTATGAAAAGAACACTGAGGCTGCCACAGAATAAAGAACGTTTCAGTATCATCCCTGTTGTATAGAAATATACATTATTAGGACCTTAAAAAGGAATATTCTGGAGATTAAGAGAATTGTAGTTTCTTTAATAGCACATTAGTCGCATCGCTGCACAACAATCTTTAATACAATCTTCAAAAATTAAAAATAACTGAAGCAAGTGAAATTAAGTTCCTTCACAGCAGACAGTGATGATCAGATGGTATGTTGGAAGAATGCAAGACAAAGTCAGGTTTAACATATAAGAGTTCATAATTAAAGGCTGGCCTCGGAAATGTCTTCATTTAATACAATTAAACGAATATAATGGCAATGACTTAATCAAAAGGATGCCATTATATGCTAAAGTTAATTTAATTTTACTTAGAACAGTGTAAGTCAGATAAATAAAGCTTAACATTTTCCAAACAATAATCCTTTTCATTTTTCTTAGCTTTATTAGTAATGTACATATTCAGGTAGAATACTCAAATATAATTTTTACTGATACACAGAATCATCTTAATGTATATTTGGTACAATTTCTTATTTTTGGTGTTCAGTAGTCACATTTGTTTTGATAAAATGATACAGCAGATTTATACTTAACATCACACATAGGTTTTGTCTATATAAAGAATTTACAGAGCTTTTTCAATTGTGGAATAGTATGTTTCATACAAGTGAAATTTTGAAAATGTTGCATGAACTTGTGACCTTGACAATACACAGATCAACTTTCAGAAACTGTGATGAACATGATTTAACACACATTTCTATCTGGGCCCAGTACAAGTATGGACACATTCAAAATGTTGTAACATCAGTATGATTTGCTTTTACTTTGGTGGTTGTGATTTTCCAGGTGCGGATATAAAGTGCACCTTAATGGTCCTCATAGCAGTATTTTTATCCCCTTGTATTTTAAAGGCATCAGCTTCTTTTATTCTCCCTTGTAGCGAGGAGGTCTCTTCTCCTTAAATGCAAGAAGACCTTCAATTCTATCTTTTGTTGGAATAGTCTGCAATGAGCAGGATAACAAATCATTATTGACACCAAAAACAGTAACAAGAAAAATATTTTCATCCAAATCCTAGTTCTTCAATTCACTGAAAATGCAACATATAATACAACATAAAAATGAAAAATAAAATGTCTAGTCAGATACAGGAACATACCAGACACTTCAAAGGCACAATATAGGGCTGAGAAACAATTTGGGAGAAGGAGGAATATCTTTTTTCCAAACAGATGACTCTGAGAAACTCTCTAGGGTTTGTTTTTGAGTTTTTGGTGGTCTTTTTTTTTGGTGGTGGGGGAGCGTAAGTTATTAATCAGATCAACATATGTTTTAAATAAGCATCTAATGCCAATGCTTCTACTTCCATGATCAAAAACTTGTCTCAAAGTCCAAGAACATGGAAACTCGAATACATCATTCCCATGCTTAGCTGGTAAAGAGATTTGTCTCGGATTTCTGTTGGTTAGAGGCACATATTAGTGAAGTGCCCTTCAAGTTATCTCACGTTAAACCAAAACAAAGCAAAAGCAAGGCAGTTCTTGGACTAGATGCACGGCCAGTATGACTGGATAGGTATAGGGCTGGTAGTGCTTCACTACCTTCACCCTAACAGTATTGGCAGGGATATGTTTTTTTGTTAAACTATACCTGCTTCCTTAAATTCCTTACAAAAACAGAGAAAGTAGAAGGAAGGCCTAAATATAATGGCAAAATATTTGTAGAAGAAACCATAGAGCAATTTCTAGTTGAATTTCTGCATGTTCTACAATAGGCACCAACAAAGCTTGTTCTCCGGGTTTTTTCGTATAATCATAGTTACATACCTGAGCGTAACAAGCTTCTTCAATTGCTAAACCTGTTACTAAGTCAACCTGAAGAAAAGAATACAATATTTTTTATAAGCATATTTTTGTGGTTTTATTATATATTATTTCCTGACAGCTAACTTAAATACCGTGTTTCTATACACCACATACTAAAACACTTCTGCAAAGTTCTTCTACACTACTTTAACATAGAAATGCTAAACTGCCATGTGGTTAGTATTTCTGTATTCTGTAACAATTTCCTTATTTGGTGATACAATTAGTACGTAATACACTGTCAAAACAATGTATGTTCTTCACTACAAATCATATGGACTAAAAACCATCAGCTACTTGCATGTTTGTAATAATTTCATTTACTATAGGGGAAAGGATTTAACATACTGCATGATTATTTAAAAAATTGTTCTGAAACAAGTTATCTTCAAAATGTCATATAAGAACATGATGCCATGCCACAAAATAAATATAAATTCAAGTTTACAGGGATTTAAAATAAAAAAGAGGCCAATGGCCATCCTGCATCATCACCTAGTTTTAATAACATTTTTTTCTTTATGAACTGATCTGAACAGCTGAAAAGGCTGATTTTTCCCCTCACTAAGGCTGAATTTTCCCCTCACTACTTCTCCACCTGTCTTAAGCATCAGCTGCTTCAGAACTTACCAGCGCTCCACATGGCCACTGAAAGGCCTGTGGCTAGGCACCATAAGAAATTTGTCACAGGGAGATAAGCTATAGGATAGATTACCAAAGGAAGCTACAAAATCTCTGTCATGGAAGGTTTATAACAACAGCTTGAATGAACATTTGGCTTCATTGGTTTTGATACAGTAGATCTTGCCTTGGGGCCTCAAGATTGAAATAGGTGATCATTCATAGTCCTTCTAACCCTACTGTCCCTAATTCTATAAACATCATGATTTTGACCTTTCAGTCCACTATACCTGGCAGCCAGATAATTTAGATTGCAGCATTTTGAACCACTGAAATAAATCTTGAATTCTATCATTACTTGCTGTGGAAACCTAACCAACATAACATTTGCACAATAGCATATGAGTTTGGTTCTCAGGCCAAAGCTTACTGGTGGTATAGTCTGTTGAACTCAATTATATCACTGGTTGCTTTTGAGACTTTAAGAAAAAAAGAACCATTCTTAAATTCATCTTCTTGGATTCAGATGTTGCATGTGGTGTGATCCCCTTTCCCTTGTGCCGTGTTGAGCTATAAGGTGTCCTGGTGCAGAGCTTATGCATGGGCTTCACTTTAAATATGAATAGTCCTGCTGAGCTCAGCAAGACGATTCACAAGCCTAAAGTAAAACACATGTCCAAATGTGTTCAGGGCTGGATTTTAACAAGCTTTAGAGCTAGGTCAATAGTGTTCAAGAAGGAGTGTCCATCAGAATCAAATGTGAAATCAGATTCCAGATATAATTTTAACACTAACTCTATAAAACGATTAAAAATAAATAATATGCATTTTGGCCTTTAACTTTATTAGTTACTAAACATTGAGAGCATTGACAGACTTCACAGAGCAAAACTTCGAGGTTTTTTCCCACTCCAGCATTTGAAATACAACCTGTTCATAGTAGCTTGTGTTTACTTTCTAGTATTAATAAATAGTAGAATGCATTACTCCTGGACAGACATGATGTTACTAAGCCTCGTTACGGAAATCAGCATCAACTCTGGTCTCAGGAGTCTGAGATATAAAAAAATGGCATTTCATATTTTAAAAAGTTTTGACGAAATAGATTTTGAAAGACTACACACCGAGAAACTAAAAACAGTTCTAGAAAAAAGAAATCACCACAGTAGACCTGTTGCCAGCCTGACTTCTGCTTACTTTTATGGAAAGTACAGATCCTTACCTCCATACCCTGATTGATGGCCAGTTTTGCAACTCTCATTGCTACTGGTCCCTAAAATGAAAGAAAAAGCTTTTTTAGATATCATCAAAATCAATAAGATTATGCAGTAACGAGTCTGCGCATCAATGTTCTTGTATTGGGACCTTCTAGACTTTGGACTTTTATTAAATTTATGGTAAATAGGTCAAATGTCCTAAATTACATCACTATAGCAGACATTCGCTTTCAAACCGATAGCTTCAATATTGAGAAAAAGTGGAAGTATACTGTTTTCAAAAGAACCTGAATAAAGCTGTGGTTTTCGTTTATGTTTTAAAGGTGCTGACCATGTCCACTTTTGTCAAGCTTCTTCAATCCCCTTCAAACAAGGCTCAGAACAGCCACCTTAAGAGACATCTTTATAGGCCTTTGCAAGGTCAATCCTGTGTCCCTGTTTTCACACAATGGAGACACATGAAAAGATGTGATAATGAAATTAAATTAACCGATGCAGCTTCAAACCTAAAATATGCTACAGCAAAGGCTGCACTGGTCAAGTGATAACACTCTTCCATGAGGGACTGAGGACCCCAGTGAGCAGAGGGATTTCCACCCTCCTCCTCCAATGTGCTGCAGAACAGTGAGATACCTTTGGGAATTGTCTCAGTCCTGTGCCTGTGCATCAGCATCAGCACCTGAATCTTCAGACGTTGCTTTAGAGAAGTGGTCTGGTGCTTTGGAAGAAGCCAAATTGGTTTGAGCTGGTTCCAATTCAAAATTGTAACTATAAATCAACCTTTCAGAATCACTGTATGTTAAAGTTTTTACTGTATTTTTCATGTTTGTCTTCCTATGAGGGTGTTCAAGACATAAATAAGCGATGTTAAATGCTATATTTAATCTGTAACATTTTCCATTTTCAATGAAAAATTTTAGCTGTTACACTTGTGATCTAATAAAGTGGTTTACTAATTATTTTCTTCTTCTGCCTCCTACTAATTTGCTACCTGGGACCCTTCACTTGAAAAACAGATTTAGTAAAACCTCCAAACTCACATTCCTACTCTGAGCAAACAGCTTGCAGTCTATGGCCACAGGGCAACAGGCAGCAGTCAGCTAACACAAAGACTCCTGTAAGGGTCATACTTAAACATCTTACTAAAATTTTCAAGTTCTGAAGCGCAGAACTCAGCAAATCCTATTTAAATTCTTTTATGAAAGACAGAGATAGGATGTCACTTAGAATGTATGATAACAAGAGCATGATTCCTTCATCAAGCTTATACACAAAGGATAGAAAGCAAACTTTCCCCTAGGAAGTGGGCTTTGCTTTAATACTGAAATTACATTTAGCTTTCTGTTTTCAAAACAGGACTTAAACTGAGATACATCCACTTTCATATGGACTTGTTTACCTCTCTTCTGAAATACTCAACAGCAACAGAATAATCTATTGAGATAATTGCTCTACTAAAAAAACCAAACAACCCTTACACTATTTTTTGTTTAAAACTTGAAAGCCAAAATATGCAACACAAACACAGACCATATCATCATGATACAAGGATTGACAGAGTTTTTTTGCTTCACTATGAATTACCAAATAACACCCCTCAACACACGAGACAGAAAACTTCTGATTGCTCTCCACATAACTAGAATGGCTTTTTAATACATAAATTCATGTCAGTTTTTCTTAATACAGCTTGTTCTTCTTCAGTTTTAATGTTTGGTAAAATCTAAAAGCTAAAATCAAAACGTTTCTTTTTACCTGAGGTAAAAATTCTCTTGCCAGAGCTAATGCTCTTCTGTAAGCAGCATCCCCTGCTTCATTCTGTTCTACCACATGGCTAATCAATCCTATTGATTTTGCTTCCTCACCATCTACAATACGTGCAGAGAAGATTAGTTCTTTTGCCAAAGAGACTCCAATTGTGCGAGGTAATCTCTGTGTGCCCCCTAAAGTTTGGAAGAAGAGAAAATGCGAGTATGAGTTTCCCATCCATTTATACCACAGATGTAGATGCCTTGTTCAGTTCAAATACTTCTCATTTTTAATTCCATAAACAATTATATGAACGTACAGAAATTAAACTATCATACAAAGGCATTCTTAAATGCCTTCTTCAGTTTTGAAACGACATCTAAAATGAAATCAATTGCTCTGTTTCTTAGAAAGACATGTTAGTAACTGAAAAGAGGTAATACTAATGGAGATTGATTGATTACAGACAAGTTACTTATTCATATAATCAAAAGCTGAAGCAAAACTACTTGCCAGTAAATACCATATCCAAAAACTCTCCCTCGTTTTAACAATCTATTTTTATGGTATTAAACACCACAATATGAACACTTTTGAAGAACTATACTCAAAAAGACTATATACTCTAACAATATTGTAGTCCATACTAAAATTTTCATATGTTAGGGACAATAAAAATTTATACTAAACTAAAACCACTCGACAAGGTCTTTAAAAAGCCACGGTTTTGTCTCTTTTGTTGAAATCTTAAAGCTTCATTACAAAAACTAGGGAAGGATAATGGCAGGTGTGGAACAAGAAAGGTACAAAACTTTAGTTAGCTTTTCTTAATAGGTTAAAAACTTCTTTGGCAGATCAGCATTTCCAGAAGGTCAACAGCAGTAACTACATTAACCAGAGACGTGAAGATTGCTTAGTCGGACTAACAATTAACTTTCCAGAACTGAAAACAATGAGAATGTGGGAATAATCATTATAAAAACTGAAGAAGGAGACTCAAATCACAGAAGCAGATGTTTGTATGAAGTAAAATAGTGGAAACAGTCTTTACCTAGGAGAAAGGATTTTTAAAATATATAAGGTCTACCATTTTGACACGGATCTCAAACAAATATTCTTTTTATATAGACAGCCTGTAAGCAAAAATTTATTTCCAAATAGCTATTTCTGCACGAGCATGGTAATAAAATATAAATAGATGTATTTATGCAAGAGGAATATTTATAGGAGGTGTTCAAAGGGAGATGGTACAACACTGGATAAATATGTGTTCAACTAATAGAAAATAGATTAATTTCCACCAGGTAATGGTGGACTAAGCCAGTATTTTATTGAAGCCATTCAGTTCTCTTACTGATGTTTCATGAAAATACTTTAAATACATCTCTGAGACAAATAAACTGACTGGAAACAAAAAGTTTTTGTGATTCAATGATTCAGCTTTCAACTATTGTTTTCTTATGAATCACCAGCTTCAGTACTACCGTATTGCTTTACATAAAACAAGACCTGCCTTTGCACACATAATCAAAAATTTCATACAAAATTTCATACAAAATTTCATACGAAAATGCAGACGGTTTGGGAGATTTCTGCCTTATGCCTTTCTAGAATATTAAAAAATCATGATCTATAACAAAAAATGAGATACGTTTTCTGGACTGAAACTGAAGGAATTAAAAAAATGCTTACAGTCATAACAGTTAAAACAAAATTTGTCAAACAACATTAGTAAATGCAAGTAATGTGATATTCTCTATGGTCCTACCACTCTGAGAGGATTTCAGCAAGAAATGTCCTTGCCCTTGTCCTAATGGTTAAGGGCAAAGGCAACAGCAAGAGGAACTCCTGTTCAATAAATTCTGCTAATTCTGCTAGTTGTACAGCTAAGCCAGTGATAGTGTTAGGGAGAAAATTTTGTTAACAGCATAATTTTGAGAAAGCCCCTACTTTAGGGCAATTTTATGAAAGGGGCTAGGGGGAGGGGAGCTAAAACAAAACCCCTTCTAAAATACTATAAACCCTGAAGCCTAAGCCTTCCTGTTACCCTTGGCTGCCTCACTGGTGAGATTCACAGAGAATGAGTAAAGCTGCAGCTATCAACCTTTATATCAAAACTACATGCCATAAAAATGTGAGCTGTGTTTTCAAGAAGCTTGCCACCATCACCACAAACATTTACTGGCTTTTTTGTTTTAAATACTGAATATGTCTCTTAATTTCTCACCCAAAGAAGCTGTCACACCCCAATCAATGTTTATCCTTATACACATTTTAAGTGTACATCAGAACACAGCAAATGTCTGCCCTGATTCTCTTTATGAATAGTTGAGTCATAAATTATCCCTTTCACCATCGCAATGGAATCTAGAAAAGCATCAGGTTTGGCTTTTGATTAAAGAAAACTATTTGTCCAAATCATAAGACCTGAAACCAGATGAGGCTGAATTTACTGACTCCTCATCTTCCGCTTCTTCCTTGCTTGCTATGCCTACTATTTCTTTCTACTTAAGTATCTCCCCTTCCCTTACTATTTCATCTCTTCTATTACTGCTTTTACCAGGAAATGTTGAAAACAAAATTTAATTGAGCAACAATATTTCATAACTTTGACCAAACAATGGATATGTTTAAGCATGAAATAGTGTTTATAGATGAAAAAACTGTTCTTGCCAGTGTCTTACACAATAATGATTAAAGAGCAAAAAAAGCAGACTGTAGTCTATGTTGTTTGGCTGCCTCCTACACTGCAAATCCATTAAGTAGAGGAGCATATTCTTTGATTAATATTCACAGAACAGAAGCCAACAGTTCAGTGCATCAATCATATATATTCAGTAGTAGGAATAAGATATATGCACACACAAAAGCAGTAAGACCCAATTAATCAAATGCAAAAATCACACCAAAATACATCCAACACACCAAAGTTACATCCGTTTATGAAGAAAAGAGAGAGAGTACGCTGCAGATAGATGTTCTGTTTTGGTAATACACAAATAACATATAATGCCTGCCAACTACAATCAGAGCTAAAGGAAGTAACACCCAGTCTTCAAAGACATTACTTAACCAAGGCATTTCATCTAAATGTAGAGCAGAATTTGATTGAAGAATAGTTGTTTCATCTTCACAAATTTAATGACATGTTATTTCAAGGACTAGTGATCTGGTATTACTCACTATGTTGATAAAAATATTTGACATACAGTTGCAATGTAAATGCGTTCTTATCTGAGATGGTATATATTCAATGCTAAACAGCATCTAAAACAGCAGTTTTAGATGACACTCTAGTTCATGTGAAAAGACACAGTAAATACAAGACTGCTAGGTTCTGGTAAGAAAATTGTTACACAGTATTTTTTTTTTCTTTAACAAATAGTTGATTTTGTATGAGTATTTATTTACTGTCAGTAATTCATCAATTACAAAATATGTACACAAATGGTTTGGATTAAGGGAATTACGTGATAAATTCCCAAGAGTATATCCAACAAGATGAAGCAACTAGCTTACTGGAAATAGATTCATCATTCTGGCAGAGAATATCTACAGTCAGTAGTTTTTCATAGCTCAAGGCTCTGTCAAAACATATTGTAAAAAATCCTGTTCTGACAAAAAAACCAAACTTTAATTCAGTAATAATCCTGTTTATTAAGTCAAGTAAAAATGAGTCTTTCTATCCTATCATTTCTATCACAAGCTTTATTTGATTCACATTAGATTGATTTAACTGAGAGGTTTCTAGGGTTCCTTTTCTAAGACTACTGTGCCTTTTTATTAATAATCAATGGTGAAACCAAAGTCTGTCAGCCACAAACTTTCTAATTATTCAAGTCAGCCAAGAAATAGCTATTTCTTGTATCCTTGTAATACATCATTTCAAATGTATCCTTGTGATTCTTTTGCAGAAAGCTGCAAAGAGTAGACTTTTCTCCTTTCCATTGACACTCATAAAAACATGGAACGCAGAAACCTCTTGTTCCTAATGCCAAATCCTTAACAATATGAGCCCATAAATCATAGAATCATAGATTCATAGAATGGTTTGGGTTGGAAGGGACCTTAAAGATCGTCTTGCTCCAAACCCCCTGCCATGGGCAGGGACACCTCCCACTAGACCAGGTGAATAAGCTAACATGGATAACATTATTTTTTTAATATAATACTTTTCAGTCATGTAAGTCATATTTCAAAAGTCTGTGTAAAAAACATATTTTCCACTTTTAAAGAATGTGCCATCCATTGCTAAGTTAAGCAATTTTCAAAATATTAAACACTCTAAAAGCCTAAACACTCTACCAAGACAATATTTAACACCAAGTTTCCAACAGATTATTTTCCAGAGTAGGGCTTGATCCTGCAAAGTTGTACATTTTTTAGCTAACTTAAATCCAGGTATAAATCTTTATGGGCTCAGACATCCCAAGTCCTTTCACAGAAGAAAACATGAAGAGCCCTTCACTGGCAGGAACTGGATAACCAACTGGCAACCGGAAAGAGCTTAAACTGGGACAGACATAACAAAGTTGCAAGTGATGGGGTGAAAACAAAATGGAGAAGAAAAGAAACAAAACGTTATCTCTGCAAGGAGCACTGAGCTGAGGAAGAGCAGGCAGGAGGCGAGGCTGCTCTAATGTCTGACCATATAGGTCGTTGTTCGGAAGAAGAGTGGAGACCTGAGCAAAGGCCTGAGGCTGACTCAGAGGCTGCCCCAGGGCCTGTAATGGCAGAGAAGTCTTTGAGAGAGATTTCATAGTAGGCTGCCAAAAGGGCTTGTGGAAGTCTGGCTAGCCAGTCAAACCAAAGAAAGCCCTGTAGGAACATAAGCCACAACCCGACCCGAGGCTGAAGAGGCAGGATGACCAGCTACCTATGCCAGCCTGGCAGTGGCAAACCCCAGCTCCAAAACGGCCAACTTAATTTGCAAATCAGTCCTTAATTTTCACAATCCGTTTTAGTCGCCTGTGTCTGTGGATTAGTTTATTTTAAAACCTACCTGAAAACCACCTAGAATACACCAAACTGCCATGTGTGGGTGGCTTGAAGGTGGGAGCTTGAATCAGAAGAATATAGTACTTGGCTTGAACATGTACGAGCGCTCACAATGCGTGGAGATGGTGTAAATACACTTTCAGAATTCACTAACAGTTAAATAATCACATCTTTTGTACAGAAAGATGAAATAATCAGATAATTTAGAAGAACTAATTTATTTTTAAAATAAGTAATCCTCTTGTAGATTGAGACAGATAGAAGATGGTTTCCCAGCATATGTGAAATGAATGGAACCAAAAAATGCATCTGGAACCTGATTTTTATAAAACGTACCCCAATTCAAAAGGGATTCTGCATCTGGTGTAAGGAGCTTACTCCACATTTCCCTCACAAGCGTGCTACAATGAACTGCATGGACTCCACTGTCAGACTAAACACCCCTTGACAAGCACAGCTCTGCATTACCAACCATGGACTCCCAGGACTCACGGTATTAGCAATGCATACACTGACAATCTGCCTTATTTTTTTTAAAACTGAAATTATTTGAGGAATAAAAGAGAAATGCCTAAGGCCGTTAATCTATTTATTAACTTTTACTTAAATGTAAACACTTCATGTAACAAGCATGAGTACACACAGATACTCAGTAGGGCCATGTGCCTTCCTGTTACTCCAGATAGGAACTTGGTCTTATTGTCCTTTGGGAACGCAATGACGGAAAGTTAACTTAAATGAAATTCAAAAGTACATACACATTAAAACATAACTCATCTTGCTGCAGATAGAAATTAATGGCCCAAGGAGATGGTATTTTCCAGTTTCAAAATTACACCCACACATTTATGAAGTCATTACTCAGCTGTAACAACAGGTAGGAGGTTTAGACTAGTGCTGCTCTGTGTGATCCTACTTTACAAATCATGTGGGCTTTATGAGTAATATTAGGTAAAAACTTGTATTTAACTTGTATTTAATTTGTATTTTAAATAAATAATTTTATAGTCCATGTTCTTACAGTTTTGGATTGACTATGACAACTAAAATTCAACTTGTGAAAATCAGGACAAAAAAGCAGACGTGAGGAAAAACTACCATCATTACACAGGGCAAGTAAAACACAGAAAAATTACCAGAGTAGTATCCTATTTTTATTTACATTTTGAATGAGATCACAGTCCCAAACTGGAACAATTACTTAAATTTTTAATGGACAGAACTGAACACCAAGCAAAGCAAAAACCAGACTATTAAAACTGAAGTCTTCACTGCTTATGAGCAAGTGATTTGACTGTTTTCCTTGCTTCAGTGCTCTTCTTATGGAAATCTACCATTTTATTCCTCCACACAGCAACGAAATCCATCACTCTGTGAACGCCCCAAACCAATTCCTATTCCTAACCTTATTCTTTCTCCCATTCTGACTACTATCAAATTAATCTGCTTTCAACTGTTCCAAAGGAATGCATTTTTAACAGTTTACCTCTGAAATTATTCCTCCCTGAAATTCTCTGACTTGAGCACCAATAAGGAAATGAGAATCCATGGATAACAGAATGGAAGCCCAGGGAAAACTGCAAAGCCAACGAGACTGTAGGACACAACCCTGCCTGGTTCAGCTGTCAAATCCCGAGAAGGCAGAGTGCTCTCTCTACTGATAAATATATTAAAATGAGCTCATACGTATGAAGCATATTTTTCATCTTGAATAGGATGTCCTACCAGATGAGGCTGCCGTACACTACAGCTACACAGCACTAGCCTAGTACTGAGGCTGTAACATAATGTCTATAACATTTTACAGCGCTTTGAAAACACAGGCTCTACCAAAAAAATGGGCAAATTGTTCAAAGCTGGCATGTATTAATCTAACAATCTGCAATGCAAAAAGCAAACTCTTCCATAAATTGGAACTTAATTTTTAGATACCAAGTCTGATACACAGAAACACTCCTATTTTTTTCAGCTTGATCTGTTAGATTTTGTAGCACTATCTAGGAGTGCCAGAACGGCATTCTGTTCTTTTTACTTCCCAGGTTGATCCTTCTATTTGTTATTTTACAGTAATCGTTGATATGAGAAGAAATAATCACTGCTGTTAATAGAAATTCTGT
Organism: Stercorarius parasiticus; assembly: GCA_013396915.1. Lineage (NCBI taxonomy): Eukaryota > Metazoa > Chordata > Aves > Charadriiformes > Stercorariidae > Stercorarius > Stercorarius parasiticus. The sequence goes on along the minus strand of VWZL01005935.1, from coordinate 118,965 downwards.
AAGTCACACAAATAATTGGAATGTTATTTTTATTTGTGCACGTTAATTCATATTCTGAATGTGACATTATTTGCTGTTCCTTGCAAGTGTATTACCTATCTGCAGGAATAATTAAAACTTATATTAGAAATTAACAATTAAAATAAATTCATAACAAGTGTAAACATAAATATGCATTTGGTCTATGTTACAGGATATTCTCAATGTGCTAATTTTGATCACATGGATATCTGCATGCCTAGTTTGAGACAACAAAAGACTCATCTGAATTCTTCAGAGACACAAGCAGCCTTAGTGACTTCAGCTTCAAGTTTTCACGGTCAATACCTCCGGAGTAGCTATCCAAATACTAAAATCAGTGAACTGACACCTAAGAACCTGTAGTTTAAATGATTTGAACATACCAGGTTAGCAGCCTATGACACGAGCTGGGCGAGAAGCTACTTTGCCAAAGCCAGGATCATCCTTTACAAGCTCTACAGAAAACTTCTTTATCCACTATACAAATCGGATTCAGTCACTACTCAGCTACACTAAGAGCAGCAGATACCCTCCAAAGTATACAAAAGACCAGGTATTCAAAGACTGAAAGGTTACAAATTCAACACGAACAAAAGCAGCTGGAAGAAGATCCAAACTGCTTACTTGTTCATGCCCTTACCAGGAAATCACATCTCCTTACTACTTTTGACTGACCCTTTGTTCCACGTATTGGTGTTCAGGATCAACTGAGAGATGCAGGTAGGACTAGCACATTGTTTTGACTTGCATTATTATTAAAAAAGATCAGACAACAGATGGTACATTTAAAACAACTCTTCCTCACTCACTGATAAATACTATTTCGTTTAACTCACACTGTTAACATTTTGTGAATCAGAGTTTTTAAGACATTACAGTCCAAATTCATTAAAGATTTGGACATTCATATGCATATAATTTTGTGTAAAGATATATAACAACTTTAAATGTATATGGGATAGATTAATTTAATTAATTTAAATGTATATGGGATAGATTTTCTACTAGGGCAGTTCCTGTGCAACAGTGGACCTACCTCAATAAGTGCAAACTGTTTATTTAACATTTTATTGTTTGGGATTACTCAGGTGTTTTTCCTTAACAGAAGACTATAGCTCTTCCATCACCTTCTAGTCAATTTCTAATTCTAATTCCTCAAAAAAAAGCCAAAAGCATGACAGGAAATCAACAAAAACAGAGATTAAACAAGTGATTATTCCCAGGCTGTAGCTGTCAGACTATTACAACACTAAGGAAAAGAATTACATTAAGAAAACACTTTTTATATTCCTCTCAGTGTTTGTACCATGTAATGCAAAACATCTATATGCAATGGCAAGTCTTTCCCTATAGATGAAGAAGCTAGTGCTAATAAGATTCTCCTGTCACCTAATCATGCAGAGGTAAATTGGCTTGCAGGGACCTTTAGAGTTTTAAGGATCGAAGAAATTGAATATTTATTTTATTTTGCTTACATCCTACATCCAGATTCCAGGAAGAGAGATATTTCGGGCTATATATGCAGGAGGTAATGAACAAATCAATCTGTATCAGCAGCAAGAGCTAAGATAGTAGCCAGAAATACCGCACTTATAAAAAAAAAAAAATCTTTTAATTAGCATCAGGCATTAAGAATAGTTTATAACAAATGCTAAAGATTACCAGGATAGGAAGCACCACACACTTCTCACTAGCTGGGCTCAACCTGCTCTTCAGGCAGGGCCATTCTGATGTGAGCTGATCTAGCTGCTGAACCCTTTGTGCTTCTAGATGCGGCCATAGACTGCTTGCTGCTCCTAGTTCTGGATCTCTCAAGGCACTCCTACATGCAGATCCCTTGACCCTTCCCTGGCAGCAATCCATTTGCTTGATTAAAGAGTCAGTGCTAGAGCAGTTTAGGAACAGCAGTTTAGTGCCACAGCAGTTTAGGAACATTCTACTGGAGCCTGGAGACTTCAAAAGCTCTATTTCTGCATAAGTCCTTCAGAGAATACGTGGTATATGAGTAAGAAACTAAAAAAAGAATTTCTTTAATAAAGGACACTTTACCCTTTAAATACGAAGAGAATCACGGAATCTTTAGAAAAAGAGTAGCCATGCTGAATGAAACCCCTTGTAGACTCCATTTGCCTGCAAGAGTAGGAATCTGATGAGCAAGCACAGACCCACACATCTTCTTGGCCTCTGTCTCTTTTCTCTATCTTTCTCAGAAAAAATGGTATTTTTAAACAGAATTCCCATCTCTTTCATTTTAAGCCTGAGATGTGTTTCACCCTAAGAACTGGCAGCCCTCTTCCCCAGTCAGCCTCAGTTGTAACATCTGTTCTTCTTGTAAGTGGACCACTGAAACAACTAAGAAATTGAAAGCCTTTATCACACCTCTGTTGTTAACCCGAACCAAACAGGGTGGTATCTTACAATGCACGAATAACTTAAGGCCACACAGCAAGCTGTAGGTGTTCTGAGGAGATACCCAAAAGAATATCAAAAGCAGGATAAGCTTGCAATGTGTTAGCATGGCCCTTATGCTTTTTATGTCATAAAACCTAAACATGATTTGGGACAGTCTACATTGCTGTCTCAGTCTTTCTCATCTGGCTGCTTGTTCATGCATCTCTATTTCCTTGGTGTTTTTTTAATGTGATGGTCATCTTATATGCTACTGCACTGCACACGTGGAAGACCCTTGAGCAGCAGCAATTTTAATTGTTTTGCACTGATAATTCCCCAGCTCCAGTATATGTACATCCTCTCCTTACTGGTTCATAATGGGACAGAGGGCTGTAGCACACCTGTGAGCTCAAGCTGGTACGTTCAAATCCCACAGACAACCTCCCTCTGCTCATTGGACCAAACACAGTCATGACTCCCCACAATATTCTATGTTAGATCATTTTGGCTCCCTAAATATGAGAACAATGATGGGTTTGTGCAAACATGCTGGAAAGAGACAACTACTTTCCCCCAAAAGAATAAAGAAATATTTTCTGCAAGTATAAACTGCATACAGCTGATGATCAAGGCATCAAAGACAAGGTATGGGGAGAAAGAACTCTTTTAAGGAAAAAACACTGGGAAATCGAGTGTAGGGAGTAAGCCTGCAGTTGCAGGGAGCTGGAACAGATGACTATAAGTAGAAGAGTTTCCAGTGACCCTGTGCAAAGCTTCTGAATTTCTTCTTTTTGTGGCAAGATCATCACTGTATTTCCTAGAAAAGGGCCAGATGAGGACTTCCTTTAGCTTGGTTCTTTTCTAGAAACACCTAGAAAAAATTCTTAGGACCATTCAAATTCTGTCAGGGCAATAAATATGTTTATCGTTCTGCATAATCAAGAAAGCCAAGAAGCTTATCATGAGGACCTCATAGTCCCAAGCTAAAAGGAGAATTTCACTCCATTCATTATGAACTAACAAATACCAATTCCTTCTAGCAGATATTGATGATATTAGCATATTAAGCTAAAAGTTAAAAATTGAACTAAGTTCCTTCATTGTCTTTTGGTTTGGATAATTTAAATTTCACTGTAATCATTCATGTTTTCTGATGCCTAGATGCAAAATAATGTTAAAAAAATGCATCAGGGTGGGCCTCTGAGAGACTGAAGTCTATATTCTTTTGCTTAAAACACTTGACATGTCCATGTCAACAACACTGCACTCTGTGTTCCTATTTTCTTTACAATTTCACTAAACTTTTGCAGTAAGAATTAGCTGTCAAGAGAAAACTCAGATTAACTCAGTCATCTGATTAACACTGGTTTCTCAGATCTCAAATTCATATTAAAATACAAAGACCATTAATATAGAGTTGTTAGTATAAAGCTACAAAGAATTAATAGATTTTGGAGCAATTTTTCCTATAAGCTTGTTTTCAGTTGTGTCTGAGAATCAGGGGGGAAAAATGTCATTCTTGGTGAGAAACTGAAAATACATGATGAAAAATGGAGGTAAAGAAGGAAGGACAGGCATCTATTATTTCTTAAATTCAGAAACTTGTAATAGTTGGCTCAAATAAGTCTCCAGAGCCAGAGAGGTTCTGTGAAATAATTAAGAAACAGTACTTCATAAATCATTTTGTCCAACTTGTTTTGTGGTGAGCCAACTTGTGCAGCTGTTCTTTTAAGGCAGACTGCACAATTGCCATTTCATTTGTTGAATTTTCTGGAAATTGGAGAAAAATACCAGACATACAGTGAATTTATTATGAGTTTGGAAGCTTTTTTTGTTTCTTACATAATACAGTCATAAATGAGTATGAAATGGAAATAATCAGGCTCTGTACTATTATTCAGTAATGATGGATCTCAAAATAGATAAAAACTGATTTATACTATTATCACCCATATGAAAGATATATTTTTTATTTACTTCAAATTTAATGCTGACCATAAGTAGAATGGATTTAGGTTTTTGTATTACCTTGGCCTTATACATAGATGCCACTTACTTCAAGGTCTTCAACCCTGTGACAGCTGAAAATGGGGCAACAGTAAGTTAGAAAGCTGTGCTTGCTTCAATTTCAGAGAAGTGTCAGATGTTTCATTCACCCTTTACACTATCCTTATTGAGAGCTCAGGAGTTGGTTTAGTTGTGTTTTCCAAGGAAACCATCAGTGTTCTATAATGCCTTGATGTCAACCATATGACAGTTTGCCTTGTACACATTACAGTACAAATGATCCATGACTGCATTTTACATGAGCATCCTAATTTCAGTTATCTTTTTGGGATAATCAATTGGGTTTGCTTATTCTTTTTAGTAGAAACAAAAGACTAATATTTTTAATCTTCTGTGCCTCAAAACCCTTGAGTAATTAAATTTAATTATTTAGTAGAAACAAAAGATAAGTCTAATATTTTCGATCTTCTATGCCTCCAAACTCTTGAGTAATAACACTTCTTAAACACAGAAAGTGTGTGCTTGTAATATTCAGAACTGAGTAGTTGGGGGGGTGTCAGGGTTTGTAATTTATTCAGTGACATAAAAAAGGCAAAAACTTGTACGCACTAACAAAAGGATTCCTTGTACCTATTTCCTTTCCCTTAGTACAGCTAACACTCTGACAGCTTCCCACCTGCAAAGAGAGGGATTTCTTTTGATCTAACATTAACATTTTCAAACTCAAACCAACTGCTCTAGCAGTACGAAATAGGTTTAATATTTTCAGCTACCTCTAACGCATTACATGGATATCTGAGAACAAGGGAAGTAAGATAGATCAGAAACTGTTTTGCAACTTCTGTGGTCATTACTGTCCAAGTTTGGTAACGAATATGTAACAGGCTAAATTGACTTTTCTAATAGCAGAGGGGTGGAACCTAAGATGATGTCGAAGTTTCTGAATTTACAAACCTGATTACTGCTGTTATAATTTACAAACTACACAGGAAAAGTATCTCAGTGCATCACAACCAGACAAATGTGATTTTGTTTAAAAAAAGGAAAAAAGGAAAAGATAGAGATCAACATTTTTGTTAACCACTTAACATTTTCTCTAAAAATTAAGGACAAACAGGAGATGAAGGAAGCTGTTATTTGCTGCATTTTTACCTTGTTGATACAACAAAGCTATTTATACTTCTTCACTTTACAGGAGTTTCGGAAAAAAAAAAAATTTTAACAAGCATGGGTATCTCATAGATACTACTGAAATTTATTTCTGTAACACACCTGTAAAATGAAGTATTATCAATATCATGTGCTTTTATATGGAAAAATGCATAATCATGAACCCAGAAAAAGGCTGAAAAATGTACAGGAAATAGAGAATGATGTTAATTTTACACTATGGGGAAACAAAATACACAAAATGTTGAGTACTAGCTAATTAAAGAACCATCTATTTTATGGAGGAAGGTATCCATGAAAAAAGGTGATGATGTAATTTATCATGTTCCATCAGAGGAGACAATTTCAGCCATGGGGCATTACAGTGACAGTCAAACTTGCTACAGTTTTTCTGATAATCATTGGAAAATGTGCATTCATTAGTAAGTGAAGTATTCAGTATAAACACACTTGTTTTCATTGAGTGGAACACAGGTGGGTTTCCTCTGAAAGCAGCTCTGTTTCCTGTCAGTTAACATGCACAACGCCTGTAAGTCCACCAGACTCTTCAGTCTGAGGAAGCTTAGCCATCAGAAGTGTCCAGTCCCACAAGACAGCAGGATTGGCAAGTTTATAGCTCTGTGGTAGGCTGACCAAGCGAAATATGTTAGGTCTAAACTTAAGAAGCTCTGGCCAAAGTGGATGCCCCGGGTTGTTAGCCAGAGGAAAATGCTGGCCACGGAACCTGGCAGCTCTTCAAGATTCTCCCAACAGAAGCCCCAGGATCCCTGTCCACTATATCAGAAGCTCCAAGGCTCCATTTAAGATGATTCTTAGGCTTTAGGTGTGAAGTGGGAAACCTATGTAAGAGGTAGACAGGTTGGGTAAACACCTGGCTAGGAGTCTAGAAACCCAATGACTTCATACAATTGATTTATTTTATTTTTTCTTCATTCGCTTCTTACCAATTCCTGCCTTGGCTTTACGTGTCAAAAAACTTCCTATTCTTTTTAGCCATGCCAGCTACTGTTAAGTTCTAGGGTTTTTCAGTTGCCTTTATCACGCACCACAAAAATGGTTTCAGTGTATTATATACAGCTTTGTTTCCCTCCTGAAATAATTGTCCATTTTGTCTCTCCAGTCTGATTTCACTATGAGATTAAGCTTGCCTTGTAGGTTCAGCAGTGTAGGTTGAAGGTTAATAACTTTCCCGAGTTCTGGCGATTTATAAGAAACAGGCTGAGGCAGCATTTCACACCATACTGCTCAAACTCTAGAATTCAGTATGAAACCTGATATGGGGATCAGGTAACAGTAAGAGAGTCTGCAAAATGTGTAGATGTTAATTATTTCATGGCAGGAGGAGAAATGGCTAAATGCTACTTGGTTCAATTTTCTAGTACCCCCTGCAGGTTAATACGAAGGAGTAGCATTTGGCTTCAAAGTGAATGGCATACATATCCTGCCTAATTAAAATTAAAATAAGACCAAAGGTCTTTTATGTTGTTATTAATATTTAATAAAATATTTCTAAGCTTCTGTATGAAGTGAATACCAAAGGGAGTTCTGACTGTATTTCACCCATCTCCTCAGTTTCAGGAAATGATAGTATCTTGTTCACATTACCATAGTACCTACTATTATTGTTGGGATTATACTTAATAGTATTCCTTGTTTTCATCCTTCCTCACATCCATATCAGGTTATCCTGACCACTCAAATCCTCTGGTCAAGAAGATAAAATGGACTGTTCATCTAATTTAGTTACTTCAAGTACAAAGTAATCTTTTTAATGTGAATTAGGGATTCAAAACCAAGTATTTTGTGAATTCTCTGAATTCAGCCAAAACAGTTCAGCTGTACATAAGAATTAAACCTGTGAAAAAATGTGTTTTGCTTACATATATATATATGAAAAAAAGGCCTTATTTTGAGCCCCTCCAACATCTCTGCTTTGGAATACGGAGTTAAATTTGGCTTGACATTGGTAGCAATGTCTGTGGAACATGTCATTTGCAATCCACACAAGATATTTGGGCAAGTTTCAGTCTTTAAAAAAATCTCGTATGAACAGCACCAGTAGACAGCCCATGGAATAAAAGAACATGCAGAATAATGCATGGAGATAAAGAGCTGGCTTAAAACTTTGCAAGCTATACTATGCAGGTTTTTGCAAGACTAATTTTTGAGTGCTTCACTCTTCAGTCATGTTCTTCCAAAACACATTTTATGTATGTCTGTATAATCTCCTAAGTGTTGCCCCTGCTCCGTTTTTTTGAGGATTCATGCAAGGAACCATGTAAGGTATACTTTTTGAGGAACGATATAAAGTATATAACCTTCAGCTGCAAGGTCCTGGATTTCTTGCTGCAAAAAGACAGTAGTAAAATTTTCCTACAGTAATATCGAATACTATGTAGAGTGCAGCGCATGCTGCAGTTGGGATTGCTGACAGCAGAAGCATAATGCGACTTGCAGAATGCCTGTACGGGAGCATTATGAAATATTAGACTGATTTATATTGAAGTAAGAAATTCCGGTTTCCTAACCAAGTCCTGAGTTGTGTCTTCTTTCCTCACGTTCCCTATCAGACATGAATCCCCATAAGGTGCTGAGGTGCTCTGCAGTTGGCCTTACACTGTGATGTGGTGGGCACGGCAGCAGCGTCACTGAGAGCACAAGAAAATGCCTAAGATTTCTGCCCTGGACCCTGACTTCAGCCTTTCAATACAAAGAAAATAACTGCTCAAGCCTGAACAGAAACAAATGAATGCCAATAGGGAGCTCCAGAAAAATCTTATAAACAGCACATGGAAGACTCAACAACATTTTTGCCTCAGTCTTCACTGGCAACCTCTCTTCCCATACCTCTCAAGTGGATGGACCACAAGACAGGGAACTGGGGGAGAAAAGTCCATCCCACTATAAGAGAAGATCAAGGTTCGTGACCACCTGAGGAACCTGAACATACACAAGTCTATGGGACCTGACCAGATGCATTCCAGAGTCCTGAGGGAATTGGCTGATGTAGTTGCCAAGCCACTCTCCTTGATATTTGAAAAGTCATGGCAGTCAGGTGAAGTCCCTGGTGACTGGAAAAAGGGAAACATTGCACCCATTTTTAAAAAGGGCAGAAAAGAGGACCCTGGGAACTACTGCCCTGTCAGCCTCACCTCTGTGCCTGGGAAGATCATGGAAAAGATCCTCCTAGAAGCTATGCTAAGGCACGTGGAGGACAGGGAGGTGATTCAAGACAGCCAGCATGGCTTCACCAAGGATGAGTCCTGCTTGACCAACCTAGTGGCCTTCTGTGATGGAGTGACTACAACAGTGGACAAGGGAAGAGCTACAGATGTCATCTAGCTCGACTTCTGTAAGGCCTTTGACATGATCCCCACAACATACTTCACTCTCAATTGGGAGATATATGGATCTGATGGATGGACTGTGGATGAGGAATTCGTTGGATGGTCACATCCAGAGGGTAGTGGTCACCAGCTCAATGGCCAGTTGGAGATCAGTGACAAGTGGTGCTCCTCAGCGGTCTGTATGGGGACCAGTATTGTTTAATATCTTCATCAGTGACATAGACAGTGGGATCAAGTGCACCCTCTGCAAGTTTGCCAACGACATCAAGCTGAGTGGTGCGGTTGAGAGGCCAGAGGGACGGGATGTCATCCAGAGGGACCTGGATAAGCTCGAGAAGTGGGCCCATGTGAACATCATGAGGTTCAACAAGGCCAAGTGCAAGGTCCTGCACATGGGTCTCTGCAACCCCTGGTATCAACACAGGCCGGGGGAAGAATGAATTTAGAGCAGCCCCACAAAGGAGGACTTGGGGGTACTGGTGGATGAAAAGTTGGACATGAGCCAGCAATATGTGATTGCAGCCCAGAAGGCCAACCATATCCTGGGCTGCACGAAAAGAATTGTGGCCAGCAGGTCGAGGGAGGTGATTCTGGCTCTCTGCTCCACTCTGGCGAGATCCCCCCCTGGAGTACTGCGTCCAGCTCTGGAGTTCTCAGCACAGGAAAGACATGTACCTGTTGGAGCGGGTCCAGATGAGGGCCACAAAAATGATCAGAAGGATTGAACACATCTCCTGTGAGAAAAGGCTGAGGGACTTAGGGTTGTTCAGCCTGGAGAAGTGAAGGCTCTGGGGAGACCTTATTAAGGCATTTCAATACTTAAAGGGGGCTTATACAAAAGATGGGGACATATTTCAGCAGGGCCTGTTGTGACAGGACAAGGCTTAATGGTTTTAAATTAAAAGAGGGTAGATTTAGACTAGACGTAAGGAAGAAATTTTTTATGCTGAGGATGGTGAGACACTGTAACAGGTTGCCCAGAGTTGTCGGTGCTCCATTATTGCAAGTGTTCAAGGTCAGGTCAGTCAGCCCTCTGAGCCACCTATCTAGCTGAAGATGTTCCTGCTTATTGCAGGGGAGTTAGACTGGTCCCTTCTAACCCAAACTATTCTATGATTGTATGATTCTATGATTCTAAGGGTAATGCTTAGTCAAATTTTGTATACCAAAATATATCTCCTTAAATATAGGGTCCTCTGTAAAGTCCTGCAACATTCCCAGACCAAAAAGTAGGTGGGTTGTTTGTTTTTTTTTTTTAAATAGCCTACTTTTCCACTTAAATTCCCATTGAAATTATCCTGAGAAAGTGAAAAATTGCCCAAATGACTGGAACTTGTCAGTTGTATAAATCCAACCCAAGACCCTTGACAAGGGAACTCTTATGCAATGTCCTCCTTCTTGGGAAGCCTCAGAGAAACAAGAGCTTTCACAAGCAGATACTGGCACTACGCCCTGAATGGAGATAGTCATATATATATATATATATATATGTAAAAAAATGTACATATACAGATGTCTAAGTACGTATAGACACTCAGAGCACTGGATCTCTGTGTTCACTTAACAGAAATACTAATCATCACAAGTTTTCCTCTAATGGTATTTACATCTTCCCGGGCCTGAACATATAACAGCCTGCATAACGTACGCTACTTCGGAATACCACTTTATGTGTTTAAAAGTGTGCCATGGATTTGGATGAGATGGAGTTGACTGTCTTGCTGGCAGCTGTTGTAGTGCTGTGTTTTGGATTTGCGATGAGAATAGTGCTGAGAGCACACTGGTGTTTTTAGTTACTGCTAAGCAGTCAAGGCCTTTTCTGCTCCTCGCACCGCCCCGCCAGAGAGCAGGCTGGGACTGCAAAAAAACTGAGAGGACATGCAGCCAGGACAGCTGACCCCAACCGACCAAAGGAATATCCATGTCATATAATGTCATGCTCAGTCTATAATGCTGGGGGAAGAAGAAGAGGTGAGATGTTTGGAGTTACGTCTGTCTTCCCAAGGAACTGTTACGCGTGATGGAGCCCTGCTTTCCTGGAGATGGCTGAACACCTGCCTGCCGATAGAAAGTAGTGAATGAATTCCCTGTTTTGCTTCGCTTGCATGAGCAGCTTTTGCTTAACTTATTAAACTGTCTTTATCTCAACCCACAAGTGTTTCTTATTTTTCCAATTCCTCTCCCCATCCCCCTGGGGAGGGGGAGAAGTGGTTGCATGGTCCTATCTGCCAGCTGGGGTTAAACTATGACACAGTGTTAAAGTGGTTGAAGACAAGATGACTCATTCAGTACAGTTTTTTTCTTTCATACTATTCTATCTATGTTACAAACATGGCACACAGGTATAACCTTAAGATGAACAGAAGTGGTAGAAACACACGAAGATCTAAGTGCACATCTTTCATTAAGAATAAAAAGCAGTTACCTAGCAGTTCAGTAGGCAACAAAAAATCTGCCTCACTGCAGAGGACCTGCTGCAGGGATTTTTTTCCCATTAAACCGCACTTAAGCCCTTAAGCCATTTTTAAGCACCATATTAAATGAAGTCCCAGATACATATAGCCCTGGCAGATTTTAAATGCTGAAATCTGTGACAATCCTGGTCAGATGAATCATACACGTATGGTTTTGCACATGTGCAGTAAAGCCAGTGCCTCAAAATCAGTGCACTTTCACAGTACAGTTAGTTTGGTCATGCCCAGTGAATCCAGCTCAGCTGGTGCTGGACTGAATATTCTTGTACAATTTAGCCACATGTACTCAACAGCCACTTTTCTAGAAGCTGAACAACCTGAAAACTGTTCAGATGCCAGAAAAGCACAGGAAAAGCCATGTTCCATACACTTTTGTGTAAGGTCAGGTTCCACATCCTGTAATACACATTATCTACAGAAAATACCTGTTAACCCTATCCGTACTGCAACAAAAGCCACCCCAGAACTTCAAGCGATGCCAAAACACTCACACCATAGTTTGTGCTGAAGGAAAGCTCACTCCACCTGAATTCCACTATACCTCTTAGTCAAAGAGATATTCTGAACAGCTCACTGTTTCACCTGGACTCTATATTTTTTTTTCCTGAAATCAGCTTACACAAAACACAACACAAAAGACATCTGATATAAAGAAAATCAAAAGATGATGATTAAAAGTGAAGAGTTTTACACTTACATCATTGATTATTGCATTGTATGAACTGCAATGCAAGTTTACGTTGAAAAACACCTTTTCTGCTGGAGTTTATTTTTACTCAACTAAAACCTATTCAAAATGTTAGAACATAAACCCCAAACTGCACAAAAGAAATACAATGTTTACATTAAATGGTGTGTGAAATATGATAATATAGTTTTCCTTCTAACTCAGAATAGCTCCCAAATGTTTTTATTCCTAAATAGATAGTAATCACATTGTTTCTTAAAACAATAACCAGTAACAATGCCCCCATTTCTTGTACCTTGCATCTCAAGACAGACAGCAAAAAAGAGACTTTATTTCTATGAAACCACAACAATGAAATCAAGATGAAATGAACTGAGAGCTTATTAACTCAGAGTGCTCTGATGAAACTTAGCAATTCTACTCAGCATTTTATTCTGGTTTATTGGTTATTGCTTTTTTTATATTATTATTTCATATTTTTTTCTGTGAGGTTTTTTTTAGCCTCTTATTTGATGCATGTTATGCTGTGGCAGGATATCATTTTGAACAAGTCCTGCCTTTAGACATTTTTTTTAGGCTTACTACTCAAATTCTTAAAACATGATCCATCAGATTGCTGCTTTCTTCTGGAACTTTTTAATTAAACTGCTAAGTTTTATTTGTATTGATCATAGATTTATAATAAGATCCTTTCATATTTATTTTTATTTTTAAAAAAAAGTGCTTAGGCAAAAACCCTAACCTACAAATGCTTAGCTCATAATGGAAGCTATATTAATACAGAATGGCATTGATTCCCACTAGACAGGCTTACACTGATTAAAAACCTCTACAGTGACGTTATGAGCCTCATTATCTGCATAAATTTTGTCATCACTTCCATTACAATCTGGTGCTTTCAAGCGTATAGGAAACAGCAGTAAATATTCACTTATACTACATTTTGATGTAAAACCTTAAAACCAATTTCTAAATCTGCTGCATATTTTTATTAATATAGCTAATTTTCTCAATATACATTGGAATAAAAAATATTCAAGCTTATTTCTCAAAAAGAAAATCTGACAAGTCATTGGTCCATAATAAGCTTTATCACTTTTAAGATTTTTTTTGGAAAAAATAACCGAGGCCTCTTCTTCTTCAGGAAAAGAAATGGCAGGATGGGAAAATTCTGGAGGATAGAAAGTGACACAGAAGGCTCTGAATTACGTTGATTTGTAGTTTCAACAAGTTTCAAGGCAAGTAAGCGCAAAGCTTCCCAAGGAATCTCATGTCCTTCTCTGAGTATCTTAAAGCATCCAGAGAGAGTTAAAGCACACTCAAACTGCTCTTTGTGTTTTTCCTTCTTTATATAGTGGTGCTCTATCATACTGTTACCCACGGTATTGCTTCTTGCAATAATCTGCCTTCTTTTTCATAGAGGAGAAACTGAACCACACCATTCTCTGTTCACCACACACAGTGCTGCAACCAGAATCAGTGTTATGGCCTATTCTGTGAAATACCTCAACTCAAATATAGCTATTTCATTGTATCATTGTAATATTTTCAGCTACAGAAAGTTAAAACAGAGTGAAAAATAACTATTTCTTTTATTAATTAAAAGTGAAACAGATTATTTCACTTGCAGTGCACTTTTCAAAATGTGTTTTGAAACACCAGCACATTAGAAAACCTACTGTGTTTTCTAACCAGATGAGGTTGTACTTCCAAACTTAGAAAACCACAGCTGCAACAAATATATAATATATACACACATTATGCATATACACATATTTAAGTGACCTTAACATAGCAATAACGATTAGGTTTGTACAGAGCTCCTTCTGGCTTTCTGAAGTTCTTTGTGGCAAGAGGAAATCATCATTTTTGTTGTTATTCATAGACATACAATAGCTTATGTTTAAAGAAAATTAGTGAACATTACACAGAGAAATGTAACATCAAGTTTGTACTTGTTAAGGGCTATTATCCCTTGAATCTGCAAAGTACATCAGTGTATGACATGAGATGTAAGAGATGTATCTCTTGCTACATATCAAGCGAATCAGTTGGTACCTTATATTCAAAACAATTACTTGCCTTAGCAATTTGCTGAACTGAAGCTTTACACTAAAAAAAATAAAGCCTAACTTTCTGTCATGTCCTCTCCTTGACAGCACCATGACTCTTATTCAAACAATACTGACAGTCTGCTTCAAAATGTGAACTTTATAAATCACAAATAACATAAAACCCCTCAAATGGAAAAAAAAGAAATTTCAACTGGAAAACTGAAAATATGTCAACAAATCCTGACCGTTAACAGACAATCCTCCTGGGCAAAGTAGTCCCTCATAGAGTTTCCTCAAAAAACTTCATGTAGAAAGGATCACACTTCAATACACATAGATTTGTGTCTATCTATGTGTTTCACTTTCATTTCTGAAGCTGAGATGTAACAATATGCTCTAAAACTTTGCGCTCTGGTTGAAGACAAAAATAACATACACTAACGTCATACTTAAATATATCAAGCCACTAGTACAATCTTGCCATACATTTATGTTAAAAACACGGATCTACTGGTTATGATGACCTTTCATGCTTAAATTCTGTATGTGTCATAGCATTTGTCAGCACTGGGGGCTTTCCAGTTATTTTATTATTGAAGTGAATGGAAACGGAAACTTAAAAGGGCAAGCTCAAGATAACTCTGCGCACAGTGATACATATTAACAGGAGATACTAAATATCTCCCAGAACAAGTTATACGAAGCGCATTTTCCTATTCAGTACAATCTGCAGTAACACAGTTTGATGGTAAAATGTCACCCATCTGCATGCTTCTAAATGCTCCAATAACCCCCTGCATGTCAAACACCTTAAATTCAAACTTTTAGCTTCTGTTGACACTTCATTACAGAACATTTTGAAAATTCCTCTGTTTTGAAATATATGCATTTTGAAACACAGAGTCTCAGAACGTTTTTCACAACTATCTCTTGGTTTTGGATATGACGTTTATCTCGCATCTTCTTAGTACACCCAAGTAACACAAAAGCCCACAGTGACAATTCAGTGAGCCCCTGGAGCCATCCTAGTCTCCTATCAAGTCATATATTGATGACAGGGCTGAACAAAGGACTTTAAGGCCTTTAAAATCCATTCCTCTGCAAACCCTTGGCATGTGATTTTTAAGCTTGTCATGGCTGAGGTGCCAAATTCATCCAAGTTCCCTGCTGCAGAGGTCAGAAATTTAACAGGTTCTACCATGAATTTAAGAAGCATGTAGACTGTACAAGGAAAAGTATTAGTCAGGCAGCTAGGAACACCTAAACAAATAATGGTGGACATTAGTTCTCACCAGAGGGGGAAATAAAATAAAATTTAAAAAAAGATAAGAAGAAAAAAAGCAAAAAAAGAACGAAAAAACCCCATCTCTGGGCCAGCATCTTTGATGTTACACTACATTTCAACCCAATTCTGCTTAGGAACTTCTAAGTTTTACACATGGCAGCCACGTATGTTATTGCTTATCTCAGAGGTCGGTGCTGGTTGCACGGGAGGGAGTCTGCTAGAGGCACAGCGTAAGTCAGGATGCTCAAGCCACACAACTGAAAGCCCGTTTGGGTCGATCTGGGTGTGTCAGTAGCCTTGAAGATCCAGAACTTACAGTTGTGCTGAGAAGTCTAAAAGCTTGATGCATGTGATCCAGTACCAGTTTTCAATTCTCTGATAAACTTGCTGCAGTTTTTCCATTCCCATAGATAACTTCTGAAATCCTAATTTTAGTTTTGAAACATCTTGACTCTCCCCACAATCACCCACCTTTGGCATTCTTTCACTAAAGAAATATTCTTGTGACTTGTGCTGCTTAAGAAATCAGTTTTTGTACTAACTGGTTATATAGCACTTTCTACTTTTGATAATGCTATCTCACAGTATATTAAATTAGGTAATTTTAATTAAAATATGTCAAATGCATTTAAGAACTTGCAATAATTTATAACTGCCATGATTTCTTTTAAATACCAACAGTATCAATTTCATCAGAGATACTGCACATAACTGTAAAGTTTGTAATAGCCATATTGCATCTATTCATCTACTACATACATAAAAGTAGTTTCTACAGAAAATCATCAACTGAGAGGATTTTTTAGATAGCTGTATATTATTTACGTCCTCTACCTGTCCAAGATTTTTCTCCTGGTCATTACAATTGTTACTGCAGTATATTTTTTACCTCTGAATGTGACTTCTAAAATTATTCCTATAACTCACAGATGAAACCAAATTAGAAATGGGTAGATTTTCAAAAGTGTCAGGACTGCCAATGCTGAAACACCAACTGGAATTTTATAGAGGCAGATGTCAGTATTTTACCATTCCTTTACCTCCTAATTCAGAAGTCACTGACAGGATAACTGAACAGTAAAATTTTGTACACCCGTCTCTTTGTTATTTCATCTCTAAAGTTAACTTGCCAAGAAGAGATTGTTGTAGTACATCCAAAAAAATCGAGTAGAAGAGTCTTTTGACTGGCATACGAATAATTACATTTTAGGTTCAACCAGAAGCCGCAGAATGACAACAGCATGCTGAGGTTGTTCTTTTTTTCTTGTTACATGTCAAATGTAATTTGCTAAAATAATTACACCGTAACTATGTTTTGTTCCTTTACCACCTAAAGATCATCGGGAAGGGATTTCAGTAATTTGTCTAACACACATATGCTTTAACTAGATGACAGAAAGAATGTATATTTTAAAAGCCTCAAAACATAATGCAGTTGTTTTTAATAAAAAATACAATATTTGTGAATTTGGGCTGATTATAAGGGTAAGGATAGTAATTAAAACATGAATTACTCAAACTGCAGCTACAACACAAAAGTTGTTTCATTTACTCCTACAGACTTCTCAACATGTAGCACCATCCAACAAGTTACTAAACCCATCACACTCTGAACCACAACTGAGTCATCATACACGTCTTAAGTTCCATCTCTGAAGATCAAAGCTAAAATTTCACTTTGTTCAACATTTAGTCATCAGAGTTTAAAACTCATTTTACTTCAACACATAAAGCCTGAAACTGAAACTGTCACTGGACATTCTGTACGTCTGTAAACTATTACATAAAATTGTTTGAAAGCTAATATCTGTGCCTTCTAAGCTGCTTTACACCAAGAGAGCAATTTGCCTTTTCAGACAAGTCATCATCTTGTAAGACAATATTAGGAAAAGAGTTCTTCTTAGGAAGGGTATGATTAAACGGCTTTGGATGCAGTTAAACTCCTTATTTAAAAACCACTAGAGTTGCCTAATTTAAGACACTGGCAAAAAAAGCTCTGCACTTTTTCATAGACCATACAAAATGAAAAATACAAAATTATTGTACATAAGTGCTGCCAAGACAATAACATTATGAGAGAATTTTGATCAGCCCATTAAACTGGTTAGTGAGGCCTGAACTGTGTTAAACACATATCCATTAGACTGATATAATTAAGCTTTTTGCATTTTATTGCCATAAAATAAGTCTTCATGAACAGTGCAACATTTTATAAATTTCTTTCAATGAAATAAAATTAAACATACATTTGCTAATAAAGCCACTATCACAAGGATATTAACTGCAACCTTCATAATTCTGTAAATTGCTGTTAAAAATACATTTACGCATCACAGAATGATTGACTGATTTTTAAAAAGTTAGCTATAAACTAAGTGTTCAGAGCTGTCTATTTTTAATGGAATGTCTCACATCCCCCCCCAAAAAAAAAGAGAAAAAAGAAAGGAGAAGGAAAATTGCTGATATACACACTTGAAACACTTGAACACCGCTCATACTGTTTGAACAATGAGACTTGTCTTAACAATTGCCTTTGTGCATTTTATGAAGAGACTAAACAGAAATAATCACTCTAAAATCAGAAAAAGGTTAATATCATTTTACTGTACACTCTTCTATATAAATTGCTGATTATTATAAGGTTTTGGACTGCGCTCTAGTATTTTACAACATAACAGGTAAAACATATTTCTAGTACCACATTCCCACTTGAGATAGCAGGAGCTGCAATTATGGAATATATTCAATTACTTATGAGCAGAGTCTTCAGGTTATTGAACTCTTTGCTTCAAGCCAAGTATTTCTCCAACTGGAAGTGGATGAAATTCTGGCAGCAGTCATCAAGGAAAAAAAGTGGGCATGCAGAAGCCTCATGATAAACTCCCTCGGCAAATATGAAGGCAGTAAATACAACATCGCAAAGGAAAATGATAAAAAAACCAGAATGTTAGAAAGTATATGCAAGGTGTAAGCGGGGACAAGCTACTTAAGAGGAATACAGAAACATTACCCACATGAGCACAAATGAAAGTAGGAGCTAGAGTGAGAGGGGAATAAGAAGAGCTTCTGTAAGTGTGTTAGCGCCAAAAATAAACCAAGGTAAGTGTGTGGGTCCCTGGTGAATAATGTATGAGACGAAGCAACAAATGACATGGAAAAGGTATGACAAAGGACATAGAAAAGCTGAAATATTATTGAATGTCTTCTTTGCTTTGCTCTTTATTGTCCAGATCTGCTCTCAGGCCCACCAAGGTTCCTGAGCCTCATGGCAGTGTCTGCAGGACTGAAGTATTGCCCACAGTAGAGGATGACTGGGTCAGGGACCAGATGAGAAAACTGGACATTGGCAAATCTCAAGGGACAACATGGGATGCAGCTGAGGGTGCTAAGGAAACTGGCTAATGTCACTGTGTTACAAGCGTCTTCTTTGGAAGGTCACAGCAATAAAGTAAAGTACCTGATATGAAGACTAGAAAAAGGCAAATGTCATACACCTCTTTAAGAAAGAGAACTACAAGCCATCCAGCCTAAACTAAGTCTATGGGAAGACTACAGTGCAAATCTTCCTGGAAGTCATTTGTATTCATGTGAGAGGCAATGCCTGACAAACCGGATGGTGAGATGGTTGACTCAACAGGTGAGGGGAGAGCAAAGACTGTAATTCACAACAAATTTAGAATGTTTTTGACAGTCTACCACAGTGTCCTTGTTGTTATCCTCAACTAGTTAAAGGGTAGCTATAGAAAAGACAAGAGACCAATTCATCCTGGAGATGCACAGCAAAAGACTCGGAAGCAAAAGGCACAAGTTGCAATAAGTGAAATTCTAATAATATAGAAGGAAACAATGTTCACAAAGAGGGTGGTCAAACCACAGAACAGGCTGGTCAGACAGACAGAGGAATAACTAATGAAGACATACAAAACTTGGCAGGACAAAGCTCTGAGCACCCTGATCTAACTTCCACAGGGGATTGGAGTGTAAGACCACAAAAGTGGTTATCCAACCTAAGTTGTTCTATCATTCTAGAATACACAAGGGAAGTTCATCATGTATGCTATGAACTTTAGTCAATCAGACATGTCCAGCTGTTCCAACAAAGGTGGTTATTGCTCCTCTTTAAACACCAGTGAGTTTGCTCCTACAACTGATCCCTGGACTCAGAATCAGATTCCAAGTCTGCTTTGGTCAAAACCAGCCTGGATGGCTTCAACTGTAGGCCTTTGCTAGCCCTCTTATTTTGACTAAAATAATGCAGAGTTTGCACAAGCTGTTCTGCAAGCAGATCTAAATGCGTGATGACTTCTGGTAGGAGGGCAAGGCAGGCAGCTAAGGGTAGGATAGTAAGCAGTAATCTCTTCTCTCAGCACAGCTGCTTGTAATATGCTGACACCCTTCCAAGTAACTAAATTGTTTAACGAACCACATCACGAAAAAGTGCATCGTGGTTAGGTGACCAGAACTTACATTCAACAAAGCAACTGTTCTTTGTCTGGTAACACAGAGACTCAAATTAACTAGCATGAGTGAAATAAGGAGCAAGGACTGAGGGAGCAGAAAATCAAGAAAATACACAAGTTTTGTCAGGATTTCCACTTCTCTTACTGCTCAGAGAATTCACAGTTGCAGACATTGGTAATGATGTAATGGTCATTTTTAAAAAATGGTAATTAGATCACAAAAACATCACTTAACTGTCAGGTCACTATTACATTAGAATCTACAGATCCCTCTGTGCAAAATCAACTCAGTGTACAAATACTGAACAAAGCTTGTAACAAAGCAGGGGCCTAAGGGGAGGAAAGATCAGACAAATTCATGGAAGGAAAAGCCACTGGGAGTTATTAAAAATATATAAACTACATCCAGCTCAGAAAATCCCTAATCAAAAAAACAGAGACTGGGAAAGTAATAAGGTGAGGTATCATTCACATACATTTGCCCCGTGGGAGACAAGACACAGGGCTAGACAGACCTTTGAGGTAGACAATACAAGCTCTTTGATTCTAAAGCCTCAGTTGCTCAAATAAGCCCTACCTGTAAGCTTGAGAATCATAGAATGGTTTGGGTTGGAAGGCACCTTAAAGATCACCTATTTCCAACCCCCCTGCCATGGGCAGGGACACCTTCCACCAGAACACTTGCTCAAAGCACCATCCAACCTGGCCTTGAGTACTTCCAGGGATGGAATTTCTCTGGGCAACCTGTTCCAGTGCCTCACCACCCTCATAGTGAAGAATTTCCTCCTTACATCTACTCTAAATCTAATCTCTTTCCCTTTAAAGCCAATACCCCCTGTGCTATCACTACATGCATATGTGGAAAACTATAGCCTCTATTCACCCTTGTACTTGAAAGTCTAAATTTGAAAGTCTAAATTTGAGTTTATAGACTTCAACCAATTCCAATCAACTCTTGAGGATTTTTAGATTGTGTGAACATCGGGAGATGAAATAATTAACAAACTCACAGAAATAGCCTATTTCAGATTCAATAACATTTCTTTTTTCTATTTCATCTGGTGAAAAATTTTCTTCTTGTTTCAATAAGCAGAAAAAAACACCAGCCTATAAAATTGTGAACCTAAGACTGTGTCAGGAACAAAAACGTTCTAATAACTCTTCCATCTGTGGATTAAGGGAATCATTAAGGGATCAGGGAGAAAGACAAGGAAGCCATGAAATGGTTTGTACAATCATCTCAACCAGTGGAAACTACACAGGAAAGAACCACAATTCAAGTTGCATTTACTCAACCAAGTATACTCTTATTTCCTCTACAAGCTTCCTACAGTTCCTTTGCCAGTTACTGCAGCATTAATCAAATGTTCTTTAAATCAAATAATATTTGTCATAAAGATGAGAAGCAAAGTGTGAGAGTATTCTCCATCTAGGATATGCTGGAAATGTCAATGGCACTCTTTGTTAGTCCTGCTGAAGGATACAACTGGTTTTGATTATGGTGTATACAATTAGCCTTCACACCTTTGTTGATCAGAGTATAAGGATGAAACTTCAGCAAAGACTTCATTCTCTAAACATCAAAGACAGCATCTCTACTCTGTTTCTGATCTTGCCATCCCTCTCTGCATCTTCTGTTGACTCCACTCCATTGCTATTGCATAAAAATATCAGTGTAATCCTTTTAGGTTTTTGTTTCATCCCATCCATGAAATCTCTTGCAGTACTGAATCTGGTCTTTGAACTAAAGCAGTAGTGCCAGCCTCCATGATTCAGTTCTCATGTTGCAAATTAAGCACCTTTGTGCCTTCTTCCCTGATACACCTTACTAACCTTTTCAAATCCAGCCCTAAATTTTCCTTTACTCCAACATCTAACAAAAACTGAAAAGACTAAATCACAAGTATACTAAAACCATTACCTATCACACCAAATAATGTGGTCTCATGGTTTCCTTATATTTTGAAACCATATACTGCATCTTTTCTACATTTATACTTACAATTATATTGCAAGTATTTTAAATTGGGGACAATCACTTTGCTCCTATTTGCACCTTGCCTTAAACGACAGACTTCTCATCTGTACCCAGAGTACCTATGTGCTACAACAGCACAAATGAATGACACCAAATATTTTTAGAAGTACCTTTTTGTTATTACAGGTTCTAGTAAATCCTTTCAGTTACCTAGTTCTATTCTTAATGTGTTAGCTTTGCAGTTATCAGATGAAAGCTTGTCTTTTTTTAAGATCTAAAAGCAACTGGAAATGTCCTTTAAACCACACTTCTTTAAATATCACAGAGATAAAGTAGGACATACAAATAATTTGGGTTTGGAGTGGGTTTTTTTAATTGAAAATCACATTCAAAACTGGAGTGAGCTAATGAACTTGAAAGTAAATGGCAAATTAACAGACTGCCTTCCATTACATCATTGCAGAACAATTGTCCAGGTATAAATACGTAATTTTTTCCCAACATCTAACATAGCAGCCTAATTCTACTGCACTGCCTTCATAGTATGCATAATATAATGCCCAAACAGTGATTCATATGACTATAAAACAAGAGGCTGATGTGGACCACAGTTCAAACAGTTTTTATTCCACTGAGAACATGATTCATATAATAGACATTTTCTAAACATCTGAGAAACTATTCCACATGAACTTCTCCATAAAAGAAGGATTAAACTATGATACAAATCCTTAACTGGCCAGAAGCCTTGACATACAGAGGCATGTTAAGGTCAAAGAAGAAGTGCTTTAACACAAAAGGTATTTAGTAGAAATCTAAACAGAAGTCCTGAATTGACCAACTTATTTGCACACTTAAGTGCTTAAGTAGTTTCCTAAAAGATGTGCTATTTTGATGAATTATATTGGTATGATACATTGTCATTTCCCAGTTTATTTCTTAATTGAGCTGTTTCCCAGCCACAGTGCCTTTTGCTTCTGTATTTCTGATCAGATTCTACATTTCATGGTGCAAAACAAAACCAATTTGGCTATTTCTATTCTACTCCAGCTTTCATAAAAAGCTTCTAGTTATCCTAAGGCATGTCAGATGTTCAAAATTAACACGTCATCTCATTACAGCCTAAAAATTGCTCATTGCTTTGTGTAAAACCCACAGTGGATGGAAGACTGCTGGAATGGCTGCATCCTGCATGGAGACACCAAACCCAAAAGAAGAAAGGTTCCTTTCATATCCGCCTCTTCACATTTGGGTGCACATGGCTTCAGATAATACAGTCTGGCTTTTTCTGCAGACAAAACTCATGCTACAGTTGAGTGATGTTGCATATAAGTGAATGCAAAACTAATTGCAACATTTAAAATATTTTAAAAAACATATTTTTTCTCTCTGATTTATACTCATTCTTGATTACTTATATTATAATAACAGTTAATCCTTGACAATTGCAAACAACCCCACCCAATCCGTGCCCATGGTGGTATTTTCTTTATCTTTCCTACAGCTCTTTACTTCTGGGTTAGTAAGCCTGTATATGCAAAATTAAATGTACCTGGAAGGATATCCCAGCATGGTAATTAATCACATCCTCATACTGCTTTAACACATAGAATGCTGAAACCATCTCACTATCACATGAGAAGTTTCTCTTATCAACTACAGCCTGTGTTTTCACTTCTCATTCTACCCAGTCACTAAAAGACCTTCGCCTTTTTGTGAAGATAAAAAGAAACTGGGCTTTAAGTAAGAGCTATTCAGGTTACACAATCCCTTTGGCTATGTTCCACTGATGACCATGACACTGACAATGTTTCATTTTTCAGAAGCTTTACAGTAATTTTTCAGCTCCTCCATGTCAATGAACAAGGTTTCACCTGTTAGATCTTCTGGAATGTGAGAAAACACCTTCTGTTGTTTCTGAGATGACTATAAATCCCTTTGAGCTTCTTCATTGATGCTCTTCGAGAATTCGTATTTTACCTTTTCAATGTGATAACTGTTCTGAGCTAACTGTGGTGCTACCCATTGAGAGCCGTCAACTGTTTCTCCCTCATATCGTCAAACATTGAATAAAACTTCTCAGTCCCGATGTTAGTGTGAAATAGCAACATCACTGGCTCAGAGTAGTGATGAGCAGCATGAACATTTATTACAGCTCAAATGAAAATTAAGAACTTGCATGTCATTCCAATGGGAAACACCACTACTAACATCCTGCATGCAATAAAAGCAAGTACTTCTACTATAATTGTTAGTCCTAAAAAAGGGAAAAGGAAAAAAGATAAAGAAGGATATTTAACAAACCTCAGTAACACTTCCACATCTATTTGTGTTTTGAAATTTTAACAGGTAAACACTTGAAGAAATACAAATGTCATTCAGCACTACTCAAAACATAGACACTTTGCTAAACTTTTAGAATGTTAAATTGTCAAGAATTGGAAAAAAAACATTATTTCATCTTCTTTCTTGGCAAACAGAGGCTGGTTCTGGTGGCTACAGGTGTTTGATCACTAATTTCTACTTTCTTTAGTAACTTACTGTCTTCCCAAACACTTGGAAGAATTTTAGATCTTTTAGATTTTTCAAAATACAGTTCCACAAACTGTTTCTAAAATAAAAAAATCAAGTTGGAATTATGTTAAATTCATTGAGAAAAATACAAGTTAAAATATAAACCAGAAAAATAAAAATGCTCTTAGAGCACATAGTGAATTACCATTCACATAAAAGCATGAGTGTATGCATGCATGCCCATGTATACAACACTCTGCATAAGCTGAAAATGCAAGTTATTATAAAGTGTCACATTTACAATTAATAAAAAATGTTTGGGGTACAGTACCAATCCCTTTAACCCCAGCCTTTTTTCACTTTTATAATATTCGATGAGCTGCTGCAGAATACCAAGTCCAAGGGCCTAATTTTATCCAAGGAATTATAAATTTAAACTTTTGCATATCAAAGAAAAATACCTAAGTTTTTGCAACATATTGCAGTTATCAGTCCTTCAAAGTGAATGCTATCTCTAACTAAATCACAATATACTATATTTTCTTTTCTGCACAGAACACCTTTCTACAGTTCAAGTAATTCTCTCTCTCCTGTGCTTTCATTAAGCATTGACTGAGCTACTGCTCATCTTTTCTACTTAAAGCAATTCAAAAGTAAGCAACAATCTGCAGAAAGAGCCATGATTCTTAGGGCAGGACCCCAAGTAGGGAACAGTTGAAGTTACAGTATACGTAAGTACAAACCATTAAAATCACCATAATATTTTCTTCACTAAGTTATCTCATAAGTCTAAATTTGGTTAGATTCATGAAAATATTCACAACAACTACAGTATCAGCTTTCACGAATTTAACCTAGGTTACACAGTTCATTAAAATCTGAGTTCTGGGTAAATGTTAGAGTCCTTAGTTGTGTGAAATTCCATTCTAATTATTTGGAAACATTCATATTTGCCTACCATCACAGGTCAAGCTTAAGCAATCAAAGTTTCAGTGATACCAAGCACAGATAAACAATACGGACTTTATATCAGGGATATTTATCCTTGATTATCTTATCTGCAAAGTTCTATTGACAAATTATAATGAACCTTAAGATGTCTTTTTTCTAAGAAGACTGAAAGTAGAAGACTAAAAGTACATTTCTATTTTTTACTACTGTAAACATGAACTTGAGCTAGAATAATTAAATAAACAGAGGGCTTCTAACTGTACAGAAATAAAACTTAGCAGGCCAATGTTAAAAAGACAGAATCACAAGCAACTTCTGACAAAGAATGTCAATGATTACTAAAAATGAAAGATCAGTCATATGGAGGTGTGTTCTATTTAGATGAAATTATATTCAAATGCAGTTAGTTCTTGGAAAACATTTTCCTCCTACACGCATTCTTAAAGCTGACTTTTTCATTATGGAAATGATTACTACTATTACACCACTTCCATATTTCTACATTACCACCCTAGTGATTGATGTAATTTACTTTAATCAGACACTCAAAAATCAATGAGCTACACTGCAGATAGTTTATGTCCCAATATCCCACTTCTGCAGTAGTGCAGATTAGTCTGGAGTTATTTTATATATTTGGAAATACGTAAAAATACCCCTACTCATACTATACCTCACCCTTATCTAAGATGGAAAATAAATCAGTAACACCTTTTACGCAAAACAAATTTTCATTTCTTTAACAGTATAACTCAATTTTCTCAACCTATAATTATTTCAAAAAATAACTGTCACTATACTTTGCTAAAGCTGACTTCACATGGCTGAAATCCATCAAAGATACTATGTTTGCCTACTTAAATCTCTAAATATCAGGAAAGTACTGGGAAGTAAAATCAACATCATCTCAACTTTTCCCCAGAAATTACTTCAGTTTTAGTGGGCATCACTATTTTGCAGACGAAAGGGACAGTAAAGACCACATATACAGCACAGGGAACTGCCAGACCTCTCTTTCAATAAAAGTGAAAAGTCATGTTTGGTCACGTAGACTCAACCAACCAAACTCTACACTTAGTCTGTACTTTATAATTCTATTATCTAATCTACTAAGAATATATCATTACTGTCAAACTTTACAATCTGTTGAGCCGGGCACTACCGGTTCCCCATAAAATATTATCTACCTCTACCCTTTCAGATACCTGTAATCTGATAAAGATGCTATACAAATACTGGAAATGCTCATTATAATAATAAGCATTCATTTCTCTCTGTGAGAAAAAACCCACGCAACCAAAGAGAGAAATGATGGATCTATGAGTTCACAAATCCACTTCCCTTAAGCTAAGTGCTTGTTGATGCGTTTATGTAAATCCCTAACAGTAACACTGTCCCTAACAGAATTACACTATGTGCATATAAATAAGAGAACACAAATCCTTTAAGCAAAGAAAATTTAACACTTGCGTTAGGGTTTTTTTTTCCTGTTTACCTAGGCATTCTGGGTGAACTTCAGTTATAATTGTTCAGCCAATGCATAGCCTCACCTCTGTCAACATCTGCTTCGAGAACGATGAAAACTCTGCAACAGGTAAACTACATGCTCTACAAGAATAAACAAATAAAACAAAAAAAGCCTCCAATTTTTTTCCTGAATCTCCAAAGAAAGCTATTATGTCAATATTATTTTCAAAAGATAACCTTTTAGTCAAGATCATCCCATATATTCTTTGCATCTGGAGAGACACAAGCGATATGCATCAGACTGATGAAAGCAAGATGCCTGCTCTGTGTTCAGTCTTATTTAGGAACAAAACCTAGAACAAATAACCCAATGTGATGCAGCAAAACCTGGAACAAACACCCCATTGCAATCCAGTCACTGATGTCAGACGTGCTAGAGTATACTAATGCTCAGCTCAGATAAACACTTTCTCAGTCACATACAAAAACTATGACTCTAGAAACACATCACCAATCTCAGAATGTTTCTTAGCATTACCTAAGCCTCTCTACAGTTTGGCGATACACTTTGAAATTAACTACTGGAACAATTTGTTCCTTAAACATATATCCTCACATACCCCCAAATCAGCACTGGATATGGTACTAGGCCATTTCCCCGTTCCTTTTATATTTTCTGTCCTGCTACCCCCTGACCCTCCAGGACAAGAATCACTGTACCTTGCATATCTCTTGCTCCTTAAATGTGACTGTTCACAATAATCCCATTTTCAATAAGAAACAGACACTTTTAAAATAATTTCAGAACACATTTTGGTTTTAGAGTGTGATAAAAATCTGCAATTGATCAGGTAGATCAGGCAATTGATTCATCTCAACCTCAACCATAGCAGTACTACCATTTCACTATTATTTGTAAGGATAACACCACCTTTCTTTCTGTTAGTCAAGTTGGCTTCCTGTTGTGACAGCATAAAGCAAACTCCCTTTGGCACCAACCCAGTAACTCCACAACTATCTTATGTACCTTACTCTTGGTTAAACAGGAGTACAACTGAAGTTCTGAACCAAGCTTACTATCATCAATAAAGAGTATGAAAGTTTACTTTCCACACCATGCAAAATAAGAAGAAAGAAGGTAGAAATCACAAAACACCTTTGTTTAAAAGACTAAACCATCTTTCTTTAAAAGACTGAACTACAGCTCATACATGCAATGAAACTTGTGAAGTAGAGGTTTTGTCAGAGGTGATAATCTGAAGTCCTATGACATCAGGAAACAAGACAATGATAAAGATAACAAAATAGAAAAATAGCATGAGACTGCCATAATATTTTGTTCTACGAACAGTGTTTTCAGGAAAGTCAATGATTTTTCCATTGACCCATCATACTTCACCAGCTGTCATTTTGCTGGTGTACTTTGAAAGTACTACTTCCTTTTTCTATACAGGGGGGAAGGAAAAAAAAAAACAAACCAGATTTAGACTCACATATTTAACATGCTTTTTTCAATGTTGTACTAGTACTTGCACTTAACAACATACAAGCAAAGTAAAAAAAAATAATTATAAAAATGGTTTTCACTGTCCTTTGATACTTCATCATACTGCCAAAACACAGAATCACTGAATGACTGAAGTTGGAAGAGACCTCCAGAGACCATCCTGTCACCTAGAAGAAGGGTCACCTAGAAAAGGTTATCCAGGACCATGTCCAGATCAAAGACTTCTGAAGACCAAATTTTTCTCATGCACTACCTGGCTCCTGGATGACAGGATGAGTCAATGGACATCTACACGAACCTCCTAAAATGTATGTCGCCTAACAAACCTGGGATAGATAGAAGTACAAAATTTATTTTACTCTGCCCACCAGAAAGATAAATGTCTCTTCAACTACAAAGCAGCTCTCACTGATTTTTCTTTCTTCTTGTTTTTACATGTCTTCCTGGGGGAAGATATTTTTTGGGGTTTTTTTGAGGGGGGCAGGGAGGTGTTGGGGTGTTGTTTTTTTTAAAAGGAAATGATAAATGATTTTTGTGACTGTCATTGGTTCCATTATCTATAATAATCTCTTCTCTAGCAGTAGAAATGCACATAAAATGTTGTCTTTGCAGACACTGAAGCATATAAAACTAAATTTAGATTTCTAATAACAACGGCATTGTGAAGATAAACTTACAGTAAAGGCCAATGTAAAGAGCAGAGCCGTATCACTAGGAACAAAAGAAAACCGACTTGCCTAGAGACATTACATACGTATTGCAGGGAATTCAAGAGAATCAGAAAATCTGTAGTTGCAATATGTTACACTCCACACTCTAATTTAGGACACATCTTTTACAGAACGTGGAAAGAATTTACTTGGGTTTTAACTCATTTTGAAAAGCCGAAGTGTGATCAGCTCACAACAGACAATGTATCAGCCTTTTCCACTATTTGGACCTTTGAGACTTTTAAGACTACAGTAAGTGCTTCCTAATTCACAGGGGCTTCTTTTTTTTCCATACGAACAATTAGCAAGGACAACAATAGTAGCTTCCTACACTGCATGTATTATTATTTTTGTACTCCCAGTGTTACTTTCTTCCTCTCTATTTCTCACTTCAAGGTGGAAGAAAGTACATTTTTTTACAGTCAGTGCTATGCTCTGGGTGACCTCCTATTCTGTTGAAGAGATGATATCCAGGAACATACGTGGCATTTCTAAGTGTTTGGCATAAAGACTTTTGATCATCTGCAGTAGTTACAAAGCTGGCTAGGCATAACATCCTTATGAACAACTAACATATCAAAATTTAGTCACTCTATTTCTGCCTCTAATAGCAAATCTTGGAGAGGCAGTGAGAAAACTTTCATTACTACGGGTCCTGCCCTGTAGGAACTGACAGCCCAATATATCTGGGTTAAAACTGTCTATTAATTCCCTCAGTTGAAAGAAATTTAATGCACACGCTATATATTGCCTTGCTCATTGTCAATCTCATGGCAATTAGACATGAATCCAGTGTAGAACTTCAGGAATTTCAATAAAAGATCAATAGCTATCAACTACTTTTCAGGAAGAATTATTATAGGGAAGAGCATTTGGTCTTCAAACTATCACACTTCTATTCCATACTGACAGCAGTCAATTCCATATCAATTTTTTTGACTTTTTTTTTAAATTTTGTGTAAAATGAAGACTGCACTGGAAAGCAAAGTTTATACTCAAAAAATAAGAATAAAAATGTGAACATTTATTCTGATGACTTACGACTTATAAAAATGAGTTGCTCTAACCTTTTATGTGAGCTTCTATGTATCAAAATTCAATGGAAATTACTGGCTAAGTCCATACAACTTACACTTACTAAGTTTGATTTCTGAGGTGCGCTTTTTTGTCTCATATTTTCTCTGCCTTTTTTATGATGACTATGTGCAAAGCTATGTTGTACCTCTGTACATTTTAGTCACATTACAGTGTTTCATACTGTTAGGACAGTCTGTGAAGTTTTGGTATTGCCTACACAAAGGGGCACATAATCATTTGCTATATTTGTCCACAGTTGTTACATCTGCATGAGTTTGTTACCATACCAGCACAAATTACATGCATATAATTTTAAATTGCTTGTCCCTTCTAAGTAAAAAATAAAAAAGTTCTGTTTCAAAACAAAAAAAACAAAAAAAACAAACAAAAACACCCAAAAAAGCAGACAGCAGAAAGATTGTAAAACCAGCAACCTGTACTATGTTCTTAGATTCTGTACTTTACAAAAAATTTGCCCTTAAAAACTTCCTGTGCTTGAAGCCTCACAACACTGACATTATGCATGGGATTCAACTTACTACACCTAAGTGTCAAAGGCATTTTGGACAACACAGTGTATCTACAACTCCTGCACTGAGAGTGAGATCACAGGAGTAACCAGAGCCCCAGCCACACACGCCAGGGCACACAACACCATGTTTAAGGAACGGAATCCCACATCCTGCAGCCTTCTGCTTGCAAGAACAGCATTCTACGAACTGTCTGAAGAGAAAGGTTGCCTCCGGCTCCAAGGCACAACAACTCAGAAACACTTGTGTCCTTGTGCTACTGTGTGTCTCTGTTTTGACGATTAAGATAAATACCTAGTGCCTGGAAGTCTGAATTCAGAATTGTCCTACCAGTTCACAGGGTACACAGAAAGAAGACGGAATTTAAGCCTGCCTATGTTTGAATCCAGGTGTGGTAGCACCCTAAGATTCTTTCAGAAAGAGGCTGGCAGAAAATGTACAGAAAATATCAGCTTTCTAATTAAAGCAGCTACCCTTCACTGATCTTTCCTAAGAGGACAACAACTTTTCCCATGTTTATTGCGATACTGAGGCTTCCACTACAAAAAAACGGTGGGAAAGTCTGAACTGTAAGATGACTTTAACACAAAAATTTTTTGTCTGAGTCAGCTAATATCCACCTAGCACCTCACTCGTTCATACATGCTAGAAGAAGTGACTTGTCAGAAGTTTTAATTTTTCCTTCTGCATAGCAGACGTGAATTCACTGAAATTTTAGCTGTATTTGAGATTAAGGCACCTCAGAATGGCTTGATGATTTTGGAGATGAGACTTATAAAAAGTCCTACAGTGTACACTGAAAATTCCACACATAAAATGTTCAAAGCTATGAACACTTTCAAGATGTTATCATTCACCTACTTTCTACAAGACCTACTTTTATTCCAGCTCTGCTGGGAGAAGCATCACCTGCTGACCCTTTACAAGAAAACACAGAGCCAAGAGAGGTATTTTCCAAAGAACTGTTCCCAGCAAAAAACAGGAGGAAAAAATGACTTAATGACAGAAGAGGAAAACTGCACTTAGCTTATGTTCTTGGTAAGTGCAAATCTTGGCAAAACTGTAATAGAAATTCATTTGAAACAGTCAATAAAGCAGATGTTAAGCTTAGCAAAATGAAAAAAAACTGCCACAGCAACGCCCAAAAAACAGTAAACCATAGAACACTGAAATTTTCCAAAACAACATTGACATTGCAGGCTCTTCAGGAAGAGGAGACAAGGGGTGTGCCACCCTCTATGTCAATGACCAGCTGGAGTGCATGAAGCTCTGCCTGGGCATGCATGAGGAGCCAACCGAGAGCTTATGGGTCAGGATCAAAGGGAGGGCTGGGACAAGTGACACTACAGTAGGGGTCTGCTACAGGCCACTCAACCAGGAAGACCGAGCAGACAAGGCCCTCTATAGACATATATGAGCAGCCTCAGTTCACAAGCCCTGGTCCTCATGGAGGACTTCAATTACCCTATCTGTTGGAGGGACAACACAGCAGGGCATAAACAATCCTGGAGGTTCCCAGAATGTGTTGATAACAACCTCCTTCTCCAGGTGACAGAGGAGCCAATGGAGAGAGGTGCTATGCTGGACCTTGTTCTCACCAACAAGGAGGGGCTGGTGGGGAATGTGAAGCTCAAGGGCAGCCTTGGCTGCAGTGACCACGAAGTGGTGGAGTTCATGATCCTTAGGGCAGTGAGGAGGGCACAGAGCAAGCTCACTACCCTGGACTTCAGGAGAGTAGACTTTGGTCTCTTCAGGAATCTCCTTGGCAGAGTACCAAGGGATAAAGCTCTGGAGGGAAGAGGGGCCCAAGAAAGCTGATTAATATTCAAGGACCACCTCCTCCAAGTTCAGGAACAATACATCCCAACAAAGAGAAGATCAGGCAAAAATGTCAGAAGGCCTGCACGGATGAACAAGTCTCTCCTGGACAAACTCAAACACAAAAAGGAAGCCTACAGAGGGTTGAATCAAGGACTAGTAGCCTGGGAGGAATACAGAGAGAAAAGGAAAACTAGGAAAAATGTGGGCCCTCTCCAGAAGGAAACAGGAGACCAGGGTACCCAGGATATGGAGAAAATCCGTTGAGCTCCCCTGAGGAGCTCAATGGATTTTTTGCCTCAGTCTTCACTGGTGAGTGCTCTAGCCACATTGCCCAACTCACAGAAGGCAGAGGCAGGGACTGGGACAATGAAGTACTGCCCACTGTAGGAGAAGATCAGGTTTGAGACCATCTGAGCAACCTAAAACTGCACAAGTCCATGAGACCTGATGAGATACATCCAAGGGTCCTGAGGAACTGGCAGGTGATGTTCCTAAGCCACTATCCATCATATTTGAGAAGTCATGGCAGTTTGGTGAAGTTCCCGCTGACTGTAAAAGGGGAAACAACCCCCATTTTCAAAAAGAGAAAAAAGGAAGACCCGGGCAACTACCGACCGGTCAGTCTCACCTCTGTGCCTGGCAAGATCATGGAGCAGATCCTCCTGGAAACTATGCTAAAGCACATGAAAAATAAGGAGGTCATCGGTGACAGACAACATGGCTGCACTAAAGGCAAATTGTGTCTGACAAATTTGGTGGACTTCTACCACTGGGATACAGCGTTCGTGGATAAGGGAGGAGCAACTGACAACATCTACCTGGACCTGTGCAAACCATTTGACATTGTCCTGCACAACATTCTTGTCTCTAAATTGGAGAGACACGAATTTGACAGATGAACAGCTCCATGGATAAGGAATTGGTTGGATGGTCGCACTCAAATGAGTTGTGGTTGCAGCTCAATGTCCAAGTGAAGAGTGGCATTCCTCAAGGGTCGGTATTGGGACTGGTGCTGTTTAACATCTTTGTTGAGATTGAGTCCACCCTCAGCAAGTTTGTCAACACCACCAAGCTGTGTGGAGCNGCTGTGGATGCCCCATCTGTGGAGGTGTTCAAGGCCAGGCTGGATGAGGCTTTGAGCAGCCTGGTCTAGTGGAAGGTGTCCCTGCCCATGGGAGGGGGGTTGGAACTAGGTGATCTTTAAGGTGCCTTCCAACCCAAACCATTCTATGATTCTATGCCATGAATGTTTAGATTAATAAAGTGCTCTATTTTATGCTTCCTACAATAAAGGTGAACTAGTGATTCAGGTTGAGGGATTTTCCAAACATGTCATTTTCCATGTCCCAAAACAACTGTGAGTTTAGAAAGCCATCAAACACTAACACATTTCTTTTTTCATGCTGAAACATAAAAATGGGACCAAAAAAAAAAAACCCAAAACCCAACTATCTGAATCATGATCACACTATGTACTAATAATAGAAAAGCATAAGAACACTATAAAAATATTCATGTGATTTCCTTATAAGTAATTTAGAAATGAATACAAATAAAAAGACTTCAATAGCATGTTTTAAGGAAAAGCCATTTGTGTGTCTGAAACACTGAAAGATGTATTGAAATTATTTTGATTTGGTTTGCATAGCATGAAAAAACAAGTACATATATTCTCCTTCTATGTAATTTAGTAGATCAGTATGTTCTTCATTGTTCATCCTCGGTTTGTGTTTTCTGTTTTATCACATATTAGAAAATGACTCACGAGGAATTTACTTTGTTTTTATTCTCTTTTTTATTACAAAGACTTTGGGGGACAGTCAGCAGATGTAGTGAACAGAGAACAGCTTAATAGTAATTACTGTGTCACTTGAAAGAATTTGAAAACAAAGGAGACATCAAAAGATGCAATGGGCCAAGTCATCAAAATTTGCTAGCGTGTCACACACTGAAAGAGTGGATATTATACAAAGTAGCCAGACCTTTTCTTGTTCCATACAGGTGAACCATATAGCTAGCAGGCTGATAAGATAAATATCAGTAAACACAGGAGTGTACAGTAGCTACTACCCTTTACACAAGCGTCCATTAGAAAATACTGGTTTTAGCAATAGTCAATGAGAAAGCTGCTGGTTTTGATCCTATTTTGTCTTTTTTATTCAAAATATGCATTTTCCTATTATATTTTAAACCAAAAAAACTCAAAAAACCTTAGAATTGAATTTCACAAATTCTCTTCTAGCACTAAAGAGGTGTAGGGTGATACTTCTACGGACAACGTCACCCCAAAATAGTGTTTGGCCCCTCTAAAGAGTTCAGATACAGCTGGAATTTTCAAAAATATTAAGTTTCAACCTCCAAGTTACCGCTACAAAGATTTCTAGTGTTTTTCCACTATCAAATACCAGAAAACATTTATGCAAGACTCCCAGAAAACCAGATTAGAAATAAATGTAGCCATTCACTTACACTGACTTTCCGAACCATTATGAAGAAAGGACAGATTTTCAACTACCATTGCTCAGCCATGGAAGTCCAGGCCACGAGTTGTCCTCTGAAACTATAGCTTCAAGAAAAACACTACTGATGATGAAACCTGAGATCAAAAAAAGTTGCAATTCTTTCCATGACTGCAGTGGCAGTTACAGTAGATCAGCACTGAGCTCTGCTGAAAGTTCCATCAGAAATTTTAATACCTCTAATATCACGCGAAGTACCCTAGCTCAGAAGCTCCTGACCTGTATTAATTTAGACTTCCAAAAAACCCAATCCACCACACCAAAAAACCCCTTTCTCATTATTAAGCTTTAATCTGTGCCCAAAGATCAGTTTTGTGTAAGTCTAGAAAAGCCTCTTCCCATATATATCCAAGAGTAGGGTTCACTACATGCAGTGATGGTGCCTGACACTTTAATGAGAGACAGCTTACTGCTACAGGCAGAATTTAGTTTTTCTAGACAGTGGATTAAGGGCCAGGATGCTGTGCAGCTTGTACCACAGGGAATGGTACGTAAGGAAAAGAAGAAATATTCAGATCTAAAGAAAGGTAAAAGGCGCTCAGAGATAGGATGCAGAACAGGGGAGGGATCCCTTTTTGAGCTAGGTTTGCTGCTTCTCTGCAGCAGAAACAGAAATACTGAAAACAGCGGCAGCATTGCTAGGAACAGCCAGCTGTTTCCTGACCCTTGATCCTCTCTCTCTCAGCAGCAGAGGCAAGCCTGACTCTCCAGGGCTCTGGCACATGCGAAGTAGAAAAGGGCTAACAGCTATTTCGCTGTCTAGACCAATCTACTGCCCTGAGCGACTGTCTGCCATGCCTGTGGCAAGACAATCCTAATTTTAACAAAAATACCGGGGGTGAGTGTGGGGGTGGTGAGAATAAACCTCAAACACCACTAAATTCGAATTACTAGTTTTCCTTTTATTTAACAACAGTAATACCATAATGTGATTTTTCAAACAATTATAAATCACCTACGCATGCTGAATTCCTATACTTTTTCAAAGGTAACCAGAATTTTTGTCAGATATGTTACAGTATAATGTGGTGTAAAACAACCACCTCAAATCATTTGTCTCTCTCCAATGTTTACTAATTACAAGTATTTTCCTTTTGATTAAGTTGCTGGTTTGTTTTCATTAACAGTCAGATGACTGTTATGACATGATCAAAACCAAAAAAATGTTACATTGAACAGAAATCCTGTAACTAATCACCTGGTAGGGTGACCATGACTATTTCCAGACACTTCCTCAGCCTCTGTAAGCCAGTGACAGATTGCAGTTATTAACAGGTCAGTGAATAAATTAATTCCAGGGCACTGGAAATTATGCTCATGAAATGAAAAGTGGCCTTGCTGACATTGCATCACTATTTCTAGACAGTGTGCTTGAACACCAAATAAATCTCACAACTTGGATGAATGCCAAAAACTAGTGACCTAGTTTCATTAGGGTGGGAAAAGACTAGCAATTGGTCCTATGAGAGCAGATTACCAAAATAACTTCACACAAAAACATTCCATAGAGAATTTTCTTTAAATCAGGCATTTTCCAACCTAACAGGTCACTAAAAATCCTCTCTCCCCCCAAAATGCCAAGTCTGAGATCCATTAAAGTTTAAAGTTAAAATGCACGTACATTACTTGTGTTACATTCTGATTAAACAGAATAAATATTACCTTCTTTCCATCTCATTATGTTTTTCCATCTAATTCATAATAATTTAACACTGTTTTGTATCAAAACAACTTCTGCATTTTCAGTGAAAAATGTAACACTTCAGGCTTAAACGAAGAGTTTTTACTAATAAAAGTAAGTCTATTTTTAAATACTCAGCACACAGTAATCTGCTCAGTAATCTTCTTTGATTAAAAATTCCTTGGCTTCTCTTCAAAAAACACACTGAGTATGGATGAGCTCAACAGCTGTCGACACAATTTTTAGGAACTTATGAAGCATTGTTGCGTCTATACTAGCCCCCGTTTATACGCTCCAGCTGGTACTCCAGAGCCCCACTCCCAATTTTTCGCCCCCAGTAACATCTATCTTGAGATGGAAACATATTGAAGAGGGGAATCATTATAACAATACGCAGTAGAAGATATTTCGTCATCTTCTTTTCATCTCTCCAAAGCCTGTTGCTTCCTGTAAATTGCTTTCTATTCACTAACCAAGCGAAGTGCAGAAGGTAAACTGAAATACTGCTAGAAAACTATTCTTGCACAGCTAAAAATCCCACAACATTCTTCTATAAGCCAGACTTGAACATGACATAAGTAATGCAATGCATTAATTCCACCCAGCAATCACTGCTTACACAAGTCCTTACTAAAACATGCCAATGACTTAACTGCAGCTCTTCTCTGTGTGCTATGAACAGTAAGGGTCACTTGCGCAATGACTTACATAAAGATCTAGAATTTAAAAGACAGAAACATACTGCTCATTTAATCTCCTCAAAATTCTGGGTTTTTTGTTTCCCTCTAGATTCCCTCTGGATTCATTACTACTGAAACAAATCCTGAAGGATGATCATAGGTTTTGTAGCTTTTACTGTGGCAAACAGTGATGTCAACGGAAATTTTGACCAAATAATGACATCAAGACTTGTAACTAAGCTTTGGAAGGACATACCCATCATTTAAATTTCAAAAATGCTGTGGGAGTATCGGGGGAAAAAAAAATAAACAAAACAAAACCCCATTTCTTTAACAGAATCAATAGGGAAGTTTTAGCACCTTAATTCTTCCTCCTCCTTTATTAAAAACTTCTTAAATCCTCAGGTTTGTACCTCCAACCTGTCTTGTTTCCCTGTCAGTAACCTCCTGATCAGCAACCTCCTGATCAGCATGCGTTTCTCTCTTGCACCTTCTGTCTCTGCTTCTTTGCACAATGTCTTTGTACAAATATAACGTTTCTTGAGGGCTCCACCCCAAATATATGTACAGACTGTGGCAGTATCATAGCTAGGTTCTGTCAAACTGTAGACTTAAAAAAAATAAAGGGCAAGGGGAGGAGGGGAGGGGGGGCCACAGAAGCAGAGTCACTTAAAACCGCTTAGAGTGGCTTATGAGCTGCTTGACTCCTAAGCATGAATGCCGCTTTTCTCATGTGCAGGAGTCTTGCAGGTGTTCTACACATACTTTTTATCTCAGCTTCCGCAGCTAAAAAACACATTTGGTCATCACTTTTAAAGAACTACTGAAAACTACCAAGTGACACATAATATGATGAGCTACATATGCTAGTGTCCAATGTCTCATCATCATCATCTTGTATTAAATTCTGTCTATCGCTACACAGATTAACAAGCTCCTTAACACTATAAGGAGTATTTTCATCACCCTGTTAACACATCTTATTTAGGGACAAAACAAGAACTAAAATAAGGAGTTTATGTTTCCTGGGCTGTCAATGCAGAGAGACAGGGGTGCTGCACAGCAATTAAGACTTCCAAAATTGCCTACATGATACGAGTAATCTTCTTCACTCCTTTTATTTTGCTGCCTTCCACTGTCCTGGTATGTTTTTCATACACACATACTGATAGTTGGTAATGATACATTTCTACTTGATTCTGCCACTAAAAGATAAAATTTTATTTCTCCCTCACCACCTCAAGAAATTAGAAAATAAACTGCCAACCTAGATCAACTGGTTCATGTATTTTCATCTTCATTTATCATTGATTCTTTAAAGTTAATAATTTTCTGTACTAGACTCTTACTTCCACCTGCTTATTTTCTCTGCCTTTTGTAACACTCCCTAAGGAGTTCTTTCTCCTTACCACTTGTGTTACCATAGAGATAGGAAGAGTAGAGAAGTTGTATTAGTTTGCCAAATAGAGCATAAGTGAAGCGACAGGAAGGAAGGACACTATTGAGACAATACTTAATCTTTGACAATGAGCTGAAGTAGCAGTGAGTCTCCTCAATAGAAGAACACAAAAAGGTGGAGAACCTTAAAATTCAGAGCTGCTGACTATGGAAGAAGCTGAGCCTAGAACTTTGAAGCTCAGGACTTTTGTTTCAGCTCCTAGTCCACCACAAGAGGTAAGAGAAGTCAGTAGCTACTGAGTTTAATCTGTCTAACACTAAATTCCAAAATGCAATTTTTTTTTAATTTAAAAAAAACCACACAACTTCTGTATGCCAATTTTTAAAATAAAATTTCATGCAACTATATTTTCCATATCCAGCAAATTTTTATTCTTCTCATGCCCCATCTTTCCCCAGAAACATTGGTTATTATTACTTAGTCTTCCTTTTGTTTTTGCATAAGCTTAAAAATAAGGAGTTGAGAGAAAACAATACAAGAACTTTACACAAAAGCGTGCAATTGAAGGTTTTTATCATGATTTTGAGCTGACGAGAGCTTGAGACAGACATCACGTGCTGGTTTCAGGACATGTTTGGGAATGAAAAAGGTGGTCTTTTACAAAGTAAAAAAAGGTGCTCTTGTACAAAGTACATTAGTCTTTGTAAAACTTCCAAAATTAATTCCAAACTTTGAGCAAAGGGAAAATAATTTCATCAAAGGCATTCATGAACTCTGATGGATCTTTATAAGTGAATACAAAACTCATTTACCTGATTAGCTGCAAGTGTGTGTATAACATAATTTAAAGGTTACTTTACCCAGCAGCATTTTAGATCATTCTTTTCTCTATTTACTTTATTCTCTCCATGTCCTTTTCACTTGAGTACCCCAAGTGAATATATCCTACTTTGCACCTCTGCTATGAAATCTACTGTGAATTCCACTCATATTGTTACAGTCTGCCTAAACTGTAGTTTCTATGCAGTGTCATACTAATCTATATATGGTGAGAAAATATAATTGCAAAAGTAAAGTTTGGGTTTCCTTTCTTTTCAAAGCTTCACTCCTTGGTTACCAATGGCACAGAAATGGACTGGAAAAGATGTAAATGTGATAGTAAAACCATGCTCACTGAAACAGTACCTGAACGGGGCTTAAATCTACGTTATTTAAGGAGGATGGAAGAAAGCAAACCGTTTGTTGCGTTTTTTCATTTTTCTGTATGTACTGTATTTTATATTTTTTCATCTTTCTGCATGTATGTACTCATTCAAAAATGAGTAATCCATCAATCTCACAAAACAATTTTCAAACCAATGAAAGCAAATGTACTTATATACCTATAAGAATGAGGAAAACAACTGACAATTGCTCAGGTTGTAAGAATGAATTTTAATAAAAA
Organism: Stercorarius parasiticus; assembly: GCA_013396915.1. Classification (NCBI taxonomy): domain Eukaryota; kingdom Metazoa; phylum Chordata; class Aves; order Charadriiformes; family Stercorariidae; genus Stercorarius; species Stercorarius parasiticus. The sequence continues at coordinate 78,790 of VWZL01005935.1, read as the reverse complement.
CAGTACTCAAAAATTTAATCTTGATATCAAGAACAATGTTTTGATACCCCCAAGACATGACAAAGGTCTAAAGAACATTCAATCATTGTTTGTTGCTAAGGATTAATTTCTCCATAAAATCTCAGACCTTGTATGCTTTGCTTTCCAAGACCAAGAAAATTCGCTTTCTCTCCTCTTACACTTCCTCTAATATTCAGCTTGGCTTCTGGGGCTTTCTTTCATCCTTGTTTTACTTCCTCCTTCCTCTGCAGCACCACAGGACTAACTTTAACTAGATAACAGTATATTGTGGATGCAGTGCTGCTGCTTATGATACTGAAATTTCTCAAACATCTGTTAATTCTGATTTGTAAACAAGACATCTCCAAATTTAGGTCAGGAAGAAATGCTCTGCAATCTCTGATAGCAGAAACAACTAGACTGCCAGAAGTGGTCAACTTCTTACACTGCATTTGATATTTTGGATAACTTTCTATACAACTGTAGTCCCTTGGGACACTGATGATAGCCTTGGACACCTTCTTTTTCTGTAGTGTAAAACCACTAGTTGTGGTTTTAATATGGTTTTGGAAAGTGTTCTATGGCTGGCATGCAATGGGAAAAGCACAGATTGTTCTGTGGATTACCCTGCAAAGGGAAGTACTGTATGCTTCATTTAGATACAGGGGATAGTTCTGATGACATGGAGTTCTATGATCTTCTCTTCTGCTGTACGTTGCCACTACTTGCAAAGTATTCTCTTTATAGAGAGAGACTGTAAATAAAATTTGCAAAAGATTAGTTTTATGCATGGAGATTTTGCAGTGCTAGTTTTGCATGACATTTGAAGTTTTGCCTCAACATCATCACCATTACAGCTGATCATAAAGCCAGGGAGATAATGAGTCATTTGATGAAAAATCAGCTTATTTTTATTTAAGAAAAGGAAAACGTAAGAACCACAATTCTCCCTAACTTACAGAAGCAGAACCAATTTACCTCCCTCTAGTAACATTCTATATATTGTGTTTAATTACTTTGAGAAAAGAGTGGATGTTCAAACATCTGTTTTCTACATTATTAGCAATTTTTTACTTCAGGCCATTCATTTAACATGACACATAAAATAAACATTACAAAATATTAAAATGCAAATAAAGCTATCTAGACTTCAGATGATTGAATAAAAAGTAGATAAACGTTCTTAGAGTAACTAATTTGAGGTTTTTACTGTATCAAATCAGAATAGGCTTGTAAATGCTCATGTTAGACCTCAGTAAAAAAAAATTAATAGTTTTTCTTAATTGTAAGGGAAGAAGAAAGTGCATCTTCTTGGTTGTTTCACAGTAAATAAATTTTTAAGAACAATATTGATGAAATGCTGAAGATGTTGATTCAGGAGCTTATTTGAAACTGTCTTCTATTTAATCTGGGAACTTTACAATATTAAAAATCTGACAGAAGACTGGGATACAGATACAAGAGAAGTAAGAGAACTCACAAGAGAGGGTATGGATTAATTGAAAAAAGAGAAACCAACTCAAAGCTAACTGTTTCATTTTGGGCTTTTTTTCCCCAATCAGTCAGTCAGCTGTCACAGGAATAACATGAATTTTAAAAAGGTAAGAGGACTCAATCAGTGTCCTTATGTAATGTGTAAAAACATTGTCCACGTAAGAACTAGGGAGACTCTATGGAAAAAGTAAAGGAGGAAACAAGAGTAGGGTAGTGAGAGTAGGAATAAAGATCAGATGGAGAGGTATAGTATTACTCAGGTAAGATGTATAAAGTTACACAAAATAAGCGGATTTTTCTTTCTAAATATCTCTGTAATACTGTACTATCAAGTAGCATCTATATACAGAAAAAATACACGAAATGTGCAGAAGTCCTACTTCAGACACTACCACAAATGGTGACACTTTATTTTTTTCAGTATTTGTCAAATGCAAATATTCCTATTACTGCTGAAACTGCAATATAGAAATCTAAAGAATATTTCAACAATATATTGTAAGGTGCGTCAGATTTTAACTTGAAATGTCTGACATTTTATTTGACCTTTACACGTGGATGAATTGTACAACTACTGCTGTTAGCAAGATCACATCCTGTATGAGTTTTTCACATCTGGAAATTCCCTTGACATCTTTCTCATCCAAAATATACTTTTTTCAGCTTTAAAATAAGACCTGTAACAGAGACCTTCATGTTGTTTTTAAAAACAAACAATGAATACTTTAAGAGATAAGGAAAATACACAATGATTACCTAAATCCAGTTTTCATTCTTACACTCACTTTCTTCCTATGCAAAGAAAACTGATTTTTCAGTGTGTTCCTCTGTCATCTTTTACAATCTTATAATCTACAAGTACTATAACTTACACACACACGTTTTAAAGTTTAGAAAAACAGTCAAAACAATACTGTTACCAAAGTGGGAAGAGGAAATCACAGAAACGCTGCCATTAAATCTCTCCCTTGCTATATGTTTTAAAGACAAAAAACAGACCAGCCTACTATGTAACAAAGCTTCAGTTTCACCTTTGGAAAAAAAGGATTCAAAGTAACTTTAAGATGCAGAAAGAAGACAGCTTATTTACAAAGACTTTTTAGAAGATTTAACAGATATTTTATTTATTTTTTTTAAAGTCGTCTTGGTAAAACATGCTTGTAAACTGAATGCTGTCAAGGAAAGCATGATCCTAGGGGTTATGTGCTGGGTTTTTATTTTACCTTTAAACAGTGGAAGACAGCTCTGTAATGAAGTAGTGGGGGTTTTGGGAGGAGCAGGGAAGAACAAAGGCAAAATTCGTTTTGATGAGCTGAATGAAGCCTTGCTAATTAAAATGTATTTATAATCAAAACCAAAAAAAGGAGTGACAACTGTAAGCAAGCAGGCCAGTAGCTACAGTTTTAATCTAGCCAGGTCAAATTCTCTGCTGACAAGTGTATTAATTTCAATGAAGTTCCATTTTTTTGTCTTTTTTTGTGGAAACATAATTGTTGATACATACCAATACCTCAGCTTTACATATGAAACTTCCATGGAAAAAAAAAGCATAAAGAAAACCCAAATTATTTTTTATATATAAACCTATCTTTCCTAGTTCTTATTATCACAGAATATTTTCCCTAGTACAGCCAATCACATCTCATTCTAGTAACAGAGTAAGAAAGTTTATGTATGTTGTTTACAAGCATTTTTATCTTCTCATAACAGATCTATTACTGCGTGGTATACAAATAAAATGCTAACAAATAAAAGCAGATCTGCCAGCGAGGCATCATCTATCAATTGCAGGCCCAGTATGACATCCATTGTGAAAATCTAGAGATAAACAACAGAAATAAACAATGGGTGGAGATAGCTTTAAAACATTACACAGCAGAAAAGCAAAGGACTTAGATACAAATGCTCCAAAACACAATTTTCAGCTAAGGAGAAACTTGTCACTGTGAAACCCCTTCTTTGCAAGTTGAAAGACACCAGAAACCACATTCAATTAACAGAAGAGGTTTGCTTTCATTTTACTTCAGTCTGGGAAATAAAAACAAAGAGAAGGAATATGATTTTTGTGTAAAAAAGACTCTTCCTACATTATGCTGAGTTCTGTACAGACTACAGCGTTACATAGAAAATAAGTTGTTTAAACAGCTTCTTGACTAAGAGATCCAAAAAATGAACTCCTTTTAGCAACAAGCAGCTTTGAGAAAGACTCTGGCTGATAAAAAGCATCTCCTTAAACCAAAGAACTAATAAAGTCTGTTTTCCCATGAAATCCTGTCTCATACGAACACACTGCTGTCCAGAGAGGGGAGTATTCTGACTGAAACATTTTCCACAGCTAGGACATCCACAATGCCTCCCTCCTGTGCTCATTCTTTCATGCCCAATAATAGGTTAGTTCGTGCTGAAACTTTTCGTCTGAGGACAATAAAATTTTCCCTTAATCTAACCACCTACTTGTAATAAAACTCTAGGAACTGTCTTTTTTCGCAACCAATATCCTGTAGTCAAATTAGACCACAACTGGCCAACCCCAAGTTCATAGGGAAGAAAAGTGAGGAAAAGAGGGGATGAACGGACAAATAGTCTGACATACATGCCTGCTGTGGTGGCATAAGACTGCTTGTGCGATGAATACTGATTGGCACAGTTTTTTAGAAAACAAAATCATCAATATTCATTCTCAGGTAACTTCCCCAGCACTGAGTTACCAAGTCATCTTCTCTCTGTTACATGCTTCCTCTAGTTCTCTGAATCTTGACTTCCTTACTAGAAGTGGGATGTACTGAAGAGGAAAAATGGAAAGATTTTCTACCTTCCCTAGATCACAGTCCGGCAACTAAGGCTTTTTTCATAGTAGTGAGAGTTGGATTTAAATTTCCAAAGGCAGAAAAATCATTCTTTCTCCCTCCCAATCTGAGCAGACGGTCTGTGCAAAAAGCTGTTGTATAAAAGGAGGCACTGCTGTCACCCGACCTGGTCTTGCTCTGCTGTCTGCCATGGATGAATTTTCTCAGGAGACTCACCTGCTACCACAGCTAAGGCATGCTCTACAAATGCCTACTTGGTTAAGACTCTCAGCAGACATAGAAGAAACAATTAATTTTGGTATATTAACCAAGATTCAACTACGTGCTGCCCAGTCTCGGACTACAGAACGTTGTAGTCCTTCTGTACATATTCAAAAGCAATATTTCTCACAGCTGGGAAACGTATGTTAAAACTGGTTGGTCACTAGACAGGAGCTGATTGCGCCTTTTGATGACCCCATTTCAAAATAGGATGGAATGAAACAACACAAAACAAGGTCCAAAAGCTCATAGATGATCTGCCCTGAATCTATATTTTAATAATATTAAATTCTCATAACTGTCTTCTAACGTAGCTTTTTGAGTGCAACTTCCTGGGTTTTCAAAAAAAGTGAACAGAAAATAAAGAAGTTTTTCATACAGCCTCAGACACCCACATTAATTATCACCCAAGTTAAGATCTCTACATCTGTCATGTACTTGTGGCAGCTGACGGAGCAGAATAAAAACAGTAGTAGCTCTAAGGGACCTACTTCGAAGAAGCGACACTTTTTGCCAGTGTGTTTCAGATGTACTAGATGGCAGTAAAAACCTATTGAGATCTCTTAACCGCTATAGCTGTTTTCAGCTCCACCTGCCTAGTGCTCCTTTGGCTCAGAACAGGCTGAAGTAAACACTGTAAGAAAATATTCCATTAACCCATGAAGCCTATGGTTCAAGTGGGCTTCTCTACCTAAATGCAAAATTCCTTCACTCATTCTTCACTTTCTGGTGACACAAAGCATGATCTGTTACTATTTGGATGACAGGAGCCAAAAAGGCTTGAAACATTGTCATTGCTCAAGAGGACTGCTGCAAGTACAGGCTGATCAGGCAAAAGTTGTGATAAGCTCAAATACACCTGGCAAAAATAATCCTCAGAAAGGCTGATAGGAATAGGGAAAAAAACTGATTACTGAACTTACCCCAAAACATATCAAGTTTAAAAGGTATTGTAACATGGTGAAATCTGTCATATTTTCAAGAAGTTGAAGACACATGCCCAAATCATTATTTTAGGATGAGAAAACAAACAACATTTTTCAAACCTCAGCCTTTCAGTAACAATAAAACATTCTGAATGAAACTCATAATGGGTCAGTCATCTAACATTTTAAGGTGAAAGCATTGGAAGTTTGAAACATTTATAATTAACTGAACATAAGGAAACATAAGACAGCCTAAATAAGCTGAATACTGAGAATACATGGAGAACTTGATCTGAATTTATTGAGCTGGAGAGCATTCCTCCAATAGTCTCCTGCAGAATTCCTTAGGAGGGGGTGGAATGGGAGGGCAAAGGGGAGAAAAATTGCCAACAAAGATAAACAACATAATTTTCTGTCTTTTTCTTCACTAGGACTTATTGTCAATGCACATTATTTCATGACAACACTACCAGAAGGAAATATATTCTAAAAATCGTCTACATTATTGTCTTTATCCACTGCTAAAAAGAGACCACTCATCGTAATTCAGATTTCCTTACGTAAAATATAGCTCTGACCACAAAGAAAAAGTGACAGGTAGAAAGAACTGGCTGAAATCACTATTCAACAACAATCATAATAATACAGCATTTGAAATTGCACAATAATTGCCTAGGTTAGTGATAGGATGGGATAGATCTTACACAAAGTTCATACCAGTGCTCCCATTATGATAGTTCTTCCTGTCCTCTCTACATGAGCCACAATGGTATCCAATTAAAATTTGATACAGTGTTTTCAAAATAAATTCCACCAATTAGGAAGAAAATAGGGGCAAATAAAGGGTATAAAGTTCCCTTGAACTTCCAGAAATGAAGGCCAAAGGTAGGTGGGGGTCACAGGGATGCACTTGTTTTCAAGTTATTGCCGTTTCCCCAGAACGGCAGATATCTTAATTCAAGTGACAACTATTTATCCATAAAATAAAAACAAAAGGTTTCATAACACAAAGACCTCTCAAACATTATTCATTATATAACTTCCATTCACCTTGAATCCAGGAAAAGTGAGTCAACTGGCCTTCCAAACAGAAAAGAGGTTTATGACCCCAAAACTCTCAAGAAATGTTGGTAAGACATATACTTTCAGTTTTTAAACTCTTTACAACCAATTTACAAGCAGCATGAAAACAGAATTTGAATCCTAAAGTACCAGATGTTACGTAAAAGTGTATCATTATTTAAATTACCATTTTTGTACACTGATAGTTAACTCCCACCTTTTTTCCTAGTCTGATCCTTAGCAAAATTATTCAGCTTTCAGATCAAGACATCAAATGTCATTTACAGAATCACTCAATACTTAGTTAATGAAGACTTTGATTAAAAACATAATATACAAGTGCCACTCCCTAAAAATGAGAAATACATTTTTTAATTAATTTTTGGTAAGTAATATGAGCCATAATCTTTAAAACAAGATCCTTAATAGAAATATAAAAATAAGAAGAAATTCGTAAACAACAATCCAAAATCAAATATCAAGAGCATGTGTTATTTAGTTATCCATGGTAACAAAAGCAAAACATTCATACCTGCACCTGGAATGATTGCCAACTTTGTTTCAACTAGGCCCATTTTAGCAGAAGAGGCTAAAACACAGAATGTAAATGGGTTCTTACTATAAGGTACAGGAAAAACAACTTTGGAAAATATGTAAAAATGACCTACAAGATTGTTACATTTCCTTCATAAAGAACAATCACAAAAATAAATTGTTTATGAACATCTTTAAATAGATTCAACTGATCTGCTTTTAGTAAAAGATCCAACTATTCCCATCAAGGCAAGTTCTGCACTTTATTAAATTTCACAGAGCAAGTAAGCAACTACAGTACGTAACAGAGACTTATTCGCAAAATTTAAAATACTAAAAGAAAAAGACTGTTACTGTTTAATGTCTTAAAATGGGGTAGAATTCTTTATCTGGTTATTACGAATTCTCTAAGGGTCAAACAGTTTTATATACCGTAAGTTACTGGCAACTATTCAGAACCAAGTTTCCATTTACTTTCCAACAAACAGCTTTACAGTTCTGACAGCTGGATAGGTCAAGGCTCCTCTTTTCAAGTGCTGTTGTCACTTTCCTTTTGTAACAGCTTAATTGCTTGTGTAATAGTACTGTCACTAACAACTTTTGCTTTTCCCCTGCAACCTGTTTAGATACAATCAAATCTCTATCTAGAACACTTCAAATACAGAAGAGTAGAATACTTTAGTTACAAAATAAAGTATCAAAACAACTACATAAGCCTTCCAGCAATACTGATAAAATGAAGGTCATAAGAATAAAATAAAACATGTAACAAAACCAATCCAGCTATCAGTAGTAAGTTGTTTGAAATTAAACATTAGCATGTACTTAGACAGGTTTCTGCTAAAACTCTTTAAAATAATTGGTTATAAACAACACCAAGTACAAAATGAGTTTTATAAGATTGTTGCCAAAACAAGGATTAGTCAAGCCATCTGCAACACTAGTTATCCTATGTTCCATAAACAGAATTCAGACCTACCTGCCACTCTTATATCACAGGCTAACGCAAGTTCTAGGCCACCACCTAATGCAGCTCCATCTATTGCAGCAATAGTAGGTACAGGGAGATTAGCTGAAAAAGAAAGTACCAATTAACACTGGCCTCATAAAGAACATCTCTGAAACACCATTTCAATAAATTTTGTTCAAAGTACAGTCATGCTATAGGAAAAAAGTTTCATAAAACAAAGTGGGTCTAAAAATTGATTGCTCAGCAACACTGTGGCAAAAAACCGAACCGTCCCTCTGATTGCTCTGTGGCTGAACAAGTTTGCAAGTCTTTTTCTCTAGCTTCTGCTTACTTTTGACAAAAATCTGAATAGTAAACTCTAAAAACATCCATAGCAGAGCTAGGCAAAAAACAAAACAGGAATACTTACAAAAGGCAAATACACCAACAGTCCCAGTTGAAATACAGATGGCTTATCATGTGATGCTAGCATAGCTGGAAGTTCTCTGTGACTTAATGTTCCCAGAGGTGGTGTGGCCACCAGTACTGCCCCTATTCTCCTGTACAGCAGAAGCTAACAGCTTAATGGAATGCAGGAAAGTTTTCAGTCTGATAAACAGCTGCACATGCTTCCAGGTCACATAACAGGTAGCAGTGCTCCAGAGGTCTTTGTGACCATGCAATGGCTTGTATTTAACTCATCATCAGTGCTCTGACACAGAGAAGTCATTTAAAAATTCAGTTTAAAGTACTACTCCTCACCTCAAACAAGTCTTCACCACAAACTCGAAGTCTGATGAAAAATGTATTTTTTACTTGAAATATAAACTTGTGTATTACAGCTTTAATTATATTTAACATAACATTTACCACAAGTTATCAATAATTTTAAGCTACACTCAAACAATATCTGGTACATTTTTGCTACTAAAGTTCCAAAGATAGTCAAAAGCAATTCATTAGCTGAACACTTGTGTGTACAGCTTGTTGAAAGGTTAAACCAGCTCTTGACAGCAATAGTTTTGTCTGCAGACACTAAAAAAGTATTTCCTCTGTTTTAATGTTTCAGCTACTTGAATTCAATGACCAGTTTGTCCAGTCTTAGTTGGAAATTGAAAAATAAAAAAAAACTGCTGCCAAAATATAAATGAAAATGAGGTGTGAAAAGGAAGTTCTCTCCCTCTAAAATCTAGAAGGGTAATGTGACTAAATATTATTAATTTAATGTATTAATTACAAGTAATACTTCCTTTCTTTAGCGAACAAGTTAGTCCTAAATTGCTGTAAATTGTTCTAGAAGTTGTGCTGCCTAGCTTACCTTTTTCCTTTCTGACAGATACAGTTAACTTCATTATTTAAAAAAAAAAATCAATTAACGTTAATGTATAGCAGCATGAATAAATCTGTATATATATACAGGTAGTCACCCACTGTGTAACAAAACATCAAATTAAACAAAAGGCTATTTTTAGCCACAAATAAACATCCTTTTATGATTAAAAAATAATGAAAATATAATTGTCTTTAAGAAAAGAACAAAAATTTACCAATGCTTTTCAACATTATAACATGCTTTAAATAAAAGTCCCTTGGTTGCTGGTTTAGATCATGATTAAAAGTGACTATCTGAATCAATTCCAACACCAAAAGAGACTACTGATTACTGTCTGCAACATCAAGCACTTGGGAGTCACCTAGAAGAGCCAAGGTATCCATTGTATTTGCCATCTACCAGAGAAGGCATAGGAGACAGAGGAATAGGAGTAAAACCTGTTCTTTCTCCATTTATTTTTTCAGTTATATGGGAAGGCAAGAAAAGGATGCAACTCTCATTTCCAGCATGGCCAGGTTGCTGACCAAAACTCATAACCCTGTCACCATCACCAATTTGACAAAGAGTCTTGCAATCCAAGTTCAAGGCTGATGCAGCTAACGTTTCTCTAAAAGGAATCTATCTGCCTTTGCCATAGGTAAATCAAAAATAATTTGCCTGAACATGAAAGCATGGTCATTAATACTGTAGTTTTCAGCAGTTACTGCCTGCATGTACGTTCCATTTCTCAGGGTCTACGAAACAGTATCTGGAGCACTATTTACACAACTTTTGCAGTACTCACAGTACAGTGTGGTGCAGTTGAAACGCTGGTGGGAAGGGATGCCATCCAGAGGGACCTAGACAGGCTTGAGAGGTGGGCCCATGTAAACCTCATGAAGTTCAACAAGGTCAAGTGCAAGGTCCTGCACCTGGGTCGGGGCAATCCCAAGCACAAATACAGGCTGGGCAGAGAATGGCTTGAAAGGAGCCCTGAGGAGAAGGACTTGAGGGTGCTGGTGGATGAGAAGCTCAACATGACCTGGCAACTTATGCTCGCAGCCCAGAAAGCCAACCACATCCTGGGCTGCATCAAAAGAAGCGTGGCCAGAAGTTGAGGGACATGATTCTGCCCCTCTACTCCGCTCTGGTGAGACCCCACCTGGAGTACTGTGTCCAGCTCTGGGGTCCCCTACATAAGAAGGACATGGACCTGTTGGAGTGAGTCCAGAGGAGGGCCATGGAGATGATCAGAGGGCTGGAGCACCTCTCCTATGAAGACAGGCTGAGAGAGTTCAGCCTGGAGAAGAGAAGGCTCCAGGGAGACTTTATAGCAGCCTTCCAGTACCTAAAGGGGGCCTACAGGAAAGATGGGGAGGGACTCTTCATCAGAGAGTGTAGCGATAGGATGAGGGGTAACAGTTTTAAACTGAAAAAGGGTAGATTTAGATCCGATATTAGGAAAAAAAATCTTTATTCTGAGGGTGGTGAGACACTGTCCCAGGTTGCCCAGAGAAGCTGTGGATGTCCCATCCCTGGAAGTGTTCAAGACCAGGCTGGTCGGGGCTTTGAGCAACCTGGTCTAGTGGAAGGCGTCACTGCCCAGGGTGGGGGGGTTGGAACTAGATGATCTTTAAGGTGCCTTCCAACCCAAACCATTCTATGATTCTATGACTCTACTCCAAGGCAGACTGTTTCTATATCCAGATATAGCTATGGTACAACTCAAGCAGGCTATTGCACCCAGAAATGAAACTTACAGAAAGAGTATTATAAAATAGCTTGGTTTCAAGAATTACAGTCAGGATTCCTATCAAGAAATACTAAAATTCATAATTCAAAAGGACAAAAAGCAATTTAATACCATATGTTAGAATCACCACTTCCCAAGGATACTAATTTTAATGGATAACCAGACGTGGAAGTTGACCATGAATGAAGGGCAAAATACAAATTTTTTACAATAGTTATGTGCACACATATCAAAAGAATATTAATCCTTTTAACACATTCTTTTGAAGCATCAGAAAAAGCAATACAGAAATAAATTAACAATTGCTCTGGATTGTAAACTGAGTTTCTAAGTCACTAGACCTTATTACCAAGGGTAAAGTTTCTTGGAATATTCATATTTTGCAGCACAAGAGGCATTTGTTCATGTTTATCTGCATAATTTTAATACAAAACTGACAAAACTGTTAAGCTTATAACGAAAACAAAGATGATGTTTGACAGATCCTGCCCTGTAGACTTCACTGTGTTGTATGTACTCTAATTTTAAGAGCAATACGTACATAGACAAGTCAACCTTCACAATGATTCTACATACATAAATAACAGATAAAAATTTCAGGCCATTGTTGTACTACTAATCACTAGTGCTAGATTCTGTATTTGATACGGGTTTATCAATGTGCAATCATGAGTTCCACAGTAAAGTCCACAAAAGGAATTAGAAATATATATATCAAAGAAACAAAATAATTAAACTAAATTAGAGGGTACAACAGACAAACAAGAGTAGACCATGTATATACACAGGTTAATGTTGTTAGAAGTAGTTAAAAAAAGATTAAATAATAAGCAGCATTAAACTGCAGTCAGAGAATTGCACGGAAGTACTGTAGTAAAATAAACTGTGGAATATGAAGGACACTAAAAATAAGCCAGTTCAGAGAATGAATTCATAAAGGATTACTTCACACATCTCTTGTATTGTAAAACACGCGGCATATTCTGTATATACACTTCCATTCTGCATATAAAACAGGTGTCCCACGCAAAAGCTGATACTCATATCCTAATATAACAACAATGCTTAATGATATCACAGAAGTGGTTCTAAGTACAGAAAAGGAGAAGAACAACCCATTTCAGTACATGTTAGTCCTAAATCAGTAACAGAGCCACATACAAGACAAAACCACACTTCTGTATTTGAGATCACAAGAGTAGAAACTAAGTTTGGACCAGCTGAAGAGGAGACAAACATGAACAAACAGATCAAAATAATTTTTATCTATTATTTGAGGAATAATCTGTTAGGACAGAAGGTGATACAACCTGTATAAAAGGATGTTTATTAGCCATTCAAGACATGATACAGGTCACAGGAGTGACCAACAGGTAAACTGAAGAACTAAGAAATTAATGACTTCCAAAAAAACTCAGTAAAAGAAACTAAACATAATAACACGAGACAGCTAGTTAAGTCCAATAAACCATAAAGCTCAAACAAAGGTTAGAAAAGATGATATACAGCAATATAAAGAAATGAGCCTGTTTCCTACTCTGTAGTAACTGTGGATCTTCAGCTCAATTTCAGGAATGCATTCCTGGTAAATATATGTTACGTGTAGTTTCAGATTAGGCTGACCAGCAGCTTCTTATAGTCTTGTGATGCCTCCTGCATTCCTGTGATGTGCCATTACTGAAAGACGTAAAGAGCAGAGTAAGTTAAACTCTCCCATAATCTTGTCCATCTGACTAGTGCAAAACAGTCAGGAGGAGGACTTTGCATTTAAGCACATAAAACCACATGTAACGTGCAGGAAGCAATCTCAAAGAATCACAACTGTTTTGAAGCAGGTAATTGTTATTTCATCTATAAGTGACTTTCCACATGATGTCCACTGCTGGTGACTAACAAGGGATTTCCTTTCTGCTTAGAGATGATTATATGATGAACGAAAGATGAGATTATGAATACAGGCAATAGGATTTGACCAAGAAATAGTTCCTCAGATGTGTGTCACAAAGCCCACACAGCTGATGCATATATTGCAGACACTGACATTCCCCAAACAGAAAGTAGAAGTTGCCTGGATTCTATTGACCTGAATTGTATGTGATTATTTAGACCTCTGACTAATTCATTAAAAAAGCTCTTACAAAATTACAGATACATAAGATAACATCTGAGAGGAAACTGAATTACACTTCATACCTTCTTAGTAATTATCAACCAGCCTGTTTCTACTCTTGCACAACCCCATTTTCTCACTATTGACAGAGACTAAAATGGCCTGATGAACTAGGAAAAATCTACTTTCTGCAGATACTGAGGAATAAGGAAGGAAGAAAGCAAAAGCCCAGATAGAGCTAAATCTGTCCAGGGATGTCAAGGGCAACAAGAAAACTTTCTACAGGTATGTCAGTGATGAAGACTAAGGAAAATGTGGATCCCTGTGGGAAGGAAATAGGAGACCTGGATACCCAGGATATGGAGAAGCCTGAGGTACTGACTGACATTTTTGCCTCAGTCTTTACCAGCAAGTGCTCCAGGCTACATCACCCGAGCCACAGAAAGCAGAGACAGGGACTGGGAGAATGAGGAACCATCCACTGCAGGAGAAGAACATCTGAGGAACCTGAAGTTGCACAAATCCATGGGACCTGATGAGGGTCCTGAGGGAACTGGCAGATGATGTTGCTAAGCCACTATCCATTATATTTGAGAAGTCACAGCAGTTCCCACTAGCTGGAAAAGGGGAAACATAACACCCATTTTTAAAAAGGGAAAAAAAGAAGACCCAGGGAACTACAGGCTTGTCAGTCTCACCTTTGTGCCCGGCCAAATCATGGAGCAGATCCTCCTGGAAACTCTGCTAAGGCACATGGAAAATGAAGATTCATCATCTTCACGGCCCCTCACTGGACTCTCCAGCAGGTCCATCTCCCTCATACTGGGGAGCCCAGAACTGGGCACGTTACCCCAGCAGTGGCCTCATCAGCGCTGAGGAGAGGGGACGGATCACCTCCCTCTACCTACTGGGTACACTCCTAATGCATTCACGGATACCATTAGCCTTCTTTGCCACAAGGGCACAGTAATGTCTCACATTGAACTTGGTGTCCACCAGGACCTGGAGGGCCTTTTCTGCAAAGCTGCTTTCCAGACCTTTAGCCCTCAGCATGTACTAATGCACGGGATTGTTTCTCCCCACGTGCAAGACTTTGCACTTTCCCTTTGTTGAGCTTAACAAGGTTCCTGTCAGCCTATTTCTCCGGCTTGCTGAGATCCCTCTGAATGATGAGACAACCCTCTGGTGCATCAGCCACTCCTTCTGCCTTTATATCATCAGCAAACTTGCTGAAGGTACGCTCTGTCTCATCATCCAGATCATTAATGGTGTTGAGGAGGACTGAACCCAGTATTGGTCCGTGGCGTACACACCTCTGGCTAGTGGCCTCCAAGCAGACTTCATGCTGCTGACAGCCAGTCTCTGGACCCATCTGTTCGGCCAATTTTCAATCCACTTCACCGGTTGCTCATTCAGTCCATACTCATCAGTTACTCTATGAGAATCTTATAAGAGACAGTGTCAAAAGCCTTACTAAAGTCAAGATAAACAATATCCACTGCTCTTTCCTCATCTACCAAAGCAGTCATTTCTTCATAGGTTATAAGGCTTCTTAAGCATGATTTCCCTTTTGTGAATCCATGGTGACTACAACTGACGACTTTCTTGTCCTTCATGTGCCCAGAAGTAGTTTGCAGGATTAGTTGTTCCAGCACCTTCCAAATGACGAATTTTAATTTACAGATAAGAAAGCTCCTTCTCTGTTTCTTCATACATTTATTTTAAAATAGTAACAATAATGGAGCCTTCAAATTCATAAAAAGAATGGTCACATGCCCCCAAAAATGTCTAAACACAACTAAAAACATATTTGCAGATTGCATAATTGGTGGGTCAGTAGTTAGGAAAGCAAGAAAGAAACATAAGTCACATAACTATGTACTTATTTACATCCTATTTATCTTCAGTGACTATTTCAACTAACAATAGCTTAAAAACACATAATACTGCAAGCCTACAGGCTGATTCCCACACCAACAACATTGAAAGAAATGTTTGAGGTCTGTTACTTTACAGAGTTTCTTTACTAACTCGAAATTTGCAAGTTTTCTAGTTACAAGTTAGGAAAGAGTTTTCAAAAGGCCACAGATCTAAATAGGAATTTTGAATCAGCATTAGTGATCATTTAAAAATGCATACTAACTTGCTATAATAACTGGGAAAGGATTTTTAATTTTATTTTAAAACAACTAAGTTTATACCTACATATTCAAGTCTTGTAACTGAGGACAGACTTCTCTTCCACCTGTTTGCTATCCAGATTTTTGATCTCTCTTGGTGATGTTGCTCTTGAGCATAAAATTCTGATTTTTCCCTTCAAAAAATAAAAGGGCATAAACTATGCACCTTGAATAGCAAGTTGAGGCAGTCCCTGAACAATTACAATAACTGAAATATTCTTTACATTAGGAACATTTTAATCACAAAATTACAGTTTCACATAATTTATGTCATAGGAAATCAAGAAAAATAACTGCAACACAATATATCTTGATTTCATCTTTTGGGATCTTTTCCTGGAGAACAATAATAACATTAAGATGGCATACGAGCTTTGCACTTGGAGAGCAATGTCAGATGCGTTTCAGGGATTCACCTTGCCTTGTAAAATCTGTTATCAGCTCAGTGACTGCAACAGTTTGCTTGCATTTTCAATGGCAAGCACCTCCATTAAAAAAGGCCTTTCTGTGGGGAAAACAGCTAACAGAAACTAAATACTTCAACAAGCATTTTCATCCATTCTATAATACTATGAAAACCAAACGATGTATGCAGCAACGTATGAAAGCGGCTAAGAGAGACTGTCAAATCTTCCTATATGAACTTGAAGGCAAAGAAGATTGGTCAAACCATTTCTGTGCAAGGCAAGTAATGAAATGCTACAAAGCTTTACCTGTCATAATTGCAAAAAGAATGAAAAAGTGGTTACTCAAAGTAACTTATGTATTTATGTATGTTTTAAAAATATCGCCATCTGCAAAAACATGACCACACTGTTAAGTCTCAAAGGTCTACTTGTGGTTTTGGATACACACAATTCCTTTCCATACAGTTGCTGGTTACAATTGTGAAAGGCTTTTAGCTACCCTCTAATTCCTGTGCTTCAGATAAGAAGCTTAATAGACTGTTAATGTTGATAGATTTATTTGAACATTATTATCTTCGTTTTAATACCTTCAAAGTTCAGGCAGACAATCAATAGCAAGAAAGAGCTGCTTAAAAAAAATTATGTTTTAGTAGTTGTAAAGAAATATTGCTTTTCAATCAAAGTGGTTACTACACGTTGCTTACAGTTGATCATTAAGCCAAAGATATTAGTAAAGTTTATCTTCCCTTTATTATGATAGTAGCTAAAGGGTTTTCTTAAGACATCTCCCTCAATCCCATTAATTTCCTGGCTTCCTCGCTCTTCTAAATGACCTGGAAAAAATATTTTTTGAATTGACAAAGAAATACTTAATATAGGAATACTTTGTTCTTAATTTTAAATTTTTCTATTTTGTACTTTATTATTGACAAGTAATAAGGTCAGTGTGTTTTATATTCTTGATAATATAAACGAAAAATTAAAATTATTTCTTATATTTCTTATCCTTACTAAGTACATTTACGAACTCACTACTCATACAAATAGCATACCATGTATTCAAGCACTGAATTTAAAAAACAAAAGGTCAATGCCAAAGATAAATTATTTCAGTTACACCTTTACATTCTACTTCTGTTCAAGTTTTTTTCTTTCTTAAAGAGCACATAAAATAAAATTCAAACAGCACAAATATAATGTCCAATAGTTAAGAGAATCCAATGTGACACATTTTTCACTTTTTTATTGTCGTCTTGTTTGATTTACTGTATGAAGATAACACATACTCTAGTAACAGTAGCATTCTTGTTTGACACAACACAAAATCCCACAGACTGTGACCTTTTAGCCGAACATTTCTAGAATTTTTCTCCTGTATCTATTTTCAGTAGTATTCCATATACTTACATTCTGCAGCTTAGTGCTAAAATATCTTTATTTCTAAATTAGGTTAATGTATTGAGTAATAGTTTCAGTCAATTCATTCACTGAACACTACAGAGGAAACACTCCCCAATGTTTCACAGTAAGCGTAAATTATTTTTTTAAATAAACTAGCTTGGTAATATCATTAAAGCAACACATACCTAGGCAAAAGCCGTGTTCAATACAAGACTTGAACATATGATTCTGAAGTCAAGGCCTAATGCTGGGCCCAAGCAATGAGCTTAGGATTTCTTCGATAGAAGAGCAGCATAATACTTTCAGTACCATGCCAGGAGTTGTTGCCCTTTGAATACCAATTGGTTCTAGGAACAGAGCCAGAGACTGAGACAGGCAAAGGAAAAGAGCTAACAAACTATTCCTTCTCATTCAGGGACTGAAACATGCAATTTCAAACCCGAACAGGGTGAGGAAAGGGTAGCATTTCCCAACGCATCAAACATACACAATGCGGCTCCCCAGAAAGGGAACAGAAGCCACGGACAGCAAGTCATACTTGGAAGCCTGTTTTTAACAGTCAATGTGCAAACTGGCTACACTGATCGCAATAAAGCATTTGAGCAAGTACCACCCTGCTTTTGGTACAGTTACTTTTTGAGGGAGGAAAATTAAAGAGCCATGTCCAGAGCACAGTTTCTTCCTCACAAAACAGCATTTGGAATTATTACCAGCAGGAAAACTACACTACAGCTGAGGCTGTGTTAATTTTTGTCAAGGCTATACAGCAGTGCCAGGGATCAAGACAATGAATCAACAATGCAAAGCCATCTTCTTCCCTAATCTTCAGATCCATAACGAAGGAAAATCAGCTCATGCTAATATTCAGGTCGTCCATTTCTGTATCTTTTTTGTAACAGTTTTTAGAAAGTTATTATTATGGGGGAAAAAATGTATTAGCAATTGTGGAAGCAATGCTGTCATAGAAATAGTTAATAAACATCTTGTTAGAGAAGTTTAATGTTGCATTCATTGCCTCTATAACGGTACAGAGATTAGCATTGTGTTTTTTAATTAAAAACAAACCAATGCAATTTGACAAAGCCCATAATTTCAGCTCTGCAAGGACAGTACTGTCTATTTAGGAAACAGACAATACTTAGTCAAAGGGTATCTAAAATTAATTCAGTGTTAAGAGAAGCAGTAAATCTAATACTGCAAAACAACCAAGAGCTCAGCAAAACATTCAGAACGCTAGCAGTCTTGGACTGTATTAGGTATGCTCTACGCTTATCTGAACAAGCAACAACACAAGACAGTAACAGACATACTGACAAAATCTCCCTCACTGTCAGCAACGAAGGGAGACATGATGGCTAACCACAGCACAGCTAGCTGTAAATTTGTCCTTTTTCAAATTTGATAGCTACCTGTGATATTTCATTCAGCTTCCTAGTGAAAGCTTTTTCAAGTTATAGCCTGTATCTGCTCTTCACTAAGAGAGTAACACACAGTTCCTCTCACTGGATTTCCGAACTAGAGCACTCCATCTTTGCCGCACAGATTTACCCTCAGCAAACAGATGGATTTGGTCAATGTTAAACAAGCAGTCACCTCTCAGAGTAGTAATCAGGTCTGGAGTGTTCATTACCAAACCAGGATTTTTAGTGTTAACCAAAGCTCCACAGAAGACCCAGAAACTCAAATAGTAAAATAAGGCACTGCACTGACCCCTTCTATGGTCATTGTTGTCTATTTTTGATACTTCACAATGGGAAGGTAGGGTGGCAGTTGGCAGACTGGAAATCAAGTGAAACTTTTATAATCCCGATCCCAATCTTGGGGCCTCCGAGATCAAGTTTTGAGAGCTTGCATCCAAAACTACATTGTTGCATATAATGTGGCACAACCTAAGAATTTCCAAGGATGCGTGATCTTCAATAGTCAAAAAAGAAACTTTTTGGAGAAGAGACTGCTTTCCTGAAGGATGAACAAGAGCACTTTTTTAGGTAAATTAAAAGTTTGGTGATGACTGAGAGAAGCCAGAATGACAGAAAAATTGCCAAGGAGGAAAAAAAAAAATCCGTAAATATAGAGTTGTATCTGCTTTGAATAAAATAAAAAGCATACAATGAAAAAAACAAATCCAAGTAACTGACCACAAGGTGCTTTCATTCAGGATGATCTAATTTAAATTGGACTACATCAAAACTAATCACATCTGCAAAAATTATGTCTAAATAAAGTTACTAAATATCACCACTTATTAAAGGAAAACAACTAAAATTAGTATTTTATTAAAAATTTCTACTTTAGCTTAGTTCAGATACAGGTTCCATCAGGCCACGAGTAAGGCGTTTTGCCTCTAAATGTGACATAAAAAAAATCAAGCCTGACTACACTTTAACTTTGATTTTAAAAAAGTAACCAAGAAAGTCAGTCTCCACTTTCTTATCCCCATTTGTGGGATTTAGGTACTTATGCCTACACTCTTTGGAAGAGCTTTGCTAACCAATGGTGTTTCTCACTTGGCACCAAACATCACTCTGAGTAATTACAAGTATTTGCTCAGTTCAAATTCTTTCTGCACCTTCATTTTTTTCTTTCTGTTAAACATGGTGTTTTTCTGGAGGAGAGTGGTTATTGCACTCAGCTCCACATGTAGCCTCGGTTTGTTTTGCTACTGAAATCCCAACAGATAATGTACATACAATGGTAATATCACAGCCCAGACCCCCATCCCATATTAAAAACAACAGGGACTTAATGGAAGTCACACCATAAAATATACGCAGAGGATCTGACTCACAATGATGGCTTTTTTTTTCCCCAATGCATCAAAAAACAAGGTTTCTGGGAGTCAGCAACATTTCTTTTCATTTATTCAGGCCTGTTTTGTTATGGATGGTTGCAAGAGATCTACTAATGCTTTTCTCTTCTAGTTTTTTGAGGGTAAAGGCAGCCTTACATCAGTAACAAAAAGCCTCAAGGCAGAATATAGTAATGGACAAGTAGTCTTATAATTCCTACTATTAAAAAAAAAAAAAAAAAACAACAAACCACAACGCAATTCTGGTATAATTTTAGCAAAAGCAACCACTGCTAAAAATAGAGGCTGTTTTGATTTTTTCTGCCCTTCAACTTAAAGGTCTAAGAACTGCAACTAATGGCTCTGTACAATTTTTTCAGCTCTTTTATTTAAGTGCTTATTTTTATACCAAGTGATGTTTACTGCACTCTTAATACTTCACCCAAATTTAGCACGAAGTTATAAATTAATCCCATAAAAACAAGTGTAGTACGATTTTAATTTCCAGAAAATTCTCTTCTGTAGCTGTATTCCAAAATGATACTACAGCTTTTTACAGAACCACTAGCGTACAGATTTTAAATGTAATGAAATTGACAGGCACTAAGGAAAGCCAAAGCATGTCAATTCTAAAAAGCTAAGTTTATCCAATTGTTCAAGATGTAATTAACCTTTTGTGTATTTTGTCTACAAAGACATCTTAATGGTTTCTTTCTGAAAATATTGTTAAAAAGAAGCATCTCCTTACTAGGTCAAAACATGACCTATTTGTGAAAAGAAAAAAGTAGAACACATTTTAAATGAGATTACAGCATTAAACTTGGATAGAAAAAGAACAAAATGGGAGACTGGAAACATTGTTCCCTGGCTATACAGCATTTTGCAGTGGCAAATAATAATTTGAAAATTGTTTCCCCTCTTTAACCATCTCACAACATTCTGGTTGTTGCTAGGCAAGAAAAATATTATTTTCAATACATAGATTCACTGCAGTAATCAAATGTAAATACAATGTCCCACTAGTTCTGCAAAAATTGTGTTCTGTAATGCCAGATCACTTCTTCAGAAGGAAAAAAGAAGAACTGAGAACCTCTGACTTGCTACAAAATTAGTGTCCCCTTCTATTCATTCTATTCATTCACTTCTCACGCAGCGTGATGCCCTCTGCACCCATCTAATCTAATCTCATTTATAAAATCCACTTTTTTATATTCTCTACCTGTTCATGGTGTAGGGAACCGTATTTTAAATTGCTCTGCAAAGACCCTTCAGAAAAATGTTAGATATATCCTATAAATACATTTACTGTTGTCACA
Source organism: Stercorarius parasiticus (assembly GCA_013396915.1). NCBI lineage: Eukaryota > Metazoa > Chordata > Aves > Charadriiformes > Stercorariidae > Stercorarius > Stercorarius parasiticus. The sequence continues at coordinate 57,490 of VWZL01005935.1, read as the reverse complement.
ATGTGTTCAAAACCAACAATGCCTCAGTTATGTACATACTGGGACTACATCACATGACTGAAAAATAAAAACTACTTTATACAGTATGCATGTTCAAACATACATGATACGAAAGTTGACCAATAACATTAAAAGCAATAGCTCAATGTTCTTCTCTAATTCTGTAAAAAAGCCTTTACAAAATGAACTGCAAAATGGTCAAATATCATGTACCCATTAAAGAAACTTCTAGTGACTGTTTTGTTTAGTGTTTTAAAGCAGAAATGGCAAAATGGCAGGAGGGAGGGAAGGAGGGAGAAAGGGAAGGAGGGAGGGAAAAAAACAGGTGCTCAGCCAACATAAGCAAAAGTTTTGTTACAATACCAGGCAAGGGCTATGGTCAAATTCTTTCTCTTTTCCAACCTGCAGTTATGTCTAACTGCTGTTACTACATCCCTTCACAAACCTTTCTATCTAGGTACTTCAGTGACCTACATTCTCAAATATTAATTCCACTTACGCACAATGTCATGCTTCTTTCGTGAGAAAGAGACTAGAGATCAGTCAATGAAAACACTTATACTGGTTTCCGCAACTTCAAGTAATTCACTGTTAGCATAATGATCCACTGTAAACCTTTTAGATAACACTGAAAATTTGCTTACATATTCAGTAGTTAAACAATCTCACAGGAACCTTAATGAAGTTGAAGACAACCAAACATCTGTCTTAAAGTCTTTTCAATTCTGAAGCAAAACAAAGCATCAAATCACTGCAGAATGCCAAATCCAAATACTTCTTTAGATTTTAGGAAATTTCTCACTTAAAAAATTAAAAATAATTAAAAAAAAATTTCCTGCTTATAGGAAAATCTTAAAACCAGTTGCCCCTATTTAAATGTCAACAGCAGCTCAGAAAGTATTTCCAGTAACTTCAGTCTAAGAAAAGCTGAAAAACTATTACTCAGAGCTAAGGAAGCCTCCCAAAAATCTTACAAAGTAACTAAATAGAACACCTTGTTGCCTTTTGCTCCCTCTTCCAATAAAAGGACAAACACCAGCATGAAATACAGTACCAGCTGCAGGAAATCAATGGTCTATTCACTTCTAGATATTTTACTGATTTTATTTATTTAAAGAGCCTTGAGGATCTGCTTCACTTCAAAGACAAGACATTAATTCAAGGACACAAGTATCTCCATGAAGTACCTAATCAAAGACTCATTGTTCACTAGTCTGCCAAGTTTACCTGCAAAAACATACTGGTTTCCATTCATAACATTCTGCCAAACCAAGATCTGACCGAATGTTATCAAGGAAACACATCTAAAAGCATTCTCTGAGAAACATATCAGCAATGCCCTGTTGAAAAAAAAAGTATATTAAAACTGATCAGCAGAGATGCAGAAACCTTTGATGAAAATTCATAATGTAAAATTTAGAGAGAAATTACCATCCTTAAACTGGTAAAAGTCAATTAAAATCCCAAGCTATTAACAGGTTTTACTATACCAGAACAAGCACATATTAAAATTTTAAAGGCCTTAGTAGCTAACTTTCTACTAACAGTTGATGTTTAACATGTTCCTAAAATGTACTAAAGACTGTATTAATTATACCAACCACAAGAATGCAATAATAAAAATTAAATTCCAAAGTACCTGGATGCCACAGTACGATCTATTCATTATGAAAAGAGCAGGGCAAATCACCTTTATTTCAGTTAGAATTTAGCTTTTTCTAGTATTCTAAAAAAAAAAAAGTCCAACTCGATTAGGAACATTTTTGAAGAAGTAATGTACCATGATTCGTATTTATGAATATAAACAGTTGTGGATATCCTACTACCTGTCAACATTTAACCATGCACATTTATGCCACTCCTCTGACCTAACCCTTCTCAGGTTAAGTTAAAATAACATTGTTCAAGGGAGAGGTTACATACCCATTTCATTAATAGTTGCTCTTGCTTTTGAGACAAACGAACTAACTTCACTTGAGTGCATTTTTGCTCTTTCTTTAAGGTCAGCACCTGTAAGTGACATTTCACAAACATGTTAACAAGGAACGTATATTACTGTAAATACATTTTCAAAAGTAAAATATTCCTGTATCCCCCAAAAAATTTAAGTTTACGGATTTCTACAGATTTAAGTTCCACAGATTTCAAGGAAAACATGGGCTGTTTTTCAAGGAAAAAAACCAAAACACCAACAAAAACCCATCAAATTACCGACCACAAGATTTTCACTAAGTGTATTCTTCCCACTGACATTTCTTCTTCTATATTAAAATATTTCATGAACAATAGCATTTATGCTAATAATCATCTGACATTTACTTTTGTTTCCCAACTGTGTCACAAAGTCTGGTAAGTATGTGTTTTTCATATTGTTCTCTAGCTATTCTTTTATTGGTAGATCATAAAATACCTAAGGTGCATGTTCACTGAAAGGGCTGTCGAGCACTGGAACAGGCTGCCCAGGGAAGTGGTGGAGTTGCTGTCCTGGAGGTATTTAAAAGACGTGTAGACGTGGTGCTGAGGGACATGGTTTAGTGGTGACTTGACAGTGCTAGGTGAAGTGTTGGACTTGATCTTACAGGTCTCTTCCAACCAAAACAATTCTATGATTCTATGATTAACAGACTATATTTGTCTCAAAAAAATAATTCTACAGTGGACCTAATACCATTTTTCAACTCACTTTACTGAAATGTATTTTTGAATAAGTTACATACCATATTTTTCTTTCTTCCAAAAAATGCTAAAACTTGAAATTTTTAATCTATTTTTTCAATAATATATGAAAATAATTCTGTTTTAAAAGCACACTGTATGAGAGATGGTTACAAAAATGCGTTTTTAAAAATTCACTGATATGGAAACCCAACCTTTTCTCTCATGAATGTGTAAAGAAACAGAGAAACTGAGACTAATAACAATAGCTAAATACAGAGTAAGACAAGAAGTCCATCTTAGTTATAGAGGAAGAATAATCGAAAATGACAAAATCTGCACATACATATTTATTCTCCAAAGAAGTGCAACATTCCTACTGCAACTTAGTATGTATTTTTTCCATTTGGTAAAAATGAACCTATTAAGTTAGTCTCTTGGCATATGTCTGAAAAGGCTAAACAAGGCAAATAACCAATGCAAAATATGGTTTTATGTTTCTTGGTCCTGAGAGTCAAAACACTATTCATGAAGTGCACTGGACTCAGATTAAGTCAAAATTGTAACTCTGAATTTAAAATTAAGCAGTCATAGGCTCCCCATTTTACCTTTCTGGACTTAAGTCATGCTAGACTGCTAGACCCTCTTGACCCTCTTCATCAAACATAATTTTAGATATACTTTTATTGACAGCATTAGCTGAAATACACAATTTTAGCCCAGCTGTGAAAATGAGTATCTCAATATGACATTTTCTGATAGATATCCAGCTGCTGTTTTAAGGTAACGTGCCCAATAAAGCAGTTCTACATCTCTCCTACTTCCATCTGAGCAAAGCTCGTCATTTCACTAAGACTTTTCTTCTCCTTCTACGCATGTCAATATAAAAACAATGAAGCATCAGTCCTGACTGCATTTGCATGTTTCCTGCTAAATAATGTCAAGTTTAATTTACTCTATCAGATGCCTTGCCAAAACTTCCAAACAACCTTCTAGGATAAGCCCTAACTGAAGACAGTATGACAGGCCTGTTGAGCAGACAGTATAAAACAGGAATTATTGTGGTCAAGTCTGCACTGCAGCAAAATTGCAATTGCTGCCTTTGTAATTCACAATCAACACACAGAGAAATCTTGCCAGGAACCTGAAAAGCAAACAAAATTTGCATCCATAAATCTGAATAGAACTCTAAATCATATAAAACTGCAAGCAACTATCACAAAACCATTTATGTATAGGGTTCTGTTGCTAAAAGGAGCTTTATAAAACTTTATGAGAAAACCTGCTTTAAAAATTGTATCAGCGAACCTGCAAATGAAAATATATCACTTCTCTGGTATCAGTTAAAACGACTCATTGAAAAATGGACTCAACCCAAAAAAACCCAATCCTTCTAAAACAAAAAATACACAAACTGCAGACTTCTTCCTTCATTTAGAATATGCATTTCCTTGAAGGTATTTACAGAAATCTATTAAATTTTCAACAACAAACTTTTGTAAGAACGGATTAAAAGGTAGCTGCCAATTTAAAACTAATGATTTTGAGTACTGTAAAAAATTTCTAGCTGATCTTAGTGCCCTAACCAACTTCTGTAATCTTACATTTTCCTTTTTAAATATTTCTCCCTCATAACCATCAAGGAAAGGGAAAAAGCTCTTTTCCCAACCCTTTCCTATTTTATCCCTCCACATCATAATAATAGTAACTGAAGCTTTTTCAGAAAGAAGACTTTTAGGCAGAAACCATTCGCTGCACTCCAACACAACACGCACCTTGACATCCTCTGGTTCACAGGAGATGGAAGTGCCACCAACTTAATACTTTTGTTCCTGTTATAAGATTCAATCACTGATCAAAGAATTCTTGAAGAATTCCTTGACCTATATAGCAGAAAACTATTCACATGTTTCTTCGAAATCTGTTCTCAAGTCAGAAGTAGGAAAGGTTATCTTTCTGAAGACAGCCATGAAGGAGAGTTCAGGTTCAACCAGAGACTTCTGCTCTCTCAGCTACTGAAATCAAAGATCCCTTCTCTCACCCCAAGTTTACTACTTTAAAGTATCTGAAAATAGTATTTGCTCAACTGCTGAGAGCAACAAAGCAGTAGCTAAGCTTTTCAAACCACAAAAAAATCTCACAGAACTAACCTCTGCAACTTTCCCATGAGCCACAGCTGAATTCTGTGGACAGGTTTGGCCTATCTGCTTCCCCACATCCACTCCCAACAGACTCTGGGAGCTGTGCTGTGGGTCTGTGACTCCACACCACACTGAACACAGGGGTCCCTAAGTCCTTCTACCCAAAGATGGAAGAAAGGGGGAACCTGAGCAACCAGTGAGCTGAGGCAAACTGTTGCAGATTTGATTGTACACTGTAATTATGTCCCCACATCCATCCGGTTTGTACTAAAGCATGAATCACTATTTTCTCCACATTTGGCTTTCTGGCGTCTCCATGCTTTGTCCCAGTAATTGATTCACATCTGCTCGGAAATGTAGCAAAAGCTAGTCAAAACTAACCATGATTCTAGAGATCATGCTCCCCAGTTCTCACCTCTCTGCTCCCAGCACTTTACAAACTCCCTTTTAAAGATTATGCAGTGCCATTTTCAGATTACTAGCTGTTAGTATAGGACAAAAGAGAAGTGCAACAGTGAAAGACTACATTGACAGTGCCATCAGCCACTTCCTCCTACAGCTACCTTAGGATTAAGACAGGTACTCTCCACTTGTGAAGAAATTCCTCTTGAATCAACTTAATTCACAGAAGCATCACTTCCAAATTTACGAAGTAAACCGGCAGGAGAGAACTTTACTGCAGACTTCCAATGAACAGTCCTGTTTGCAAAATACAAGTACAAACAGCAGTCTTTTGGAGTTCTGCTGAGGAGCAAGTACATAAACTGGTATTTGCAGATCAACCCTTGAAACTACTGTAAGGAAGATGCATGCTGTTTTACATACTACCTACACTTCCACTGAGGTCTGTCAATCCAAAAGAAAACCTGTTTGATTTTCATCCATCGCTTTCTTATTTCCCCCCTCCAATACTGGAAGAACATAGAAAGGTTAGTCATTTTTCACCTTCCTTCCCAAAAGTATAAAAAACCTGATGTAATCAATTAACTCTCTTTGCATGTTTTTAAACATTTGGCTGCTCAATAGTTGGCTGTCGTACACTGTCAGTCTAGAAAGCTTTTGCAGCGTGTACCTGACTGGCATTTCACAATGGTGCCAGAGAAAATGTTTATTTGAGAAAGCCAACGGCAGTCCAGCAAGACAGGCATGTTGCTGTAATTCACTAGACTTTTTCCACCTACACTTCTATACGACAAGGATGGCTATTTAACTTAGAGAACACACCAAACAAAACCAAGTTTTACAGTCATTACTCTGACCCCATGCCTCTTGCCTTATTTGGATATTTTCACACACTTTCTAAATATAATTTATATACTGTTGAAAACCTAAGTGGTGTGTTTGAAAAATCTGTTCCAACATCTCTGTATAAGCCTCACTTTCCAAATACCATAAATACCTAGAAATTTTCTTGTACTGTACTGTTCTATACTATGCTGTAAGACATATTTCCAAAACGCACCACAAAAGCTATAAACTAAAAAGGCATAAAATCTAACGGTTTATACACCATACTTACAATATTAACTTTACTCAATAAATATTTATTAAAAAATAAGTCTTTTAGAAATCTGGCACACAAAAATTAAACAGTGAAGTTATTCTACCAAGTCTCAAAAAGTGCCCAAAGTGCCTTTTCTCTGAGAAAAGGAAGCAACACATGCACAGGCATTTGAGATAGAATAACGTATTAAATTCTTACCGTAGCAGTGTTATTTTGAGCTTGCCCTTTGATCTTACTAAACATAGACTGACCAACTCTGTCAGCACACCAAAATTTCAATAAGGAAGTGACATCCCAGAGGATCAGAAGATTCTCCTTTGCATACTCTGTTCAATTCCTCTGTACCTTGTTGGCAAGAACTGGGAACACTGAAAACTGCAAAGCACAAAGGTACCACCTATGATGTTTAATAACCCAATGAAACAGGTTAAAGAATTTATGATGGAAATTTACAATGCTTTCAACCAGGAGTACAAAACACGCACTACCTCACCAACTAAAAGGTTTAGAACTGCTATGTACCCACAGCTTGTTCCCACACAAAGTAATCAGGCATATTGTGAATTAATATCCCTCCTTCTCCACACAGAAAAATAGAAACTTAAGATGCTGAACTAAAATGCTGAGGCAAATGGCCAACTTTGACATACACTATGGATTAAGTTACAACTACTACAAAACCCCCAGCCATTATGGTACATGTAAATATCTTTCCTCAAAGGCAGATGTGTGCACCTCCTAGAGAAACCACTGCAAGAAATCCAAGTTTAGCTGAAATCATTAGCAGAACCCTGATTAGCTTTTATGAGGTAGGGAGCTGTACATACATGTTTGAGGACAACACTATAGCCAACTTAAGTTCAAACTCAGATTTGCCAATTATTTTTTCTACAAAAACATTTCCAATAATATCAGAAACAAAGCCTTTACATCCTGAAATCTATTCAGGACAATTTAATTCCCAATTTTGAACAGAAACTACAATACCTCATGAAACAAATATATTTATTTAGAGATAGTGTCAAGTCTAAGGCAAGCAAAACTTTGTTTAAATAGAATTAGTGTTTGTTAAATATATAAAGCACCGTAATAAAGTTATGAATATTATTCTGCCAACAGATATATACTTAAAGTTAATATCCTTAAAAATCCTTTAAAAAAACCACAAAAGCATAAATTTGATGATAATAATGTCACCATGGAGAGTAATGATTTTTCTGTATGTGATGCTATACACTTGACAAATCATAGTACAAAAAGTCAACCACTACTGAAATCTCTTGCCTGTGTGAAAGAAAAACTGTCTTATGCTTTGCAAACAAAATACGCGTGCATTCCAGTAAGAATTCCATTGCATTTCCCAGCCCAGCCAGACCCGGAATACTCAGATCATCAATCTCTACCCATTAGAGCTACTACTGATTGTATTCTTGAATAAAAATGAGTCCAGTCTGACCAAGTAAGAACAGACAGAATGCTTCATAAATATTAATTAACTATTCTGGACCATCTTTCATAAAGTAACAACAAAGATTATCACCGAATTTGGCAGAATAACAGCAAAGTCTAGACTGGAAAAAATCTCTGGAGATCACCTGGTCCAACCTTCTATGAAATGCACAGCCCTTGACTAAGTTATCCAGGGTCCTTTCAAGTCTTCAATACTGCTGGCAAGGGAGATTTCACCACTTCTCTGGGAAAACCATTCCGATGTTTAATTCTTAATCAATCTCACAAGGAAGTATTTATCTTATCTGGATGGAGTTCTCCTAAAGCAACTTCTGCCCACTGGCTCTTCTGTCACTGTATGTACATCCTTGCAAATGGAGTACTTTTCTCTGTATCTACTGGGCCCAGAAAAATCAATTATCTTTCCCCCCTCAGGCACCTCCAACCACCTAACCACTTTCTGCAAGCCTACCAAGTGCTGAGCAGAATAAGCACGCCTTGATCTGCTGATGGTTCTCTTCCTGATGCAGTCCAGGACACTGGTTGCCTTCTTTACTGCTACGGTACACTGCTAGCTCATGTTAAGCTTGCTGTCCCCCAGAACTCCTGGGTCTTTTGCAGCAGAGCTATATCCCAACCAGTCAGTCCCCAGCCTGTTTTGCCACTTAAGATTATTCCATTCCAGGTGTAGGACTTCATATTTATCTTAGTTAAACCTCATGCAATTCTTGTTGGCCTGATTTTCCAGCCTGTCAAGGTCTCTATGAATGGTGGCTCCTTCTTCCCACATACCTACCTCTCAGTCCACTTTGAAATCATCTGCAAACTCAGTGAGGGTTCAATCTTATCATTAGAACATTTACAAAGATACTGAGTAGTACTACCAGACTCAGCACTGACCCTCAAGGAACTGCACTTGTGATCAGCTTACAGTTTGACTATAAGCCATTATCATCCCTTGACCTTGGCAGGTGAGCCACTGTTCACAGTCTATATGTCCAAACTGTATATTACCAAATCATCTACAAGGATGATAGGGGAGAATATGTGTCAAATGCCTTTTTAAAGTCAAGGTAGATAGCATCCATAATTCTTCTCTCATCCACTGAGCAACTAGTAATCATAACATTGGTCAAGCGCAATTTACCCTTGGTAAATCTGAGTTAGGCTTTCCCAGCCACTTTCTTGTCTTTTATGTGCCTGGAAAGAACTCCCACAAACACTTGTTCCATAACTTCCCTGGAGACTGAAGTGACACTTGACTGGTCTGCAGTTTCCCAAATTTTCCTTTTGGCAGATGGGTGTAACATTTGCCCTTTTCCAGTTGCTTAGGTCTTCAATGACCTTTCAAATATAATAGACGGTGGCTCTGAAGTGCACCAACTCAGATCCCATCAGATCCTGTTCATGTGTATGTGTCCAGACAGTACAGATGGACCTTAACTCGGTTCTCCTTTACTGTCAGTGGCTTGCTGTTTACTTTGCTGTCACTTCTTGGCACACAGAATTGGGAGCTGACCTTTCCCATGCAGACTAAGTACTTCTGCCTTTTCAGTGTCATTCATAACTAAGCTGACAGTGCCACAAAGCAATGGACTTACATTTTCCTTGAACGTCTGCTTGGTAGTAACATACCTACAGGAGGTTTTCGTGTTATTCTTGACACCTTTTGCTAGTTCAAGCTCCAGCTGAGCTTCTTCCATCCTAAACATATCTCTGCATACCTAAGCAATATTTCTATATTACTCTTTGGGAGTCTGCCCCATTTTCCAAGGGTGAGGTGAATAAATAACTCCTCCAAAAATATATATAATGAGTATCTGAGATTAAAAGACAGGAAGAAAGCTTTTTTTCATTTTTTTTAAAGAAGGAATACTCAAATCTTAAATGTTTAAAAGCTACAGAACACACAAAATAATCTTACAACATATTGAATATGCTCCACCATATTCCTAAATATTTTAAAGATTTTATATTCAAACTGATTCTATCGATTCTTGTAACTCAGTTACTAATTCAGAATATTAAGAAATGAAATATCATTTCATCAAGGATCATGGGTTTTAGTTGCGAGGTATGAGAGATCTGAAAGTTAAGGATAAAGAGAAAGAAAAAAAATATTACTGAAATACCTACTGAACAAAGAACTGCAAGCAACTTGCTTCTGAGGATCATCTTCTGAGTACTACTGAAAAGAACGATCTTACTCATAAAGCAGTACAACTTACTGTGTGCCTTTTCTGCTCTCTGATTTTTCATATTTTAAACTTTAAATCAAACGTGCATATAACAGGTAAAATTTAAATTAAAAGATCATTACATCAAAGCTTAGTCTCTAAGAGAACAAGTATTGTTGGAAAAACATGGCTTTGCATAACCTTTTTTTTTTCTTATTCATTAAAGATAGATAAAAATACAAGATGCACATTAACTTTGCCTATGCTGTAGAGTACCTCAAAACTTTTCAATGAGGAAGGAATCCCATGACATTTAGTCTCAGTCACCAGTTAGTTTTGTCCAAACTCTCATATTTAAATTTTCCATTTATATTTATTTTTTAATTTTAAATTTAACAGACATAATCACCACTTTTACGTGGCAAGTATCACTTGGATCTCTGCATCTTAGTGCATTTCATACTGGGATTTAAAAGAAAAAATAAAAATCACACTTTAGCAATTTAAACAAATTAGGAAGGAAACAAAAAACTCAACGGTAAAAAAGTCAGTAACGTATCACAAAACAATACGCAAGTGCCAAAAATCTTCTCATATTAAAAGGGAAAGGAGAAGTCGAAAATTCGAGAAGTATTCAGAACTCAATTTTTCTGGTGCACAAAATTCAGTCAGCACACTATAAAGATACAGAATGATCTGAAATGAATATAAGAAAGGGTACATATGCTTATGATCATTAGGAAGACATTTTAGTATGTTACGTATAAGGAACCAATCAAGTAAAACCAGTACGTTACCATGGGACCCAACCTTAAGAGTGAATTAGTATACTTAAAAGCTGGCTCTGAAGCCCCAAAGAGCTATAAACAAACAAACAGCAGCTAAAAACACAGACCTTGGCCCTACGCCTATCTAAGTGGGTTGTCTCTCAGTCTTTGGTACTGTTACACAAACATATTAAGGAGGTTATGATACATTTTTCATAATTGCCTCTTAAATAACATTTCATCTAAGAAACTAGTTCACAACATATGGTTATCACAAGGTTTTTAAAGCAGCAGACTTCATAATTCACCTTTCATAACTTGAATAACCACCTACTTTCTCTAGTAATCATTTGCTTTATTGACAGCAACCATGAATCCTGTTGCACACTGGTATAAACACAAATTTTTGCACACACCACCTGAACTGAGTACGAAGAAAAATGCATTTACATGTAACTTTGATAAAAAGCAAGGTGTATTCTAAATTTCAAAGCAATATGAGAAGGATGCTGTCTGCAATCATTTTAGTCAAGAGAAAACCAGTTTGGCATGAAGGATACTATGTATTTTTCCTTAACAAGGAAGTACTTTAAATGAATAAAATTATTTAATTTTTATGCAGGACTTTATATTCCTGAAGCTTGTTAAACATAGATATATGATTTTTAAGTCAAAACTGACATTGATATTCTTCCATATAAGATTTGCTGTCATAATTTACTAGCACGACTTGGATAGCTGCCCTTTTTGCATATATCCCCTCTGTGCCACAGGAAAGTTCCTGAGAATCATGAAACTGTGAAGAACAAACAAAATGTCTGCAATTCCTGTACATTTGAGCCTTTGGCAGGATGCCAGTCCTGAGCATTCCCTCTGGTAAGATGGCAGCCTTGTAGCTCCACTGCTATAGGTTCTCTCATATCTTGCAATAATTTACACCCAGATCAACATATTTAAAGCATTAGCTGCTAAATCAGTTCCCATACATGGGATATTTCAGAACATACAACTTTTGGCGTTTTTTACCTTTTTTTTCTTTCCTTTTAAGCTTTTGAATCCTAAGCCTTTCTTAAAGGCCAAGGTGCTAATTCAGACAGGTTTCCTCCTCAAATCTAGGAATCCTGAATATAAACAACCCTAACTTTATATACAAAAGTTCCACAAACCCTTTTCAATCATTATGCAAATTCAGACCAGATACAGATTAAAATCAGCTGGCTCTTTTTCCAACTTGTCTGTCCAACTCTAAATTTAGAAGCACACAATATTCCTCCTGTTAACCTCTTCTGACACAAAAAAGGTAGCTTATACCTCTCATGCCTTTCCTGAATTCATCTTCACTTGCAGAAGGGGAAAAAAAAGAATCATTATAATGATCCTAATCTCACCTCTTAAAAGCAAAGCCATTTTTTTCCCCAAACACCACCAGTTTTCTTTGTGACACTTCCATCATCCACCAACTGCCTCAGTCACTCTCGAATCCCTAGTATCCACTTGTGCAACTATCGCAACAAGGCTTTCTGCAGTTCCCTCCATGGCACATGAAAGAGACCAGTGCTGGTGGAAAGATACAAGAACAGGACAGTTACCTGTTTCCAAACAGTGAATTAAGACAATATTAACTTTAATTCTGTGCTATGCCCCACTTTTAGTGACCTCTGTTGGGCTAACAAATCAGGACTAGCAGAAGACAGGGATGGAGGCTGCACCATCCTTGACTCTCAGACAGATGATACACACACATGGGAGAAGATCACAGAATTGCCTAGGTTGGAAGGGACCTTTCAGACGATCTAGTCCAACCATCAACCTAACTCTTGACAGAAACCATCACTAAACCATATCTCTAAGTACTACGCCTACGCATCTTTTAAATACTTCCAGGGATGGTGCCTCAACTACTTCCCAGATCCAGGAGGAAAAGATGGTGGTGGCAGCAGTGAAGGTCACCTAGTAAGTCCTAGGAACCCCAAATACAGGCCTCTAGAGCAAACAAATCATAACAAACCTGTTTGTCCCAATTTTCAAATAATCCCTCATATAACAGCCTAGTTACTTAAACATGGCGAGACCATGAGTTTACACCTCACATCACGGTAATGACAAATATCAGCATTTAATAAAAAGCAATGTATGTTGCAATTATTTTTCAATACAGAGATTTCTACATTTTTTTTACCAACAACAAAAAAAGTAAAGCTACTTTCTACACCACTTGTATTTCTATGTTATTTCCACAATAAGCATTACAGAAGTACTTTTTTAATCCAGTCATTCTGGTAGTCTGAATACCCAACTTCCTCAAACCACTTTTCATTTTCAAATTTAACCTTCACTAAGAGAACTTCTACATCATGCCTATAAGATGTGCACTTACTTTCTGGTAATGAAACATAAATGAATTTTACACAGAATAACATAGTTCAAATTAGACAATCATAAAAGCTGCATTTTTTTACCCTACTATTTGGAATAATTATTTTTTAATTCCTATCTATTCAATACCTTCCATAAGAAAATCCTCTGAAGAGATCAGCACCAGAGTTCTTGATTTTTAAACAACAAACTAAAAGTAAGTTACTCAATAGAGTAAGAATGTATGGATCCTTTAACACCACTACTACTGAAAAAAATACCATTAATGCAGCCCCACATCTCATTTATATCAATTGCAATGGTTTTGCAGTGAGTTTGCAAATATCTAATTTCTATAGTGACACGACGTTTTCTATCTTCTGATTAATAAGCAGGCATTCCTAAAACTTGCCAGCGGTGACATTCTTCACCTTTCTTCCTTAACCTCAAATGAACAGTGATTTTCAGCTTGAACATTCTTAGTAAATAGTACTAAGCCCTTCAGCTCAAAGAAATATGAACACACAGAAAATTTTGAGCAACCTGCTGTTTGTTCCACACTGATTTCTAGTAAATCAAGTAATCAGAAAAAGACATCTTTCATTGCACTATCACAGATGACTGACTCAAATCTTTTGCATATACCATATATATGACCACTGCACACATGTTTTTTTTTAATGTTAAAAAGGAATTGATACTGCTAGGTTTATCTATTTTGATTAGTAATAATTACAAAAATAGTTAACTAACAGCACACACAGTTTTATGAGCTGTAAATAGAAAAGGAGGAAGTGTGTTATGTGGTAAAAAAGAGAAAGTCAGAATCTCTTCTGAAGAAGTCCTGAAGTCAGTATCCAGGCACAAATCCTGTTAAAGAAAGGAAGAGTTCTTCCTGAGAAAAACCACAGTTTGAACTGTTACATTACCTGAATGTATATGGGTGAAAGCCTTTTTCTTCTTTTTCACTACCCTCTGTCCCATCCCTTGATTTGAAGGCATCACGCAGTATCTCTTTATCTGCTTCCCCCTGCTCAATGATCAGTATTAGTCATATCGGTATACTAGCTGGAAACTTCCAGCAAGTCAAGATTCAATGACACTGCATTCTGTGCAGCTATGCAGCAAGTTACAGTTCCAGTGGAACATTTAAAGAAGCAGGTAAATAACACATGTAGTGTATGAAAATAAACACACCTTGTGAAGAGTATCTGTAACAATAATCACGACTCATTGCCTCCCAATTCTAAGATGATAGTTCTCTGCATACAACAGACCACAAACAAACCTGAAGAAAGATCTGAAGTAATGGCATTAGAAAGATTAGATGAGGTGACTACTAAGTTTGACTGGGAACCTTCTCAAGCTACAGCAGTTGAGGCAAGGACTTCTGTGAGAAAACTCAAATAAGAGAAGGAAAACCTTCAACGTTAAAGATATGGAGCTCAGCTTTTGCCACTTTAAGTCTATTCAGAAAGCTTAAATCTTGAACTCAAAAAAAAAAAAAACAAAAATGCATTAAAATGGCTGGCATTCCTGCACAAACATCTCTGGCTGATATTAATACTGGGCCAGCACTCAAGGCCAAAGTCTTGCCATTCCACACAGTACTGTGTGAAAGTAAGGACTAGTAAGCCAGGAACATATCTTAATTATGCTTTGTTCACACAAAAGTCAGACAGGAAAAGAGCAGCTGCAACTCTGTTTCTCATAAGCACCAAGTTAAGCAGCTCAGCAGCAGTACTTCCCCTTATTCCCAGTGACCCCAAAGGCTTCAAACCAACTTGGAAAATAAATGAAAATGCTTACAAATGGCAGAATTTCTCATCCATTGAATATATTTTCAACACCAGTGTTGCAAACTCAATTCTATTTTCTAAGGACTTACTTTAAAATACCTTAGAGATATTTGATCTCTTCTATTTTTAAAAGACTATCCAATAGACTTGTCAGCAAATTACTTCAGAGAAAGAAAGTAGAGGAAAGGAGATCCAACACTGGAATATTACCTGCCATCTGGAGGGGCTTAACAAATTATACAGATTGGTGGTATTTGAGTCTAGAGCTCAATCACTTAAAAACTGTGCCCATCCACATGCAGTCAGTAAGTTCCAGCTGGTGACAGGAACTCCACCAAGAAATGTTAAAGTATCAATAAGAGATGACTTTAGACCTAAATTTCTTACAGCCTACAAAACCCTGATACTTTACTATTAGTATAAACTACTGACATTAAGTTGGAAAATACTGAGGGATACTGTAGACAACTACATATCTACATATCTGACTAAGAGTCACAGCATTTCTTTTGCTTATTTTTTAAATTTCTTTTGGTGTAAGACAATAAAAGAGTTGCCTGGTCTGTATAAGCAGAAGCACACATATGTTTCTATTTATTAAAATATACATGTGGTACCACAAAATCATCTAATGGGAAATTTCAGAGTTTCTTAATTTTCATATTACCTGTATTTTACAAAGAAAAACATTTTGAAAGGTACAAAACAAATGTCCACTGACTACATATAAAAAAAACTAAACTAAATACAAGATTCATACCATTTTCACTATGGCCAGGCCTCCACCTTTTCCTATGTCAATGCATGAACATATTATAACCTGTGAATATATAAGCAACTGTATGCTACATTTATGGGGATTCAGTTATTTTGTTCTCTAGCTTTCAAGAGCTGCACATTCAATCTAGATGCTTGCAAAAAAATATCTTTTACTGCAGTAAACCTACAACAAAGATGTCCTTAAAAGAAACCAGTGTAAGCAGCAGGTAAAGACAAAAGAAAGTAAAAGAATTTAATTATTTGAAGTTTTTCTTCATATTTGTGGCAATTAGCACATATATACATAGTTGGATTGTGTGCTATTCTACTCCATTTATAGAAGGAAGTAGATATGAAACGAACTTGAAAATTGTCTTAAGATGAAAGTGACATAGATTCAGATCTGTCTAAATACCTCTGCTACATCATCATTTTATTCTTTTCAAGAGCAAGTGGAAAATAATTCTTTACCATGCAATAACTATTTTTGCCATGTGTTGCGCACATGTATTCTATTTCCAGCACACACTACCACCAAGCACATGAGATCAGATTATTTTTGCCAGCAGGTTTTCTCAGATAAGGATATAAATGGCAAAGCAGGCTCAGTTCCCTCACCAATAAAGAAACCAGGTGGCATAGCACTTAATACACCAGGGTAAAGGGTTAGTTAGCTCATAGTGCACTGTGACAACCTACCTCAGAGAACCGTGAAGAAAACCAGCAGCCTTTGTTCACAAATCAATAATGTCAAATACCCACAGACAAGATATAAGTATTTCAAATGGAGGCGACTACTCAATTTGAGTTAAAACTTATGGAAGAGATCTAGACCTTAGACACCGCAGCGGAAAGTCAAATGTTCAGAGGTACATAATAGAAGTTAAAAAGAATTAAGTTCCTCATCTAAGCATAAACGCATTTACCAGTGGTGTCCTGGGTAGCAGAGGCCTAGCCAAAAGTTATCTTTACCAATTTAGTATTAACAGGGCTAATCAATAACCTGTATCTTTCTGTTAAAGTGATCTTCACCTGGTTTTAGCCACTTTAAAACCACACAGGTTTTAATTTAATTTTATATGGAGCACGGACAGGTGAGTGTAACTTTTGAGAAAAAATTAATCTATATGCATGCCTTGAAAGTGTAGCAAAAGCTTTAGCCAACATTTGAAACTAAGCTTGCAGCTTTTGAGAAGATGTAGGACAGTCTATGACAGACATGGACTTTACACATTTACATAATAAAGATTTGATTGCTTTCTTTTAACCCGGATTTGAAGATGAGGAAAACAGTGGGAATTACATGAACTAAAACAGCCACACTCCATCATAAACACATTAAAGCAGATCTGGTATCATTTTGGGAGTCAACCAAATTCCTCAGCACTCCTACTGACCTGTTATCATCACTAAACCATGAACAACTTGGTATTACTAAAAGACAGAATTATGTCTAATAAAGTCCTCTATGTTTTCTGTGCAATAAATAAAATTCCATTTCAAAATACACAAAGCTATCTTGGGAATCTAAAATGTATTTCTTACAGAGATGTACCATCAGTTTGGAAAATCAGATGAAGTCCATGAATTATCTTAATGCAGGTTAGGATACTAACCCAGCTTTCAAGAGATCTGAAAAAAATATACATCTTCACTCTTACATACAGAGAACTTTTTTTCCATCCCAAGATTTGAAACAAAAGGCTTAAACCAAAAGAATATTGCTGATGCAGGCCTATAAAGACAGACAGCCAAACAACATTTTGTAATTCAGCAATATGAGGAGAGGCTGAGGGAACTGGGCATGTTTAGTTTGGAGAAGAGGAAGCTGAGGGGAGACCTCATTGCCCTCTACAACTACCTGAAAGGAGGTTATAGAGAGGTGGGTGTTGGCCTCTTCTCCCAGGTGAATAATGACAGGACCAGAGGAAATGGTCTGAAGTTGCGGCAGGGGAGGTTTAGGTTAGATATTAGGAAGAATTCCTTTACTGAAAGAGTGGTCAGGCACTGGAACAGCCTGCCCAGGGAGGTGGTTGAGTAACCATCCCTAGAGGTATTTAAGAAACGTCTAGATTTGGCACTTCAGGGCATGCTCTAGTGACAGAGATTGTAGGGTTTGGTTTGGGGTTTTTTTGGTTTTGTTTTTTTTTTTCTTTTGTGTGTATGGTTGGACTCGATGATCTCAAAGGTCCTCTCCAACCATGAAGATTCTATGAATATATCTCAAACTGGTAATCTAATACCTAATACCATAAGGCAGTGCAATTCTAGATTCCAGTAAAAAACTGCAACTGTCCACAGGTAAAGCAGGGAGAATAACAATCCCTATAAGGCATCTCTCAAAGTTTGCACAAACTGTCAACCATGAATGGCTAGAAGAACAGAAAGAATCTTTTTCCAAAACCTTTGTTTCTACCTGAATAGTGCTAAAGCTACTTTTGGACTAAAAATAGCTAAAGAACACCTCCCTAAATACTGAGTTCTTAGTTAGAGTCCACCACTGCGCTCTGAAAATAGAATGGGAAAAAAGAATAACCCTTTAGGAGTGCAACACCTGTTGGAGCAGGCTTAAAGTGACTTCAAGCATTCCACTAGCGAAGTTAAAAAGGAGTATGGTAACATTATAGTAACATTATAGTAATGTTGGTATTCATTACCATACAGGACATTTTTGGAGCTACCACAGCTAATGACTCAAGATTTCACTGGTGTTGTCATACAAAACTATAGTTTTGCACAGGGTTTGACTCTGGCTGGTAGGTAAGCCCCTACTCAGTCGCTTGCTCACTCCCCACCAGCAGAATGGAGAAGAGAAATGGAACAGCAAAAGCAAGGGCGGGAAAAAAAAACCACCACCACCTTGTGGGTTGAGATAAAGGTAGTTTAATAAGTACAGTAAAAAAAAGAAAACAAATGATGCAAAAGCGATCATCCACCACCAGCACACCAATGCCTTGTCAGTCCTGAGGAAGGTCTACTTTGGACAAACAACTCCCTGGTTTTACTGCTGAGCATGATTTCATATGTTATGGAATATTCCCTTGCTCAATTCAAGTCAGCTGTGCCAGCGGTGTCCCCTTCCAGCCTCTTGCCCACCCTCAGATGACCCACTGGCACAGTAAGAAGCAGAGGACTTGATGCTGTGCAAGCACTGTTTCAGTGACAGCCAAAACACTGGTGACTTACCTGTTTTGGTCATGAATCTGAAACACAGCACGACAAGGGTTGGTATAAAGAAAATTAACTCCATCCCAGCCATGCCCAGTACAAGTTTTTAAGATAAGACCACCAGTCCACTATGTTAGCACCACAGACCAACCACAAGTGAAACAAACCAAATACTTCAAAATACCCACAGAGACCTACAGAAAGCTGATACATACAATTGTACCAGAGGACTCACCTGAACTGCCCTGTGAATTCAAAGCGCCTAAAGATACCAGTCAAGACTACATATACATTCCTGTAGCTTTAGATTTTAAATCAACAGTTATCTAGTTCTAATGGACCTGAAAGAAACTACACAGCCTATACCTTGCTTAAAGGCGATATATTATCCCATATTAAGGATTTTCCTGAACAGGAGAATCTCAAGCATACCAAGAAGACTTTACTCAGTTCCATGAAAATAAAGACCGTTCAGATAGAGCATCCTCTCCACTAGTCTACGCTACCAAATCAAAGACTTCGGCAGCACTGCACCTTGCAGCCCTCAGACATTGACACACACACATAGAGACACCAGAACTGGTCTGGTGATGTTTTGCAAGTTTCCAGTTAAATCTTTTTTACTATAGTCAAGTTCATCTGCACATCTCTGTATTACACATGTAGGTAATTACAAAAACTTCTTACATGGTGTCATGTACACCGACAGTCATCGAATTACAACCTCCAACGATACAGGATAGAAAAGGAAAAAAAAAAAAAAGTGTGATGCATTTAACCAAGTAGCTATTCACAAAGTTCAACACAACTCCTAAGCAGTCCGAAGCAGTGCCACAAGGACTATACTCCAAAACTCAAATCCAACTGAAACATGCATACGAAATGCAGGTAGTCATCTACACAGGTAACCTAGGAAAAGTGGATTTGTATAAAACTGATAGAAAAACTATAGAACAAATTTTAAAAACCAAAATTAAATGCATTGCAGTAGATACATAATATAGCTATTGAAGATGCATTTATCTCCTGGGTCGGGCAAGAATAGGGTTAATTCTCCCCAGGCTCTGGCAGGGACACAGGTATTCCACCCCCTGGAGCCAGGCCCAAGCAGGAGCCAGGAGCTGCCAGGGGAGGGGGTGGGAACCTGCCGCTGGAAGCAGGCTGGGGCATCCTGGGTCCAGTGGGTGAGTGGTGGTTCCGTAATCGTGTTTGCACATTCCTCTATCCGTGTTACTGTTTTCCTGTTCCCTTTGTTGTTCTGTTAAACTGCCTTTGTCTCAACCCACTAGTTTTGCCTTTTTCTTCCTATTCTCCCCCCAGTTGGTGGGGTAGAGGGGCACGAGAGCGGCTGTGTGGCTCTTTGCTGCCGTCTGAGGCTGAACTATGACAATTTCCAATTCATACAAGCTCCAATAAGTCAGTTACATCACCAAAGACATCTGTGGATGAAACCTTAGAGTAAAAAAGAAGTTGTCAAACACAGAGCAAAACTATTTCTGATTATTCTCTAAATACTAAAACAAAAAGTTGGATATATATTATATTCCAGAAAGCTGAGTGTCTTTTATAAGAGGAACTGAGAAAACAAATTGCCTGACTACCCAAGGACACCCTCTGCAGAACATAGTTCTCCCAATATAAAATGTTCTGCATGCATCAAGTATCTTTTTCCATTTTAATTTTGTTTATTCTAGTAAAATCCACTCCAGAAATGACTTCACTATTTGAAAATTCATTATAGCACTTTAGGTAAGGTCTGCATGCACATTTCACTATTCTAGGTAATCAAGTGAGGTTCTTTTCTCTGCTTCATAATCATCTTGACAAGATGTCACTTCCGTTTAATCCTGGGACACACTTGAAGATGCTTCTCTACAGCCCCTGCTTGTGTGAAGTCTGCACACCAAGTCACTATAAATTTCTACTCAGGAGACTTCTGTACCATTTCTGTAACCATCCAAAAGACCTTGAGCATTGTGTCAGTTTCAAACACCTCACAAAACTGAAGAATTTCTCCAGCTGTTCAGGACCCTAATTTGCTCATTTCACAAGCTATATGGTTATATACTTATTATCATTAATGACATTCAGTCATTTGGTTACAAAAGTTTACCTCTAAAGATAGGCTCAAACCTTCTGTTTTCCATTAAAAAAACCAAGGTGCACTTCCAAAATTTTCACTCAACTTTGCATAAACTAGATGTAGGAAAGGAACTCAAAACAGCCAAGTGTATCCTTCAGATGTTTGTGTCCCTCAGTTTTCTGTACAGCTACTCAAAAGAGAGGACACCCTGGAGAAGAACTCTGGCTGCCACACACAGAATCCAAACAAATAAATTTCTCTTTTCACGAGTATATTTATGCTTTGTGACTACTTCTCCAGAACATAACAACAAATTATTTTGTACCTAATATTTCAATTTAATAATTTTAGGCATCCATTTTTCCCATGCTTTTATGATCAATTTTTTGAAGACTTCGGGAAAGTTATTCTTGTTTCCTATTATCCTCCTCTGGTTAAACTGAAGAACTAATCAAATTCCACTCTCTCAGAAATAAATTTTTTACCTAGAATTTAATATTTTTAATATTTTTAGGTAGTTCTCACTGAAAAAAATTATTTCCATATCACATTCATTGTGTGCATTTGTTCTAATGGCTCAAAGCCTAAGACGATTCATTAAACTTTTTAAACTGAATAATTTTAAAAATTATATTAATTTTTTATTAGCAATTAAAACTCACCATAACCTCACTTTGTTCTCCAACAGCCAGAGACACTTCAATTCTGCTTTTATACTTTCCAGCACACACAAGCCAGCTGAATGACACGAGGTACAGTATAGCCCTCTGTTGCTCAAAATTATTTCTAAAGACAGATATCCATCACAAAAAATAAACCCATACTTCAAATAACTGAAGTAGGTGTTGATTTGTAGTTCCAAGTGATTGCATTACAGAGTCCAGCCTTAGGTAAGTCTTACACTAGTAAAGCACTAGCTTGATCATTATTAAATCACTGTCCAAAAAACGTTGATTCTGCTTGGCAAGAATCACCACATAGCTGGAAGACCAGTCCAGACAGATTTGGGTTTTTAGGTAAATCTTAAGTAATAGCATGGATCTGAAATTCAAGATGGCTGCAATTCTAATGGGTAAGGAGAAAGAAGAATGCTTATGCTATTGGGATAAATTAACCTTTTACATTTCCATTTTTGAATCAGATGTCACAAGCCACACAAGAGAAGGAATGGTTAGACGTTCTGTTTCACCAGTTTAAAAGGCAAATCTCAAAATTACATCAATCAAAGAAATATATTGCTAAAAAGATGGCTCTCTAACTGCTTTTCATAATTTATCTTTCATTAATGGCCTGATCTTAAATTTGTTATTCACCAGCTTTGTGCTCACAAATCACAGTAAGCTACAGTCTACAGCTCATTCAAGACCAAAAAAGGAAAAAAAATTGCACGGAAACATCCAGAACTAGCATCCCAGCTGAATACAATCAATTATCAGAAACTTTTTTTTTTTCCATGAAGTTTTATGCTGTGGCAATATTAGCTATGAATAAAGTTGTCTCTACTTCCACGAGAGCCTATGAAAAACTGTGATACAAGACAAAATTACACTGTGGTTGGAAGTACTTTCAATTCAAGTAGTCTTCAATCAGTGGAAGAAGAGAGTTTCTCTTAGGAATATAACATTTTTAATAAATTTCTCCTGGCACTAAAGAAATACTAAACTAAAGTTGTCATTAGACAACTTAAAAACTATCAGAGAGGGACACACAACATTTCATAGACAAGAGTTTAGAGCACACAATGTAGGAAGAGAGATACCTAAAGTGATGTCCTGCACAACCCCGAACAAAAGGATCTTGCATCTCAAGTAAGGGATGGAAGAAAGAACCAAGCAGCTACAGATTTAATCTCTTCTGTTGAAGGTAATCCACTTTAGCTTCTGTACAGTACTAATTATGCATAGTGGTCACTACTCAGTCAACTGGAGAGAAAGCTTCCTGACTACCTTTATGTAGCCCATTTTTTACACAAGTTCCTCTGAGACTTTATACGACTAGTCCATCCTCGATTTCATAGTTCCTCAAATATAAAGGTCTTGCCTCAGTCTTATTTTGTAAAACCCATATTAACATACTAACTCTCTCCCTTCCTTTCATTCAGTAAGACGGGGAAGTAAATACAATGAAAAGCTCATGAGTCGAGATAAGGACAGGGAGATAGATCACTCACTGGTTACCATCATGGGCAAAACAGACTTGACTTTCAAGATAAATTTAATTTATTGACAATTAAAAATAAAGCTGGTTAGTGAGAAACAAAAACTAAACTACAAACATCTTTCCCCACCCTCCCTTCTTTCCTGGCTCAACTTCACTACTCACTCTTCTACCTCCTTCCCCACCGCTGAGCAGCACTGGGAAGATGGGGAGCAATAAGACCATAACACTTCATCTCTGCCACTCCTTCCTCCTCACACTTTTCCCCTGCTCCAGCATAGCACCCCTCCCATGGGACACAGTCCTTCACAAACTGCTCTAACGGGAGCCTTTTCCATGGGCCGCAGTTGTTCAAGAACTGCTTCAGCATGGGTCCTTCAGACAAAGACCGCTCCAGTGTGGGTCCCCCATAGGCTGCACCTGCCAGAAAATCTGCTCCTGCATAGGCTGCTCTTCACAGGCTACAGCTCTTGCCAGGAACCTGCTTCTGAGAAGGCTCTTCATGGGCTACAGCTTCCTTCAGGGCATGCCCACCTGCTCCAACATGGGGTTCTCCACAGGCTGCAGTGTGGATATCTTTCCCAGGGTGGTCATCCATGAGCTGCAGGGGGTCAACCTGCTTTGCCACGGTCTTCTCCACGAGCTGCACTTGAAGCACCTCCTCCCCTTCCTTCTTACTTACCTTGGTGTCTGCAGGGCTGCTTCACATTTTTTCTCACTCCTCTCTCCCACAGCTGCTGCACATGTTTTTTTACCATTTCTTAAATATGTTATCAGAGAGATGCCACCAGCACTGCTGATAGGCTCAGCTTTGGGCAGCAATGGGTCCATTTTGAAGCTGGCTGAAGCTCACTTTGTCCAATGAAGCGATAGCTCCTGGTCTCTTCTCACTGAGGCTACCACCCTGCTATCAAAACCTTGCTACGTAAACCCAATAAACTAATTTAAAAACTCTATTCCCAACTACAGAATAACTTTAAGAGAGCTGAATATATGAAAAAAAAAAAAAACCCTTTCCTACAATTTTCCCAAGTCGGGTATTGCAATCACCTATGACAAGGCAGACAAGCGACCCTTAGCTGATTAGAGCTGATTTAAAGACTGCACTGTTATTGACAGTCCCACCCAACTTCCCACCCCATTCCTTGTGCCTGCCTCCTCAACAGGAATGGATCACTCATTTTGAGATAAAGAAAACAAAAAACTTCCTGGAAACCTCCCATTTGTATTTTTTCTGCAGTTAAAGGGGACATTTATCTATTTATCTAGATTTATCTCTATTGTTCTATTTTTGCAGCATAAACTAACCATGCAGCTATTTATTGTGCTACCATGTGCTGCATTAACTACAAGCACTTTTTATTTGCTAAATTTCCAGTACCTTGTTCTACAACTAGCCACAAGGTTAAGGTAAACATGGACATAAAAACATGCATCAAACAATATGCTGAACTCATTTGAACTACATTCCAATAATAGAATCAGGTAAGTGATCAATTAGGAACACAGCAGCTGTACTTACGGCCAAGAACAAACTTTTGTTTAAGATGAATTTTCCTAGCTCCCAAAAATCCACAGTCATTCCAATTTCTTCTGAAATTCAGTACGCCTCCTCACGGTAGAATGCAGAGGAGCATTTGGAGTTATCTGACTGAAGCACTTCCAAAAGAAAGACATTTAAACCAGTTTTTTTTATTGGGAGTTTTTTCTGTATAGACTAGGGGATCAAACCACAACCCTAACTGTACTCTTTATTGGGTCGGTTTTTCAATGTGTGCTCTAGAAAAAAGACAGTTCTTTCTAAAAAACAACACCAGAAAAAAAATTAAGAAGTAAAATAACTGATGTCAGACAAATGCAAGCTGTAGACTCCAAACTCAACAGATTACTATGCACACACTCACAAGACATAGCTGTCATACCGCTGACCAACCTGCCAGATTTCACATTAACTCATGTTGCTCTAGGGGAAATGCAACTGCCATTGAGCCTAGTAGTCTACAAGCAGCTAGCATCAGTTTGCATCTGAACCTTGGTGAACGTCTGGAGTGAAAAAAGGATGAAAGAACCTAGTTACCATCCACCTCTGAAGGAATTTATTTTGGGGAATGAAATGTATGTCCAGCAACAAAAATATTCAGAAGACACTAACATATTTTCATGTGTGTTCTGAATCCTCAGAAGTGAACAGTGGAGTAATACATGAACTCTCTTCTCAGTTCCTGTGCAGGAGCTGGAATCTGGAGGACGAAAATACGCTCTGAGAAAATACACTCTCGCTCCTTGCTTTTTCCCTCCAGCAGAGACTGAAGGAGAAAAGATGACTACACCCACAGTAATATTTCCCCACTACTCTTGCTAGTTATACAAAAATAAGAGTAGGTCAAGTATCTGAGATCTATTATGGAACTCCTTTTCCATGTCAAAACCTCATAAATGAAGAAGTCCTCAAGGATCTGCTCTACCAGGCTTGCATACTTCATAAACTTCTGCCAGAAAAACAATACCAGCTGGAGATGGCAGCCAGGAACCACACACCATACAGCCAATTCAGCTGTGCTGGAAAGAAAATTCTGATGTAGACAAGTTATGCCAACAGGAAAAGCATTAGTGTTGGCTTTACTCACACCACAGACCCAAATGATGAATTTCTGCTGGCAGAAAGATCACTTCTGCTTTTCCAAGAGGGGGCTTTATTCGCCAAGCTGCATTGACTTGTAAGTCGAAGTGGTTTGAATAGCTCCAGTACCCAAATTTTTCAAATTGTCTTGAAAGCCAGTTACAACAAAAATTAAGTTAACTATCCATATTCTGATATGTCTCAAAGATTTCTGAAATAAGGTCCCCAACAACAACATCTTTTCAAATCTGTCAACTAAAAATTGCCCCAAAGCTCTCTTTCTTTGTGTGCATGCATATACAAAGCAAGTAACTCAGCAATCTCACAAACTCATTTTAATTAGTACAGTTCACTTTGGAGAAACAATACTGAAGAGCCTATTTTTAACAATTAATACTCTAAACACGGTCACCAAAAAAACCTCAAGAAATCAGGGGTTCTTGCCCCTGAAAGTTCTCCTTCTAAGTCTTCCATGCAAAAAGAAATACAGAAGTAGTCTGTTCCTCTAAGGAATCACAGCATTTCATTCTCCTCCAATATGAGATGTCAGAATTTTTCTGTGTATCAACAGAGGGTGGATGGATGCAGGCAGACTGACGACAACTCACATGTGGACTTTTAGGAAAAAACAATCTGTGATGGGACCGGGACAGTCAGAGTTAAGCAACTGTCCTGATTGGACAGGCATCAGAGGAAGGAAAATAAAACAGTAATTACTCTGAACTGTAAAACAGCAGCACAGGGGTTTATTTATTAGTATCAGCTATAAACTGAACCAATGAACTATGGGCCGGTAAGTTACTGTCTGAGACAATACATGAGGAGTAATTTATTTTAACACACATACCAGTGCCTTCTTGACAGGACACGAAAAAAGGACAGGAGGAACATGACATTCCTAAGGGAAACAATAGTACAAGGCACAGCAAGTGAAAACNGGGGGGGAATAATACTAAAGCAGTCTGTTTCTTCAATTACTGTAACCATCAATAAATAAAACTGTTTAAAAAGAGAAGAATATTACCTGATTTCAAATATCCACAGTTTGTAATTACAAAATATAACATAATCCCCATTTCGTACCACCAAACACATAGGCAAGAGCAGGAGAAACGGGGCAGGGGGGGAAAAGAAGACTGCTTCAGCTTGCGGAAACAACATTTCCAAAAGCAAAATTCTATAATAACTGAAAGTTCTATAAATATTACTTTGACTTTTATTTGAAGCCCTAGGAAACTGAACAAAAAGGCTTTAAGGTGCAATATTGGGTTGTTCAACTCTTTGGACTACAAACATTATCAATCACTATCTGAAAACCAGAAAAGTGTCTCTTGGGGAATGTATTTTATTTGTACCTTCTTTCAGGCCTTACATAGTTAAGATCAGAAGAAGCCGTGAGATTGTCTCCAGAATACGCTGTCACTCCAAAATAAGGTTTTGCAACAACTTGCGAACAGTTCTTCCTCCCTTCCTCACAGTACTGTATGTCCCAACAGTACTATGCAGCACACACACTTCCAGAAATTTTTTTAAGATGAAAAATCCTGAAAATCTGCTCACAAAACTACCTGAGCAATATCACTAATATGCATATGCTAAAATTACATTTATAATGAAAAATGAAGCTATTCAAACTGCCTATGTAAATGTAATGCATCCCCTTGTGTGAACACAGCATAGCTCTTAATTACTTGATCACAGACTTTTTACCCATGGGACACCTGCCTTATTCCATACACAGCCTGTGCCTTCCTTGAGGATGGAACACTGCCAGGAAATAAACACTACTGCACTGCCTCACCTGCCTTGGCTGCAGAACTGGGCTTACACAACACAGCACAGGCTTGCATAGGCCAGGACCAGTCATACACATTCACTCCAGAAAGTCCAAAATTTTATTTATTTGGTTTTAGACAGAGAAAGAAAGGGAGAAGAAGGCACTCAGAGACAAAGCACTTCTGATAGAAGCCTAAGGGGACCTCATAGACATAATGCAACCTTTACCCCAGTCAAGCTCTTCTTTGACTTCTAGGTGTCCCTTTTGATCAGCACTAGAGCACAATGAAGAACTTTCTGCACTCACAGATGTATAGAGCATAAGAAAGAAGATACAGAGAAAACAGTGGCAAAAGATTCAAAGCGAATTTTTATGCAGAAATGAAAGCATAAGATTACTGGCATATCTCTATATTCCTTTATACAATTCCTTTTTTTTTTTACCCTCCCATTTCACCATGTGAAAATTCCACAATTTGGAATCATACTCAAATCCACATCAGTCATCAACAGCATTTAAATCTTTCAATCACCCACACTGTCATTTTGCGAAAAACAGTTGGATGTCATGTTCTGTGGACTAGCCCTTAGAAGGAAACAAGACACTTGGCCTGTGGCTTTCAGAGATTTTTGTTGATAGCTGAGGAATGGCAAGATTTAAGGATCTTCGATTTCATTCCACACATAAAAGGGAATTACATTCTAGGACAAAGTTTCCCAATCTGTGGTCTGTAAAACATCAGATGGTGGTCCAAAAAAACATAATAAAAAATGTATTTTTAAAAACATACATTCCAACACATGCAAGCAAGAAAACAAGATTGAGGAAATACAAAAAATAAAACAAACATTCGAAGTTTAGCCTGATTAAACTGCACTATAATGCATAAGAAGATGTGACAACATTTCACAAGACGATCCTTGCATTTTTTAAGGAAATCAAGTGTTCTTGAAACAGCACATTGTCCTTTAACATTTAAGTTTGAAAACACTTTTTTCTGTTCTACTGAATTTACTGAGTAAGTCCCCTCCAGAAAATACCATGTTACATCCAATATGTTTCTCCCTTCATCCTACTTCCCTAAGCTGTTACCTGTTTTCTTGATGTCCCACTATGCTTTTTGTAGTTTCATTCTGTTTACAGACACCCCTTAAAGTCATCTACAGAAGCAACCCATCCAGCCACTGAGTTCTTTCTGCCTATTTTCATTGATAAACTCTGCTTCAAGTCTTCTGGTTCACCCTGAATTTCAGTTACCACTGTTGGAACATCCTTCACTGGTTTAGCTGCAGGAGTCTCCTTTATTAGGACCCTCCTTTTACCTGTCACTTTTTTTTTAAAATTACAGACAATTGGCCCACACCCTATCCCTACTCCCTCGCTTAAGATCCAGCCCAAGTCTTTTACACTCCTCTTTCCAGGGTTAATTTCCCTCCCTAATGTCTACACATAAACATCCTTGCATCTTGTCTACAGTCATCTGTGTATACATAGTCTACGGTGCCTTTTTTTTTTTAGCCAGACAAACAGGCAACAATGCCTACATTAAAACTTAATACCAAAACAGCCCTACAGGTCTGCAAATTCAGCCAACAAAGAATACTGGAGAAGTACTTGAAATTCATAAATAAGATATTAATAGTATACCTGGGATCCTCTCTCTCAAAATCAGTATTTCTGCTCTCATATTTCCTATATAACACTACTATAAATTTAATGAATGATAAATAAAATAATTAGTTAAAAAAACAACCAGGTGGTAACAGATCTCAACTAGTGGCCGCCTATTTATATGAAGTACATAACACCTAACTTGAAACCCTATTTGCATGTGTTGCTCTGATTCTGCATTCTTCATCAGTTTAAAAACCACAGCTTTTAAACTATTTTTTCCTGAAGTTATTAATAGTAACTGAGCTTATAAACTTGTTGTTTTAAAACAAGATACAACCTTTAAATTAAATATGCTGATTAATACATGCATATTTAGCCTATTTATATGTATTACTAAATGCCGAATTGATTAGTCCCTTTTTTCAAGGAAATTCTTTTCACAAGTCTTAACAAGTGACAAAATGCATCTGGATGAAAACAGACCTATTAAAAGCAACAAAAAAGAATTTTAAACTCAACAAAAAGTACTTAGGTATGTTACATACGTAAAAATTGGAAAAACTGTTTTGCATTTAAAACTGAATTAATTACTTTACATGTGGCTAGCAAGCTCAATGACTGCATAAATGAACAGATGAGAAAGATTTTAGAACTGATCTCTTCATTCTTGACAGTTCTATTCATATATTAAAAAGAAGAAACTGACTTCTGTTTTTGGTTTCAAATGGAATTTAAATTAAATTCGAACAAAGTAAGAACGGGAAGAGATATCTAAAAGTAAGGAGAGCACCTACTTGATATCCACAAAAGACACAGTTGCTTCAATTGATTTTGACATGTCAGCAAATTCTGTTTCCCAGTGTTTGGTAGTTGAGAACGTTTGTTTTCCTGAGCACTTTCGCAGGAGACATGTACTGCTTGGTATTTGGATTGGGGTGTGTGCTTTTTGTTTTAGATTTTTTTTTTTTTTAATTTGAAAATAATAATCAGTCTGCAGTAGAGTCATGCTCACAATGAATTTTAATTTTAAGTATGTTTCTTTAATTAAAAGTTTATTTTAATGTGTTTAAAATATGGTTTTGATACAGCATTCTACACAGCCTCTTTATATGGCCTCTGGCATTTGTTGGTCCTCATTCTGAAGTACATGCAAGACTTTCTAGGTACTCAATT
This sequence comes from Stercorarius parasiticus, assembly GCA_013396915.1. Classification (NCBI taxonomy): domain Eukaryota; kingdom Metazoa; phylum Chordata; class Aves; order Charadriiformes; family Stercorariidae; genus Stercorarius; species Stercorarius parasiticus. Next base: position 27,292 of record VWZL01005935.1, on the reverse strand, counting down.
AAATAATTTTTTATCGCCATGAATAATCTATTACATATTTTTAAATACTTTATGACACAGAAAGAATAAAAACAATATTCAATTCTTTTCAGCAATTGAGGAAAATCATACAAAAATGTTTTGTTTGCTACTGAGATTAATATATACGAAAGACACGTTTCCTTGGAATCTGGGCTTTTTTTGTGCAACATGAGACACTGATTTCCAGCTTCTCAGGAAAATTAAGTTTGCATACCAGCACAGAATATCCCTGGGACTTCACTCCGGAATATAACAGTTCGTACTTTCTTATCAGATTTCAAAGCATCCACAGCTTTTGACATCTACAAAGAAATGGAGGAAGGGGAATAACCAAACACTTTCTAAAGTAATTAATTCCAACACTTCACCTTTATACTAAAAACTATTCTTTTTCACTTACCATTTTTAAAAGATTTTTGTTAAGTGCATTCTTGGCATGAGATCTGTTTAATCCAAGCACCACAATTCCTGGAGGGGAAGAAAAATTGTATCATTGTTACAATGTACTAAAATATATATTATCTATGTAAATTATTATTTTGAAATTATAGAAAAAGTATCATTGAGGACTGCAAAAAATGCTAATGTAATCACTTAACTACTGAGTTTTTGAAAGAAAATAAATTGACTTACATTTTCCAATGTTAAACATTTCAATGTTAACAAAAATGACATTTATTTTAAGAACAAAAATATGGTCCTAACACCTTCACATGGAAATAGTGCTGAATGCATAATTACACAATTGCATGCACTAATTTCTTGTTTGTGTGTGAAGTGCTGACATGCAATCAGGAAAGATACTTAATTGTAAAGCATATGTTTCCATATTTAGCCTGCCTTCAAAGACTTCTTAACAGCAAGAAGTGCTACGACAGCTAAGACTAGCAACTCTGATACAGGTAAAAGTCAGAAACACAGAAAGAATGCCATCAACAGGAAACCTGAACTTTTGTTTAAAAAAAATCATATAAAAATTCTCCCCCAAGATACAAAAATCGCACTTAATGCTTGGTACACAGCTCCAATCAGACATTCACAGTTCCCTTAGTCCAGTTAGAGATCAGTTGTCTCACTGACTGATGACACGAGCACTGGTTTGAATGTTACAGCAGAAACACCATTTGTCCTTATTTCACCCCTGTCACTTAACAGGCATGATTATCACACAGGAAAACTCTGAAAAGTTTATCTTGGTAATGTCTAAGTTTACCAAGTCTTTAGCAATCTTTTAGACAATTACTTCCTGAACACACTACAATTGCCCGAATTCTAAACACCAGCTCACAGTCCTATTAAGTTGATCCAGTCCTGGTAAGGTCTTATCAATCAGGACTTTTTTTTTACTTGGAGAATGCAGAGGCAGGGGAGAAAGGCAAAGGACTAGGACAGGGACCAGTAATGAAAGACAAAATGGGAGCGTGTATCTCAAACAAAAATGCCCACAGTATTGCCATCACTCTACAATATGAAAAAAGAAACTCCAGAAACTCAGCATTTGCTCCGGTATTTACTACCACACCGCTCAGCTTTGCACGTATAATCTATTTGTAATCTGGCTCTCGTAGCCTCCACAGGGTGCCTGTCTTGTCATCTCAGTGCTTAGTACTTCTTTTATTTCAGGGAAACCTGTCCTCTCAAAGGACTGACTTATCAGTGCTTGAGCCCACTCCCTTTCCTCTTCCTCCTCCTGCATGTACATGCACGCACACCAGACAAGATTATAGAGAGCTCCTGCTCCTTCTGTAGCTACCAATTTGAAACCAAAGTCCTCTATTCACCAGCTATCACTCTCAAGATTCAAATAAAAATGATTAAACCCAAGTAACTACACACACATGCCTCTTGCTTGGCCCCATGGTACAGTCAATTGCTATTTACAGGTACCTCCTAAAAGGGGAGAGGAGTCTGGTTAACCCAAATGACTTTCACTCTCATGTCCTGTAAGGCTAAATTCCCACCTGTTCATCCCCATGGTTGGAGGTATTCATCTAGGACCTCCTGCAAGGGTCCTTACTCAGCAGTTACATAGGAATCTGCTTATGTTTTATTAAGCAAACAGGACAACATTCAAGTAATGTTTCTGACTATAGCACTTTTCTTCTACTGTCACAATTTATTCTTCAGGAGGTTACTCCAAATTCAAATACTCCACATGTTCAACACAAGCAGATTAGGCAAAAACAGCACCTCAAGTTAAAGCAACAAAAAGACACTTGACTTGGACTATAAACTCTAAGGCACACTGCAAATCCAATGTTTGAATAAACTAGAGATGCTATCATCCCAGACTCTTCTTCAGTTCGGAAATAAAGTCCTTTTCAGAAGCGTGTTTTTTCTTCTCCCCATCAGAGCACAAACACTGTTGCTCCACCAACAATATTCATGTATTCAGAAGGAAGTTCCAATTAACATTAAAGCACGTTTAGTATCTTTTCTTACAAAGGGATGATCCTTGAAACAAATCATACAAGTTCATTCTTCTTAGCAGTGTCATATCAAGCCATAAATCTACCACTTCTGCCTCACTCTCCAGAAATGTAAGAGGTAAATACAGATGACACCCACACAGCTGTTCTATTTCTTAAATAGGAAAAAAATGAAGCAAGAACTGCAACAAGAAAAGCATAAAAGGTTTACAAGAGAAAACTATATATTGCAGTGATGTATACAAAAAAACCCCATTCCTCGAATTCTCATTTGAGTCAGTTTTGTTCTAATATGCCACTACTATAGTACCTGGGCATTCTTAAAACAAATTCTGCAGTAAGATTCAGGAAGTTTTCCCAATGTATTAATCAGTGACCAAACTACAGACAGATTAAGGACCTGCTCAAAGTCACAAAACAGAAACTGAAAAATATCTGATTTCCAGCTGAGAATTTAATCCTTCTCCCTTCCTCAACCCACCCCAAGAATCTCCGGGCAGAAACTGTTTAAGGCACATCTTCCCGGTTTTACTCATTCAGCAAGATTTAAACCCCTGTTCACATAATTCTGGTGGGATAAACTTCCCTAACCAAGGCAAAAAAGGAATAATCAGGCTACATATAACTCTGCAAAACTCCACCAACCCAATTATAAAGAAAAGAAAAAGAAAAAAAAAAGCAAAATGTTCAGACAATACTGCCAGACAGGTAACCATTCTGACAAATATTGTTAGTCATACAGAAAACCTGATTATTTTTATGTATTTTAAAATAGTTACATCTTTATCTGAAGCATTTAATCATGGTTCATTGTTCCTAAAGCACCTACATAGAGGTGTGCATTCCAAAATCTTTTTAAAAAAAAAGTTTGAAAAATCTATTTGTAAAAGAATAAAAATAAAAATTCATCATCACATTCATCAGCAATTAATAATAATAAAATTCCAGTACCTGTATGGTGTCAAAGAAGTGGCAGATACACCAAGAAGGAATAAGCATTCACATAACGCTAAACTCAGTAACAGTTTCATAGTTTTTCCTGGGAGTCATTTCCACATTATTTCAGAACACTCTTTCAGCAAATAATGTGCGTCTATGAAAAATTACATCCACATATTAAAAAATAACTTTCACCTATTAGCCAGGCTCTCCAAGGGACTAGGATGACTCCCAATGCTGTCCAATATAAGCAGTCATGTCCCTGTGTACTACTTGCCTGGACAACCATCAGAGGAAAAGCATATGCAAAAATACAATATGTTCTCTGCTTATAAGTTACCTTTCTCAAAAGAGAAAGTTGACTGATATGATTATTAATGCTTAAGAGAAAATGAGAGTTGTACATAATAAAAAGTGTCCTTTAGTAAGACAGACACATGCATACATGAAAGATAGCTTCAAAATACCTGTAAATTCCCAGAAACATCCTTATTTCATAGTGTACACTAAATTTTGGGATTTTCATTTAAGTAGCTCATATTGAAAGGGTTTTGTATTTTAAGAGTGATAGCAAAAATATATGATGCTATCATTATTTAAAATTGCTGAGAGAGAAGATCATATTTCTTCCTATACTGTACAAAACAGGGTGAACCAATTTAAGTGAAGTGATTAGATCATGGTTTAACTACAGTTTATATCAGCACACAGGAAATCTAACTTTAAGTAATGATTTTTATCTGTTTTATCTTGTACTTCTTAGTTTTCAAAAAATATTTATACTCAATGTTTGGTAGAAACACATTTAAACAGTTTCTTACAAGTAAATCCTGTCTTTACACTCATATTAGTAATTTTGTCTGAGTTAGAAAGAGTCACTACATCTGTATAAAAAGTACTTATGGAACTACATTTGTTTATATTAAGCATAAAGACTCAGACAAATGATCTATCCAAATGTACTTTTTCATAACTAATAAAAAAAAAAAATCTGAATTATGCACTGAAAAATGGAGGGAGGACCAAAGAGACTTGTTATTTTTAAGGCTGTCTCACTTAACTACTCAGATAAACCAAGGTACGCAAGTTGACTTAGATGTCTATTATTTTAGAATAGTTTCTTAAGCAAAACAAGAATCTATGGTGAGTGTACCATGCACAATTCTAGTGATTTCCATTGATTGCCTTATCAAGAAGTATTTAAGTGCAAAATCATACAGATGCGTACTCAGCAGGATTTTTAAAAAAATACCAAAATACTCTTCAAAATCCTGTATTTGCATCTTTTTTTATCTCTAAACACCACTTAAAAAAATCTTTCTTGCACTTCTTAAATTATTAGATCTCATCTCCTCAGCCCTGCTTTATTTAAAGAGAGTAAAAGAAGAGAAAGCTTTTCTGATATATCAGCTAGCTATCAGCTTCCAATGTCTGAACAAACAACTTGAGACCATTATTTGTTCTGACCATTCTATTTATGTTAAAATTCTAACCGATGGGGACAAAAAGCTGTCTTAACACTCTAGCTGAACTAAAACCAACTAGAAAGTATAAGTACAGACTCATTCTAGTGTAAAATCTAAATTTTACAAATATTTATATCATATTCCAGCAAGTGACACAGCAACACTCGATTCAAGACAAGAGAGATACTACTCCTAATTCCATCTATAATTTCAAGAGCAAAAGCCCTAAGTTTATTAAAATTTGTAACAGGATCACCAATGCAACTTGGCTAAAAGTTCTGAGATGTCAATAATTGTAATATATTTCAGCCCTATTCAGTGATAATCAAACAGAATCTCAAATAAAGTAAAACATACGTATTTAATTAAAAAATACTAGTGCGCCGATATTCACCTATACTCATAGAAAACTGACACTAAAAGCTCCACAAGTTGCAACATGTTGTTCAGAATACACAAGCATTTTACAATCACATTCTTCAAAAATCTCACATCTTTTGTGTTTTAGTACAGATCAAATTTGGAAGCTAGGAAGTCTTGAATTAAAATACCAATAATCAGCCCTTCCAAATACAGTCTCACTTCAGTTTATGTTTAACTACTTCCCCAAAACTGATATACAAATCACATGAAAGTCTTATGAAGCAGGACAGTTTGCTACTTTGCCTGCAGGCAAAAGATTTGCCTAGTGCTACAAGGTATGTGCCTCTATGTGAGGCAGTCTTCCTGCCTCCCCAGCATCCTCAGCTGTGAAAGCCTCTGGACAATACATCCTTCTCCAAGCAGCACAAAAAGACTAGGCATGGATACAAGCATAACCACAGCATAAACGAGCATGTGTGTGATGTAAAAGGTAGTCAGAGGGACAGTGTCTGTCCCTGTATATAGTCAAGAAGTATGTAATAGAAGACTATAGGAATGGCACCAGGGAAGGTGCCACTTGGGAAGGCCTATAACATGAGCTGGTAGAAAAAGGAACTGCATGTTAGACAAGAGCAAGAAAGACCACAGGGGCTTATATGGAGTTAGTGTCATAATGCAGCAGGGGTATCACATGCTGTAAGCAGATAAAGACAAATGAACTTGACTCACAAGGCGAGGAGGAGGGTGCGCAGTAGCAGCATGGCGAGGAAGCAGAGACATGTTTCTTTCACAGAAACATCATATATCCTTTGTGCTGACAAAGGAGGCATCTGAAGCTTATGTCTCCTTCTGGCTTACTTCTAGACCCTTGCTCTTCTCCTTTATTAATAAACAATATTTGTTTCTATGTCCATGTTGTGATGTACTGACTCCAGATCACTGTGGAGCATGGATTTCTTAACCAGGTGGGTTAAAACGAGACTTTTGGTATAGCTGAGCAGAACGAGGTCTGCAGCAGTTGACAGCACTAAAAGCAAGGAGGAGTGTGAGATGGTTACTAGGAAAGCAGCATGAGTTGAGCAGGAGTGCTGAAGTGACGCTTTCCAGAACAGAAAATGTGGATACCACTTCTGCGACCTTGTCTGCCCCTGAACGCAAGCCCATAACAGGTGCGGAAGCAGCACGATTGTAGCAGTTTGCTGCTAAACTTCATTTTCTCCCATTAAAGTTGCCAACTGACGCCAACTCAGAAAGGTGTACCTCACACATATGGTACATGCAGTGTAGTACTCTGAAAAAGAAAAGCCAAGAGAGACCCAGCTGACCTAGTTCTGCAACCGTCATGCCAGCAGCTCCCAGCACCCTGCCACGAAGCCACAGGCCGCGGCCGAGGTGCCGAGGAGGAGGAGCCGCCGCTGTCTTCCCGCCCCTCGCCGGCGGGCGGCCCCCCCCGGCACCTCCCCCTCCCTACCCTGCCGTGGCGGCCGACCTACAGGAGCGCGGCGGGGTGCAGGGGTCACCCCGTCCCGGCGGCCTCGGCGCTGCCGGGGGCCGGGGCAGCAGGGCCACCCCGCCGCTGCCGCCTTCCCCTCGTTACCTTTGTGCTCGTCATCCAGGTACCGGACCCGCAGCTCCTCCTCTTCCTTCGCCTCGGAACCGTAGCTNACCGCCGGCCCCGCTCCCGCCACCCACGTGACCGGCTGCGGCACGCACGGGGCGCCGCCGGCCCCCTCCCCCACCCGCCGCTGCCGTTGCCGAGGCGCGAGGACCCTGCGCGCTGCCCGCGCGCTCAGCGGCAGCCCGGCAGCCGTTGGGGCGAGCGGCGGGAGGCAGGGCGCAGGGAAGGGGGTGCCTGGCCTCCCCTGGCAAGGATCAAATTAATACCACTTGGGATTCAGAGCTGGGTTTATTTGTGTAAAGCAACATCGCTGGGGTGTCTGCTCACCCTCCATGCGCATTGGCAAGCCCACCGGCATGAAGCGAGTCCAAGGATGTGAGTGGTAAGGGTGCAGGTGGGAGATAGTTGCCCTCTTTAGTAGCAAAATCACGTGTTACGAGACCACTAAGGCCTGATTCAAAGCAATGGTAGAATTTAACCGATCCACGTGTCAAGAGGTTGCTATAGCTGCAGTTAATCCAGGACAGTAGTGAGGCTGCTAAAGCTGTGAAATTTGGCTTCTTTGAGTTTATTTACTGGGAAGAATTAGGCCTTGAGAACAGACAGAATACCTTTTGAGCTACCCCCTGTCATTTTCAAAACTGAGCGTTACTAAATCGGAGGGATAAAGCTGTACAGCTTCCAAGCAAAAGCTCAGATGGAGCCATTTTGTTTGCTGTTTGGAAAAACTAGCTACTGCATTCCTCTCCTTCGTGTGGTTGCTCAGCAGCTCCTCCACTGCCTTCCTTCTGGAGAAATGAAAGTCTAAAATTAATATCCTATTTGTTCTTATAGAAGCACCATGAAGGGCAAACGTGGCGGGGAGGAACAGGCAGGTTATCGCCTTGCATTTATTATGTTTTACTATTTAAACAGGACTATAGCTTGTGATTAACAGCCTGTTCCAGTAGTGCCTGCAGCGTGCTAAAGACTTTTGCAGCAGAAAGAAATAAAGAATGCCTGGTCTGGAAATTTTGCTCACACTCGATGAACATTTTATTCCATGAGAGCGAGTTTTGAAAGATCATACCCAGTTACGTCAACAGAAACAGATACAGCACTATTCTAAAAGACAGAGGATAAGGTAAAAAGACATTAAAAGCAGAACTAGATTCACTACAGTACCATAATGTTGCCTTGAAGCTGAAGACAGATGTGTTGTCCCTGTACAGCTGTCATTTGCAACGGTTGCTGGACTCAAGGACTAGCAAACACTTCCCTGAGGAGAGGTCAGCATGTGGAATCCAGCCAAATAGCCTCATATCTGTTGTACAAACACCCACAATCATGGTTAAAGCTGAAAGAATTTTAGAAGCACTATTTTTGTTACATCGTCACTGTTTGATTTTACTTTCTTAGCATAAGAAGTGAAAACAAAATGTAGTTTCTATTCATTTTTTCTGCAGTTTCCCACATCTATACTGCTAAGGCATGTTTACACCTAGATAAAAAGTTTTCTTTCCAATGACCTTGTTAAAAGTGGTGATATAGCTACCATTGTAACATAACAAAGTTGAAGCACTTGAAGATTTTTTGCACTCTACAGAGTAAATGTTTTTTTTAATGAAATTCTGAATTTTTGGCAACCAGAGACATAAAAGATGCCTGCTATAGTAGGTTATTCTGTTCTTTGAACTGGATCTGTCTGTATTAATGCTTAAAACTGCATAATACTCTCATAAATGGGTTTTATTTTGGTAATTTAATACTCCAGTGCATTTTGTAGCACTGTGTATTCAGTTCCTCCCATTGCAATGGCATTCAAGCATGAATCAGGACTCTTGGATGAACGCAAATTTTTCCATATTCTCTTGTTCCCTTTTTTTTTTACTGTGGTTTTGTTCTAACAACACAGCTTTAAAGACAAAGTAGTACATGGAAAGCACATCTAGTTACAGAGGGAAAATATATTGACGTGCAGGTTATTATTTAAACATATATCCTAATAAGAAAATAAAATGGAACAGCTGGAACAAAACTGTTAAGTAACTACCTAAATAACATACAACATTGGTTGGTAGCCTTATTGCTGCTGCAGATAGAAATCCACATATTGATACTTGGTGATGGGTAAACTAAACTGATTTAGTACAACTGTATAAATCTTGAGTCAGCCTCCCTTATGTCCAGAGAAGCAAAGTTAGCGTGAATGAAAATACAACCAGCATAGATGGAGAATAGCTCAGCAATTCTCTGCAGTCAGCTGTTACTTCTAATATGGTCACTCAATCATAATCTAATCCAGGAGAAAAAACTTGGAGGTCCTTCACCCTAATTATACATTTGGAATTACCCTGGAAAGCCCATTCACATCAGATTGCAGATTCTCACATGTACAGGACTGAGACTGAGAAGGGAAATGTGCATCGCCTTTTTTACCTTTGCTCACAGCTTTTGTTTGAAAATATAGTCTGAAGGGACGGGGATTTGGGGCTTGGGCTGGGTGGGTCTTTGTTATTTTTCTGTGTTTTTGATTCAATACTGTTGCAACTTTGGCAGCACAGTGTATAGTTGCAGAAATTGGAAGATTGCCTGTATGGTTAGTGGAGAGAAGTTTCTTCAGAACATTATTCAACGTGCTTTAGTGTAGGGCACCTGCCATGATTCACCTTCTAGAGGAACAGTCTCACTCTTAAGTATAACGGAAGAGTGTGGCCTCTAAACTTAAGATCTTAATTAGATACCTAAAATCAAGGAGTGTGAAGGTACTTGTGGATGCTCGGTTAGGCATCTAGTATTATTAGAAATACTAATAGACATTTGAAATGAAACAGAAAAATAATAGCATGTGTATTTATACTAATATGTGATTTTACAGATAACAATGAAATGGTGCAGACAGTATGTACAATGAAGCAAGAATAAGGACAAGAAGGAATCTCACCTGGTTCTAAGTTGCTTTGATTTTCTTACATTGTGCATGTACATGAGGTGTAAGGAATAGTTTCATTTTCCCTGGAAGAGGAAAATGAAACACAGTGCCAGTGTATAACAAAAGTGGAAAGGGAACATGTTTTAGGAGGAAAATGGAGCACCCGATTTCGGCTTTTCAAGCTAAATCACTTGTATTTCTTGCAAATTGGAAATCAGTTGTCTCTGTAAAGTGGCTGTTCATATTTGAGAGTGAGATCCATTAGCTACCTATAAAGGTTTATAAAGGTTGTTTCAATTTCACACCACCCGCCAGGAGCTTTTGCCTCTTCTATTTTTCACCTATTTGCTTTTTATTAATGGAAGAATTTTACTGATTATTATGTTATCCAGTTAGCACACTTGCATTTCTGATCTTGATTTTTAACTTCTTTTAAAGCCTATTTGACCTTCTTTTAACACTGACATTGCCAAAGAAAAGTCCCTCGTTGTTATATATTATTAATAAGCATGTAGCACACACAGCATGTTCCCTTTCTGGCACTATGCCTATTCAATATGTTTTGCAGGCACCCATTTCCTTAGATTGTCTATTTTCTTTCTGCTTAGTGCAGCTCTGACATTATAATGCTAAGATATATGATGGTTTTACAGCTTACTTTTTCTTTTCAAAAATTATTCTTACTAAACTCAGTCTACTTGGGTGTGTTTACAAGTTTGTTTACATGGCACTTGTTACCTGGTTCAAACACGTAATGTTGAAAAATGCACCTATGCGTCACTCATGCGTCAGAGCACAGGACAGATTTTGTCTTTGCATTCATGTCAACCCCATTTATTTGTGCTTATGCTCCTGCATCTTGAAAATGGAGACAACTGCATTGGATTGATTTAGTGGACAAGTAGCTGGCATATGTGATCCAGTTACACAAGGGACTTCTTAAAATCCTGCTTCCCTAACATGGAAGACAGAAAAAACCAAATTGTCCGCCCAGTCTCTGCAGATCACAAGGCAAATGCTAAAACAATTGCAGGAAGATAAATGTGCTGAGCAAGGCGTCTTACAAGGGTAAATTGGCAGTAGTTGCCACAGAGCTACAACCATGTAATATTAGAAGATCAGAGCCCAAGGAGGGCCTTGGGTACTTATAACAGGAATTGGGCAGATATTTAGTAAAGAAAATATATTGAATGTTTTCTTCTGGGGCAGAGCACACAGTTTATCCCCAAAGGGCATGAAATAAAGGTGTTTATGGGGCTAGATGTAAGCAAAGATAGTGGAAATAGAGAATTGACCAGTAGTGGAGATTCCTAAAAAATTAGATTTTTGTATCTAATTACAACTGCAAGTCTTTGAATGTTGCTATGTCTCCTTTTGCCAAAGCTTTTAAAAAGCTTTCTTGTGTTTTTAAAGTAGCTCAGCAGAACAGACAATCACCTACTCAGTTGAATAACTATGCATTCAGGCAAACTGCAACCAAACTGCAACATCATTGTATACTTTTCTTACAGTGAATGTACCCTGTTCAGCTATTTATAAATATTGTTGAAATTATTTCTTTTCTTCATGATTAGGCATCTAGACAAGCCTTCATATGAAGCAGTACTTCCCCTCCATCTTTGTATCCCTTTGAAGAACTCCAGAGCCAACATTATTGTTAAGTGTATCTTAGAGGATCTTTGCTTTGGCAACTGAGAAGGCAAGCGCTAATTTAGTAGGGGGGGGAGAAGGTCAGTGAAAGCTACACAAGAAGCACAGAAAACAGGTAGAACACTATGTAGGTAGTGGTATTTGATTTAAGGTAGTTGATAAGGAGTTCTAGAAGAAAATGGATTTCCCAATTTTATCAGGGTGCCTTTATGTGTGGTAAAAAGCTGTCTGGGCTGCTGCTAAGGAGGCTATAAAACAATCCTGTCAAATCTATGCTGTCTATAAGAATGAAATAGAACTAGGTATTAGCCTAGAGAAGGAAGCATTTTGGAACAAAGAATTGCTAACTTAATAAAAACAATATCTAAATGCAGAGAGTGGGGTTTCCGTCCAAATATGCATTTCGTTAAATAAAGGGACAATTCATCTGGATAACATTTTGTTTAAAAGGTTTTTTTAATTAAATTAATAATGAGCATTTCAGTAGAACTCTCAATGAAACAAAATTACTGTCATCATTACAATCAGGAGATGAAAAGTATTTTAAAGCTTCTGTCCTGATATAATGTGATTTCTAGTGGAAAGAACATAACAAGAAACTCTGCACTGTTTAAAGGCAATACATTTGTCATGAAATCCAGGTGCCTGCTAGGAGCTAAGTGAAACTTGGTCTTTTACGCTCAAGTTAGGAAATGTTAGAGAAAAATCAACAGCACTTCATAGACTGTTTGTGTCGGATGTAATTTTTTATTACTCTTCATAAGCAAGCCAGGAGTTAGGATGTATATTACATTTTTGAATGGCATAGTTACATTTACCTTGTGTTCAGCTATTTTTTTTTTCTTGAGGTGGGTTATGTCTAAACACAATAACTGAGCTTACAGTGGATGTAGTGTAGATATGGGAATTTTAAGATATTGTCTGCCTTTTGGCTAAAAGCTGCAGCATTTTTGAAGAAAACCATTTGCATAGTTACTGCTTGAAAAACATGACACATTATGCACAAATCATTCTGAAGATAAATTTTACGGTGTTATGGTGTAAAATGTATTTATGTTCATTGCTTTTTTTTTAGTCTTTTATGATTAACAGTGCAGAGATATACTGAATATATTTCATTCTTTCTAAGAAACTTCTCAATCGTTTTCACACTATATGGGGAAAACACTGGGAGCTTTTTTTATCTTTACTCGGTTTCATTAGACTAAGTTATCTTTTATATTCTAGTCTTAACTGTATTTTCCTGCATTCTTTACTCTCTACATACTGATGCAATTTAGACAGTCTGATAAGCTGAATAAGCATTTTCAGGTAAAGCTTATTCTGTCATATATAAGAACTCTTCTAATGTAGAGTCTGAATGACCTTATGACCTGAATTTCCTGGACAGAGCAAAAGGTTAAATAATCTCAGTCCGTATATTTCACATGGATACAAGAATAGATGAATTGAGATCTATGTAAGCTAAGGACTCTATGTTTTGTCAAAATGGTTTCATTGTAACCTTGTTTCTACTTAAACACCCCAGAGTAAGTAATTTATCTATGTAACAAAGCAAGATCCTTAAGATAAGAACAAGGAATCTGGCAATTAGTATGTGAAAATAGAAGAAAAATATATACTAAGTGGCTAGCATTTTATGTGCCTAGGCACAGACTGCCTACAGAGTTATTCACCAATGCCAGTAAACAGCTGTTTCCAATACAGCAATTTTCAGATTTCTTATTTCTTAACATTAAAGACATGTACATCCTAAAAATTAGGATCTCACCTAGTAATCAGTTTTTACAGTGTGTGAAAATGAAGCATCAATTAAAGAAAAATTATCTACAAAAATTAACCTGTCCTCAGAGTCATAGTTAACATTTTCTTTCTAGATAGTATCTTTTTGTGTATGTCACTTTATGTTTGGAAGGCAAAACTATATTCCAGTTGCCGTATGCCCTGTGAAATATGTTTTATCTGCTAAGTAGAACACAATATACTGTGTCTTCTCAGCCCTGGCAGCAGCTGCAGAAAAAAAAAAAAAAAAGGTTTGTGTATCTAAGCACCTCAATAAAGTGGAAGACGTAAAACACTCTAAACTGGGGTTCCAAGACTAAGCCAGAATGTTAGGCTAATATTGCCCACAGTCTTCTACTTTAGAAATGGCCCATAACTTTCAGAAGTTTTGTAGCATTGTGCTGTTTCAACAATATACCTGAAAAAAAAGTTAAGAATATGGTTTCCTTCTTCATTTAAGTCTTTTAAACATGCCATTTTCCTGTGGTATATGCAGTCTAACAATAGGTAGAAGAAGTAAAAATATGAAAAAGAGTGAGATGTTTCCATGTTCTGAAACTGCTTAGTGACAGAAATTCTGAAGGTGTTTAGAAGAGCTAGTAACATGTGAACCCTGGAATTCATATTTAATACAATTAGGTATATTGTGATGGTTCTTGGGGTTATTTTTCATCCATGTATTTATTAGACTCTTATTTTGACTTCAAGTTTGATATTTGTTGCAACAGACATACGAAGTATCCTTGGCATCTTTCTTCCCCCTCATCCTGCACTCTCTGCCAGTGAAGCTTAAAGGGAGCATGCCGTATTTGTTTGGATTCATGCATGTTGCACAGAGTCATGAAAACCCACCGTGTCTTCAATTAGATACATAAGACTAGTGAATATGTCTGAAACTTTTGGCAATGTCTGAGTGCCACAGGTGTTACATCAAATATTGTGAACATCTGAAATAAATAACGACAATGTATGGACTCATCACGCAGAACAGTAATTTTAAAAATTGGAAGCATATTCAGCATTATGTTCCTTTCTCCACCATTTTAATGGAACACTGTAGTGCTCTAATAAAATCTTACTTGCTCATACTCTTGTTTTCCTTTTACTCAATCCTCTGTTGAATTCATCATAATCCTATGTTTAAAGCGTCAGTGTGTTGCCATGGAAATGATTGATGTCACGAATTCAGTTAGAACTTCATGACAGGATCAAATATAAAAGAAAATGGGGCTAGAGAAGAAGAAAACCATTGTTCAAATAGCAAAGCTTAGGTAGCAAGCTAAAAGGAAAAAGCGTGCAGGGATATACAAAGAGTAAGATGATTTATTATTTCAGTCTGTTGGAGGAAAATCCTCCTTTAAAATTTTCTCTTTCAGATACAGAGTGATGGTTTTTAGACTTACATGTGAAAAACATATACAGGTGTATCATAAAGCCAAGCTTTCTAAACTTTTACACCTTGAACTATCACCTATACCAAAAGAGAAGTACACAAAATAGCCACAATAGTGAACAAGAAGTGGGAAGTAGGAAACTGAGTAAGTTTTAATAAAGAGATGGTACATATGCTCTTTGTTCATTGCTGGAAAAATTAATTGAAGTACCATTTAAAGATTTATTAAAATTAATTTTTGGCATGTTCACAAAGTGACATTTCTCTAAGATCAAATTTTGCATCTTTTTGTCATTTTTACTGTATCTAAGGCTTCAATTTCATGGACTCACTGAAAACTTCTTGCTGTACTATGTCATCTGTCAGACTGGTCAGATACAGTACGTGTTGGAGAAAAAAATGCACTTACAAGATGCTCAGTGTCACTAAGTGAGCTACTTTTCCATTCCCAGTATAAAATGTAACCAGTTGTTACACTGGTATTAACAGAAAACTAGCAACAAAGGTAAGAAATAGATTAATGATAACAATTTGAAGACAGACCAATTTTTGGAAAAAGAAGATGTAAAGAGATGCTACAACTTTCCAAATATATTTGTAAAAATCCCAATAAGTGGAAAAGCGATTTCTTTCATAATTATAGGACTAAGCAGCCTTTTGAATAGGATAATTTTTTTAAAAAATATATTGTTTTCCTTAGTATTTCCCTATTGGCTAGTTTAGGTAGTTTGCTGCTTATATCCCACTCTTAAATGTCCACCTTTTTTCATGGACATGTATGTTCCAAAGACCTACCAAACTCAGCAGAGGAACTAGGTGTCCTAAAAGCTAGGAGTTGAAATGCTGTGTATCATGGTACCCAGGTCACTTTTTGAAGAATTTAGCAGTAAAGTTCACTTTTTATGCCTGAGAAAACTGATGAATATGTTGTTTGTATAGGGTAGGTAACAAGGGCCACAATGCTTACATTAAAGATGAATCATACAGGTGGACCTCATAAAAGATGCAGATGAAGCATACTGTAGACCCTTTCTATTCTGTCCTCTTTCTAATAGAGGGACAAATATGCTCAGATCTTGCCTAGACTTGGAGCCAGAAGATAGATGGAATGTGCAACTAGATCTCAATAGGTGGAGAACCAGTGTTTACATATGACCTGGGAGATCTAAGATAAAGGAATAGATATCCTCTTGTCCTCTGTTCTGTCTTCTGGGTTAGATTACTGTACAAGATAAATTTATAGACCTCTTCCGTGTTATCCGTTTGGTGCAGTATTTGAATACTTCCCTGTATTAGCAACAGCTGCACATCTAAGACCCCAATCCAAAACCCATTAGAATCAATGAGGACGTCACACTGACTTCAAAAAAGAAGTGAATTGAGCCAAGATGTTAAAAGGAAAAGCTTGTTCTATTAAAAAAAAAAAAAGCAAAAGCAAAAAAAAGCCTTGGCAATGTTATAAAGTTGGGCACTCTGAGGTTGCTTATAGCTAACATATTCCATCTTCATAATAAGGAGGAGTTTATGCTACCTAAGGTTAGCTTATTAGTATCTAATTGGAAGCAAGGCATGAACTTCTTCCAGTCAGCACTTCATTAAATTTACAAGCATTCGCGCACACACTTGTGTGTGGGATGCAGAATAGATTAGAGACATTTAACTACTTGGAGGCTAGCTTTGGCACAGAGCTATTCATTCAGACCCACTGTTTTTTCCATATGTGAAGAGCAAA
Organism: Stercorarius parasiticus; assembly: GCA_013396915.1. NCBI lineage: Eukaryota > Metazoa > Chordata > Aves > Charadriiformes > Stercorariidae > Stercorarius > Stercorarius parasiticus. The sequence goes on along the minus strand of VWZL01005935.1, from coordinate 10,988 downwards.
GCAGAAAACTATTTCATATTACAATCAGATGCCGCCTACATTTGTCCACCTGCCCACATCATAAAGCGGTTTACAATTGTAATAAATGTAGCCATTCAGACTAAGATTTACCATGCTGAATGCCTGCCTCAGGCTTTGTCTAAGTTTTAAACAAGAATGGTCTGGTCATTTCTAAGATTGGCCTTGGAGGAAAATCTTGAAAGGTATACCAGCTAGCTTTATGTGTCATCTCATGTCTTGTTACAGAGAACTACACTTTGTCAGTGACATCACTGGAATGCTAAGGATGTGCTTTTTTCCTAACTTCTCACCTTCCTGTCAAAAGTCATGCAAACTGGCTAAATTGCAGTATTTCCATCTTGGAGGACCTACAGTTTAGAAATAAGCCATATGAAAAGACAGGTATGTCCTGGATAAAAGTGGTGCCATAGAGTAATATTGAAGCAATGTTATAGCAGGAGTTAAATCCATGCAAGTATCTGTTAATTTTTTCCTGCTCTGTTTAAAACTACTTTTAGAGATACATTTTGTGTATAGTGACTAGAACAACCAAAACAAACAGCTATCTTTATACATTGCTGCTTTTTTTCCCCTCAGCAGAGCAATGAACTGCTTTAAGGTAACGTTATTCATATAGCTGTGCAAGATTCTCAAAAATAATATGAATAACATTGTATGACCTATTACCATCAGTTCAGGTCATGTCCTCACATGGAAAGTTTGACAGAGCTTAAAGTTATTGTGAAAAAATCTTTTGCTTTGAGGTATCATAGCTATCCATATGAGAGACATCAAGGAGGGAGGAAAGAGAATTAGGAAACTACTCAGACTATCAATCTGTGTTGCCCAAACCCACGTCATACATTTTCCAAGCAATAAGGTGCAAGATCAATTAATTCTTTGCAATGCTGGTGTCGTGGTTTTGGCCATATTGGCCAATCGGAACGACAGATGGCCCTCCCCTCCCTCTCTCCTCAGAGAGGAGAGGAAGAGATAAGGAGATTTACGAGTTTAGAAAAAGAACTA